>CM017557.1:6286524-6767587 GCA_007844125.1 Sinonovacula constricta | reverse complement strand
CTTGTTTTTCCAGGTGTTTTAGTTGTACCTGCTTCAGCGGTAATGATATATGTACACATATTTGTACAAAAACAACAAAAACATTTTCCTGTGCGTGATTGTGATGCAGTTGTCTAGTAGTAATTATTGAATAAACAGATAAACAATATTTCCTCTAAATTAGAAGCATAAACAATAGCCATAGCTCACATCATTGACAAAATAAAACAAACATTGCTGTTAGTGTCGTGTCCCTTACACTTTGATTAAATGTAGCCTACTGTGTTTCCCATGTAATAGGTTGGGCAGATGCGAATAGTTTTGTCTTTAAGTTTGTCCTAGAAGCATTTGTCTATCTTTCATTCCATTTCATTTGGTAGTAATTATAGAGTTGTAAATCTAACAAAAAGTTCTAAACTAAAGTCAGGTAAGCAAAATGGAATGGTCAAAAGAGCTAAAAACATTCAACTTTCAACCATCCAGTTTGGTAATACATGTACCAGAGTACCATCCTAGTGTCTGGGCCCTTTTTATTTAAATAATAATAAGCATTGAAACACATTATAAAAGGATGTTCCTTAAGGAGAAATAACAATAATGCATTGAAGGTAGGGTGTAAAGGAGCAGGTTGACAAATATATTATAGTTACAGGTAGAGTCTAATAATGGAATAATCTTGTTTTGTATAGTCTTGCTTCTTAAAAAGGCTAATATTCTTAACTGCAACAATAATGTTTAAGTTGACTTACATTTGACCATTTATGCTCTAATATGTTGTTTCCAGGTGCATCATAGTAACTCATTAAGCTGAATTGTGAAATAAACATTGCAACTTACACATCTATAAATCAATGTTAAATAATGTGTTTGGTATCTCAAAACCTCATGTTCTGTTGCTTGTGATGATGTTACACGTGAACCACAGACTGCTTGGCAAGTGTGATGTGAGACATACCATCACTTGTAGTATTTAAACAATGAGATGATCCAGTGAGAGACTCGGCACACTCCTTTAGTTTTTCTGCACGTCCCCCTTTTTTTTAATGGCGCATTCCTTTTGTTTTACTGGCTTACTCCTTTTGTTTTACTGCACACTCTTTTTGTTTTACTGCATGCTCTTTTTGTTTTACTGGCACACTCCTTTTGTTTTATGGCACACTCCTTTTGTTTTACTGGCACACTCCTTTTGTTCTACCAGCACACTCCTTTTGTTTTACTGCACGCTCCTTTTGTTTTACCAGCACACTCCTGTTGTTTTACTGCATGCTCATTTTGTTTTACTGGCACACTCCTGTTGTTTTACTGCATGCTCATTTTGTTTTACTGGCACACTCCTTTTGTTCTACCAGCACACTCCTTTTGTTTTACTCCTTTTGTGTTACTGACACAATCATTTTGTTTTACTGGCACACTCCTTTTGTTCTACTGGCACAATCCTTTTGTTTTTCTGGCACACTCCTTTTGTTCTACTGGCACACTCCTTTTGTTTTATGGCACACTCCTTTTGTTTTACTGGCACACTCCTTTTGTTCTACCAGCACACTCCTTTTGTTTTACTGCACGCTCCTTTTGTTTTACTGGCACACTCCTTTTGTTCTACCAGCACACTCCTGTTGTTTTACTGCACGCTCCTTTTGTTTTACTGGCACACTCCTTTTGTTCTACCAGCACACTCCTTTTGTTTTACTCCTTTTGTTTTACTGCACGCTCCTTTTGTTTTACTGCACGCTCCTTTTGTTTTACTGGCACACTCCTTTTGTTTTACCAGCACACTCCTGTTGTTTTACTGCACGCTCCTTTTGTTTTACTGGCACACTCCTTTTGTTCTACCAGCACACTCCTTTTGTTTTACTCCTTTTGTGTTACTGACACAATCATTTTGTTTTACTGGCACACTCCTTTTGTTCTACTGGCACAATCCTTTTGTTTTACTGGCACACTCCTTTTGTTTTACTGGCACACTCCTTTTGTTCTACCAGCACACTCCTTTTGTTCTACCAGCACACTCCTTTTGTTTTACTCCTTTTGTGTTACTGACACAATCATTTTGTTTTACTGGCACACTCCTTTTGTTCTACTGGCACACTCCTTTTGTTCTACCAGCACACTCCTTTTGTTTTACTCCTTTTGTGTTACTGACACAATCATTTTGTTTTACTGGCACACTCCTTTTGTTCTACTGGCACAATCCTTTTGTTTTACTGACACAATCTTTTTGTTTTACTGGCACACTCCTTTTGTTTTACTGGCACACTCCTTTTGTTTTACTGGCACAATCCTTTTGTTTTACTGACACACTCCTTTTGTTTAACTGGCACACTCCTTTTGTTTTACTGCACACTCCTTTTGTTTTACTGGCACAATCCTTTTGTTTTACTGGCACACTCCTTTTGTTTTACTGGCACACTCCTTTTGTTTTACTGCACACTCCTTTTGTTTTACTGGCACAATCCTTTTGTTTTACTGGCACACTCCTTTTGTTTTACTGCACACTCCTTTTGTTTTACTGGCACAATCCTTTTGTTTTACTGGCACACTCCTTTTGTTTTACTGGCACACTCCTTTTGTTGTACTCCTTTTGTTTTACTGACACAATCTTTTTGTTTTACTGGCACACTCCTTTTGTTTTACTGGCACACTCCTTTTGTTTTACTGCACACTCTTTTTGTTTTACTGGCACAATCCTTTTGTTTTACTGGCACAATCCTTTTGTTTTACTGGCACAATCTTTTTGTTTTACTGGCACACTCCTTTTGTTTTACTGGCACACTCCTTTTGTTTTACTGCACACTCCTTTTGTGTTACTGACACAATCTTTTTGTTTTACTGGCACACTCCTTTTGTTTTACTGGCACAATCCTTTTGTTTTACTGGCACACTCCTTTTGTTGTACTCCTTTTGTGTAACTGACACAATCTTTTTGTTTTACTGGCACACTCCTTTTGTTTTACTGCACACTCCTTTTGTTTTACTGGCACAATTGTTTTGTTCTACCAGCACACTCCTTTTGTTGTACTCCTTTTGTGTTACTGACACAATCTTTTTGTTTTACTGGCACACTCCTTTTGTTTTACTACTTTTGTTTTACTGGCACACTCCTTTTGTTTTACTCCTTTTGTTTTACTGGCACACTCCTTTTGTTTTACTGCACTCTCCTTTTGTTTTACTGGCACACTCCTTTTGTTTTACTGCACACTCCTTTTGTTTTACCGCACACACCTTTTGTTTTACTGACACATTCCTTTTGTTTTACTGGCAAGCTCCTTTTGCTTTACTGGAACACTCCTTTTGTTTTACAGCACACTCCTTTTGTTTTACTGCACGCTCCTTTTGTTTTACTGCACACTCCTTTTGTTTTACTGCACGCTCCTATTGGTTCACTGGCACGCTCCTTTTGCCTTTCTGGCACACTCCTTTTGTTTTACCGCACACTACTTTTTTTACTAACACACTCCTTTTGGGTTACTGGCACACTCCTATTGGTTTACTGGCACACTCCTTTTGTTTTACTGCACGCTCATTTTGTTTTACTGGCGCACTCCTTTTGTTTCACTGCACGCTCCTTTTGCTTTACTGGCACACTCCTTTTTTTACGGACACACTCCTTTTGGGTTACTGGCACACTCCTTTTGTGTAACTGACACACTCCTTTTGGTTTACTGACACACTCCTTTTGTTTTACCTACACACTCCTTTTGTTTTACTGACACATTCCTTTTGTTTTACTGGCAAGCTCCTTTTGCTTTACTGGAACACTCCTTTTGTTTTACCGCACTCTCCTTTTGTTTTACTGCACGCTCCTTTTGTTTTACTGACACACTCCTTTTGTTTTACTGCACGCTCCTTTTGTGTTACTGACACAATCTTTTTGTTTTACTGGCACACTCCTTTTGTTTTACTGGCACAATCCTTTTGTTTTACTGGCACACTCCTTTTGTTGTACTCCTTTTGTGTAACTGACACAATCTTTTTGTTTTACTGCACGCTCCTTTTGTTTTACTGACACAGTCCTTTTGACTGCACGCTCCTTTTGTTTAACTGACACACTCCTTTTGTTTGACTGCACGCTCCTTTTATTTTACTGACACTCCTTTTGTTCACTGACACACTCCTTTTGTTTTACTGACACTCTCCTTTTGTTTTACTGACACACTCCCTTTGTTTTACTGCACGCTCCTTTTGTTTTTCTGACACTCCTTTTGTTTTACTGACACACTCCTTTTGTTTTACACTCCTTTTGTTTTACTGGCCCACTCCTTTTGTTTTACCGCACACTCCTTATGTTTTACAATTTGAAGAAGCAATGTTGTTAATCTTATAATGTTGTCAGAGAATTGACAAAAACTGGATTATTGAGCGGAATGCTTATTGTCAGTGACATATAAGGGTGCTTATATAAAGTCATTATGGGGACAGTTGATCAGCACTTTAAATACTGGCATTATAATCAGACATGTAATATACATGCAGTAATTCAGAATGTTTACAAGTTAAGGCGACTTATGAGGAGTTCATTCAAATGTGACTGTACAATAATTTTGTAGGTCACTACATTACCAAATAAGATAATATTTTATTATGAAAATAAGCAAATCAAACCAAAAATAGAAAAATATTTCAATACCTACCCAAAGGATATAACTTACACTGGTACATTTCTTCTAATTGAAATTGTGGATTCAAATTGGCAGATAAAGAAAACAGAATACTATCGATAACATCTTTTTATCAAAGGCTTGAAGGGCCTCAATAGCATCTCACATCACAATAGAAATGAAAGTATGAAGGTCTGTCCTGTTCCAAGTCTTACTTTTACTTTTTTATTTCTATACTATAGTCGTTCGTAAACGAGAACGACTGTCAGCTGCATGATCTGAGAAGATTGATTACCAAGGGGATAAGATGATAACATACTCTCATAGCAACAAACACGTGAAAGACGCAAAGCTTTCTATTGTGCATATTGTGGTAAAGATAATTATTGTTCGAGTGTAAGAACTTCCCTCTTTTGGGAAATAAACATCGAGTCGCAGAATGTAAATCGCCTCGACTGCAATCAGAAGCATCATACGTTCTAATGCCAGAACCCTGAGAGAAGACCAGAAGTTGAAACAGCTCAGCCAAAAGCCGCTTTTTTTCTGTCGTCCACGAGAAAGATGAAGGCAGATGTTTCATGTTTTGTTTTTCAGATACATCACTGCGACCAATTCAGATCATTGTAACGAGGTCCAGCTGTTTTGGCAGAGGAAGACCCGAGACAAACGTCTGGGTAACACCACAGGCGCCCCACAGGTCAGCTGGAAGACTTTCCCACATTGTCATTCGCCCCAATGGGACTCGAACCCACGCGGTGGGAGGCTAAGCAGTCAGAGGAATTACAAATCGGCGACTCTACCACTACGCCACGGGTGCCCTGCAGATGTTTATTTAAGACGCCTTATGCATCCATCGCATCCGAACACACCACTACGGAAGTAGCCATATTGTTCGACGATGGCTTGCAACGGTCATTTATTACCAATGAGCCTACCTGACGTACTCCAACTTCGATCTGAGGGAATGGAGGCACTCAGCATGGCTGGGTTCAGTGGTAGCAGTGGCAGAAATCTACAGCACAATGAACGTTGCACCGTGTACATTGCGCTTCTCTTAAATTGGCCGTATCTACGCGGATACCAATTCCGTTACAGGTGACACTTTTTTCCTTAGCTTACTTCTCGTCGGATCCTTACTGGGTTTTCCTTGAAGATCGGATTGTTTGAGGTAATAGGCCGACCGTTGTCAAGTTTTGTTGCTTACTGTCAGGCCCGATGCCGCCGACAGAGTAGTCAAACACAACTTGAACGTGATTGCATCATAGATGACTGCATATTAGGGCGCTTTTGGAGACTAGAAAGTATGAGCATCTCACCTAGTGAACTTGACCGAAGTCCGTCGAGTACTTCATGGAGTATGGGGCGACGTCCACTGTGTGCGACAACAGAAGGTACGTAGATAAACTACCATTAAAACATTACTACCCTGCTGTACCATCTTACTACATTATTATGAAGAGAAAAGTGGGTACCATTCAGAGACTTAGCAACGAACCAGAAAGCATATAGTGACATTATAGTGGAACAGGAAGGATGTGGCTTCGTGGAAAGAGTATCCCTTGACCAAGAATCAGCAGAGCGAGTGCACAACATTCCCCACCACTCAGCGAAGATAGAGTCCTCTACAACGCCTGTATGCAATGTTTACGACTGCACTGTTTGCCATTCACGTGATTCACAGAACATAAACGATTGTCTCGTATCGACGCTGCCACACGATGACATCAAAGACGAGACCGGGAGGACTGTCACAGTTGCTGATTATACTGCATTAAACGGTATGGCAAGGTAACACGTGCCACGTGTGCAGAAGTTATACAGATACTGGAGGACCGAATACTTGACGTAATTGGCAAGCAACATCAATCACCTGGCTCCAACACGCAGACGATCTACATTGGAAACTTTGTGCAGATACATGACGAGGTGTTCGCGCAGCCAAAGTGCGACCAATAACAGCCTGCGTATCGTTGATGTATTGAAATAGATTTTAAACAGACCAGAATAATTGTAAAAGTTTTTTAAATAGCTAAGTCCACAAGCCTCATCTGGAAAATCATTTTCAATCTGATCTAGAAAATTGTGCCTGACAAGAACCTTCGAAGTTTTATAAAATAGTAATATGTAAAGTGTGGCCATGTACCTGGATGCCATGTTTAAAATAGGTCAAATTCTTTCACAACGTTGAGAAAGGTACATGTACACCAACTATCAAGGCCTCAGCTCTTGTTGTTTCTGGCAAAAGATATTTATACCACGAGTATATAGCCATATTTGGAAAATGACCATGCCCCTGGTGGCCATGTTTATTGAAAATACAGTAAGCTATTTGTAACTTAAAACGAAGTTTGGTTGAATTTGCCCCCCCCACCCCACCCCCCCCCCCCATGTTAGAAGAGATGTCATTTAAAGAATGTTGGCGAATGGATGGCACGGGTTGATCATAAACCTTTGAGTATATGCTCATGTAAAAAAAAAATCCTATCTTGCTAGACAAAAGTACAGTGGGATATGCAGCAAGTAAAACAGAAAAGTGTATTCTAACAATCATACTAGATAACTTGAATATAAGTAACATTTGGCATTAATTACAAAAAATCACACTGCATATTTATAGAATCATTTGCATAGTAATAAACACAAAAAGTAATCCATGAACTGAAGGCACAATGTACCCGAAAAACAAACTGTACAATAGCAAAAATATTTTTAGATGAAGTGGCATTTCAGTTTAATGTGTGTTTGTAAGGTAAGTAAATTATATGGCTGACCTATAGGAATCGATGGAATTGAAAGGGATCTTTCCGAAGCTGGAAACCAACAAATGGTAACATCTGAGTTTAGCTTCTTAAACTACTGGTTTCTCGGGTGAATAACAATTTGTCTGAATATGTTACAAGTCAAAGTGGACTAGGACAATGCAACACTAACATGGGGACCATGTATTGAGATTTATTAGAAAGCACCTGGTTTGGAAGAGTAAGTCATTCAGCATGCATCATCCAAACAATTCTATAACAAAATCATTTAGAATTCACAATTATTTAAGATGGCAATTTTAAAGACAACCTAGCATCTGAAAGAGCATTTTGGTATTTGTTTGACTGCTGGAATACACTACACAATTTAGGCAAATATTTGAGAAATTTCATATTCTTTCTCAAATAGGCTCAATTCTGGTCACCCAGGTTTACTGGAAAAACAAAAACATGGAGATCTCAGTGGTGTTTTGACACCAGCTAGTATGGTCATTGAACAATCATCAGATTTCCCCGAAATAGCTATTCTCTGGGATCCAACCAATAGAAAGCGCAGTTAGTATGCACATGGCCACTGGTCACTATTATAATGTGTTATACTCAAAACCTGATCATAGATTGCACACCACGAACAAAACTGCGATTACAAACTTAATTGATATGCAGTGTAAGGATGTTTGACCTTGACATTGCTCCTGAAATAAAATTGATCATTATTAAAAATGACTTATAAGCATGCATTAGCAACACAACTACAAACAATAGCAAGCCCACGTAACAGGATTTGATTTCCCACAAGAAACTGGCTTTGTCTTAAGTTTAATACTTCTCATGATATCACACCTAGTCAAATTTCTATGTTTATCACCTGTGCTGAGAATTTAGAGACCTCAGAGAACATTATCATTGTTAACGGTTGCAGTCAATTTTGTTAACAAATATTCTTTAACGCAGAACATATTTTTCACTTCAAATATTTCACTCGGGGCGTTCCAAGGCGGTAACTGATGGTTTTTCTTTTTATGTGTGTTATGTCTCGTCTCTGTGTTTGTTTGTTTTTCACATTTGCATTTACCTTGTTTGCCTTTGTCTACTGGTGGATAAAATTTAAATATCTGTTGGAGTTTTGATAGGACCTTTTCTTATTTACCTATTCACCAAGTTGCTAATTTATTGTCTTGGTGTCACACTAACAAGCTTAATCACATAACACACGAACGCATTGAGAACGAGACCATGTATGCCCCGCTGGCTGCCTAGTTTTACCAACAAAAATAACAACAAAATAAATAAAATCATGTTCACGGTGTCTTGTCATTATCTCCTCTGGCCCATACTACGGGGGGGGGGGGGGGGGGCATACTATATACCAACAAGCGGTAAAGCTAGTGTGATTTGTGTTTAGAATAATTAAACAAGAGGGCAATGATAGCCCTACATGACTCTGCCGTGTGCAGTAGACATTTCGAAAAAGAAAATAGCAAGGAATATCGGCTATGTTAAAGCAGATAATAATCAAAATGTACACAAGCAACTTTTAGACAACCAGTTTCAATATATTACTACATGGATATGTATGGAAAATGGCCACGCCCCTGGTGGCCATGTCATGTAATTGCTGGATCAAAATATTTGGAACACACTTGATAGAGAAAGACCAAACAAGCATGTATACCAAATAGTAAAGCTCTAACTGTTATAGTTTCTGATATGATGATTTCCCATGTTTTCCAATATAAATTCATGAAAAAAGGCCAAGCCCGGGGTGACCATGTTTTTGACAGATTAAAGTTCTTCCAAAAGTTTTGATACAAATCCACCCAAGGAGCGTCTATACCAAATATCAAAGCCCTAGCTCTTGTAGTTTCTGACAAGAACATTGTCCAAGTTTTCCTATACATGTATAGTCATATAGGCAATTGGCCACGTCCTTGGCACCCATGTCCTTAGATGGTTCAAAATTCTTTGTACAATCTTGATACAGACCGACTCAATGAACATTGTACACCAAATATCAACGCTCTAGCTCTTGTAGTTTCCGACAAGACGACTTTCATTTTTTTAATATAACCAATTTACCATATACGAAAATGACTAGGTTTTTTTCGATGGACCAACATGCTTTGTATAACATTTCATTCTCCTGCCTGCTAAAGCGTCTGAGAAGGTCTGGTTAATTTTAGCCCAGCGGTTTCAGAAGAGATGCCGTTTAAAAAATAAAGACGGACGAGTGAAAACCGACGGTGGAAATCACAATAGCTCATCTCCTTTGTCTAGAGGTAGTTTAGATTTAAATATATGTAGTACTTTTGATGGGAACTTTTCTTATTTACCTATTGAGGATATGCTCAAGTGAGCAAATAAGGGACAGTCTAGAACAAGAGATCAATTTTCACCATTGCTGTCATAGTTTATCAATATGCGTTAGACTACGACTGAAAATCTTGATATAATGATAGCAGCATTTTGCAGAATATGAAGGTCAGTTTGGATCCTATGACTTTTAGTTAAATGAGAAACAGGACCCAATCTTTGTTAACATAAACTGAACGACATTTATAGTGGAAGGTAACTAATGGATAAAGCCATGTACATTTTATGTGTACAAACTCTTTTTACAAGTTCTAAGCAATATGTTGATATACCAAATCTTTTCCAAAAGGCACGCTGCACAAGACAATTCTGAGAATTTCATAAAAGGAAAATAAACTCATTTGATGCAAATACTCAAGGAAAAATGGTTGTTATACTTAGAAAAATGCAGGAAGAAAACAAAATCATCTTTGATGTTTTGTTTTTAAAAGTCAGTCAACTTATCGTGCAGATTTAATATTAGATGATGTTCTAATTTTTTTTTTGCACTGATCAAAGTAACTGTGAATCCCATTGTCAAAGCCTGATATGGTATTTGTTAAGCTGAATGTAGCATTTTCACAGGGAATGGGGAAAGTTCGCTTGATTTTGTACAAACATTTCTCGAGTGACCTCGAAAGTTGATTTCGTCCAAAATATCTAAAACTTGTGAAGTGTTGTTGACTTCTTACTTATAATTGTATGATTTAAAGCTTACTTTAGTTAACATAGTTTCTTAAAATATATATTCTGGTGAAGTAACTAAATTGTCTAGGTTTAAGACTTATTATGTTCAGTTCAGTCTGCTTTTTTAATGTATCTACAGGTGATTAAAGATCTATTAATTCTTTCCAGCATAGCACTAGTTGACGTCCCTGACGTCTTAAATATATGCCTTGAGTCACACCACGCATCACCCTTTCCTACACTGCGACTTTCTGTCAATTGTTTATGTCAGTAATTAATTGATTTTATATTAATAGTAGTGCTGTTTCTGACATGTGAAACACTTATTACCGTTAAGATTTGATGTATATTTGAGTGTCGAAACTTTAGAAATTTGTAAATAGCAGCATTTTGATCAAGATCACATTGTGCACTGTAGTATTTCTTTCCCTTTGGACATTGATCATTCAGGCAAATTCTGCTACATGTTGGTTGTAATTAAAAATAGTCTTTAATGGCTCTTTTCTACTTATAACAAATCTTTGGGTTTTCGAAGCAATTGGGGATTTTATTGATGATATTTTTGCAATGAAAGATACTAAGTAAGTCGATAAAATCGATCCCTTTATTAATTTGTTTGATTTTCATACAATTGCGTTTGTGATGGGACTGTTTATCAATATGTGGTCTTAAAGCATGGGTAGCGCACTTTTTGAATTATGGAAGACACATTATATAAAGGGTGAGTGAGTAAATATTTTGTATTTGCCTGATTGTCAAAAATAACGAGTGTAAGGCATGGATATCAACAGATCGGATATAAAGAATGATTAAAAAAACCTGTACTTCTTAAGCTCTAAAATGTCGTGTGTTATTTTCAATCGATATTCTGGGTAATTTAGACAGGTTTACAAAAAGAAAAAAATGCAAAGAAAGGACAGACAGCAGGACAGTAATCATAAAAATGGGATACATTGGTAAAATGGAAATTTTCTTCCTTGGTAGATAATATCCGAGGTAGTCCAAACAGAAGGTTGGTCCTTTAAGTTGGAATACTTCGACTTAATCGCCTGTTCTTTTGTAGAAATTGGAACTACAAACAGTGAATTTTCTTACCTTTGCTTAAATATAATCTTAAAATCCATTTAAATACTTCTCCAGATATGTTATTTAAACAAGAAAATGAAAGTGTTTGTTAACGATTAATCTGTGTATCCCACGAAAGGCAGAAAAGCCAACATTAACTCCAAAGAGCACAAGCATTAAACAAGAGTAAGCCAAATGAAAGGACCTACTTGCATTAAGGGACTATTCAGGGGAGACTATCCACTAAAGTATCTCATTATATTTCCTGTATGTTTACCCAAGTCCTTAATAAACTTGTACCTTTTATTATTTTAAATGATAAGAAAATGTTTCGAAAATTTTGCAAATTGAATAAATGTTATTATCCTAGTCATATGTGTTTCCTAACATTATTACAGTTATTATCATAGTTACTGTATAACTATTTTGTGAATTACAAATAAAATTGAAGATTGTGGCTTCTTCTTTCATATTCATTCACATTTCATTAAGGTAAAACAAATCAATAGGCACACACAATTAACTTATAATTGAAAGACTTAAATATATTAATTGACCAAGTTTTTGTGTAGAAAGGTTTCTGTTGATGATTAATCATTATTATTTCGAAATTCTCAAATCCATATTTCCCTATGGCGTGGTACAAAACATCGATTTGCCGAACCTCAATTTTTGGCTGCATAAGTGTGTTTTTTTTCGTTTAAACGGTTCTTCCGTTTCCGTAAAAAGGCATCAATATTTAGACATTGATGTAATTTATGGAAATGTCAACATTATAAATCGACAACTAGGTCAGACACATTTCACCATGTCCGCCTTTTGTAAACATTAGCAATCACTAACGACACAGGCAATGTTCAGTTGTTTTTGGTGTTAAAGATTCCTCAATATACCACACCTATGATACATTTTACATTTCCAGCCAGCTCCGGAATCGTCAAGATGGCTGCCTTTTTCCCCGCGCTTTTTGTGTTGTTTATAGTGAGCCTCAATGAGTTTCCCCCGATATTTTATAAGCGGAGGATTCCATTTGGGCGCGTTGAGTTTGGTTATTCTTGCTTGAACCCGTGTTTTTAACAATTTTCACCTTCTCTACGCTAAGGAATTTCATCAGGCACATAGTCTAACTTTAACGAAGATATATCGCAACATGTTCTCCAGCGTACGTCAGTGGCAACACCAACCACCCCGAAGATAGGTCTATTCCTTAATCAAAGCCACTCATTCATAAACGCTACTGTCTTCTTCCGCGATGAAATATTGTGAACTTTTAGTATAAGATTCATTTGTACATCATTTACTTTGCAATAACAGCAAAAATCACCATCAAAAGGTTATGAATATAAAAACAATTATTCTTGCAGCTGCGACACTATTCAATCCGCTTACGAACTACTTCTTGATGCGACGTTGTGCGTTGTTCAGTGCAGAAAGTTAACACAGCATTATCCCTGGTGGTAGGCATAAATGTGCACCGGAACTAGTAGCCCTGAAAAAGTTTTTTTTTTTTATATTACAGACCTTTCCGAAAACATAATTTATCTGCCCCCACATTTTGCTCTTTAATCGAGATTTAACTTCCGGAAAACAGGCAACTGTTATTCCGGGTAGTAAACGCAGCGTAAGCTGAACGCCCACAATACTCGGTTCATTGAAGCGAAGTGTAAAAAGTCTGATGTCATGAGCAAATATCGAAAAAGAAAGGCAATGGGCACGCGCGTTACTGTTGTATTTGTAAGGGCAACTTCTGAGGTAAAATGATTAATGGGGTGAGACTTTTCTTGCATCGATTTCCTGTTTATGCAGCGGCAGTCCGCAGCAAAAAAAAATCTGTCTCTTTGGAAAGGCATACCCAGGCATCATGTTTTAGATTTTTTGTCACATTTGCAATGGGAATGGATGGCATTACCCTGCATCTTACGTACACTAAGTTATCCTCAATGATGGCGTGTTCTATGCTGTGGGAATGTTGATTTGCAAAGGTTTCGCTACCTCGTTAACAGCGCGTTTGTATTCTCGTCACTAGTCGGCAATTTATGTGTCGATAAATTCTTGTTAATTTTACGTATGCATAAGATTCGCTAAAATTGCACTAAGAAAAATTCTACCATTAACTGAAATCACTGTGAAGCTCTGAAGAATCAAACATCGGCTATGCTAAAATGGGCTAAAAGGGTTGACAAAAAAGACGCCACATTTTCTTTGATCCTTCTGAAGTTTGCCGCCATTAAGAAAAATGCCCAATTAACACACTGTTTGATTTCTTAAGAAACTTATCATCTTGTCCTGTTCATGTTGTGTTTTTCTTTAATTGTTGTATAATATTTATTAACCTGAGAGAGTATGATCCTGGCAATCACGGACAATTCCTATCTTTCACAAACAGTGAAAGGTCATGCTTGGACATTTTGTATTCAAATAGATAATTTTTCTTTTCATTGCTTTCATTTGAGAAACTCGCCAGGAAGTGCTAGGTAAGAGCTTTGTAAAACCGGTTTAAGCACCCCAGTCGGTCCATATTGCCGATTGACCGTTCCAAGGCGGTAACTGTCGGGTTTGCTCTTTTCGTTAAAAGACTCATGACAAATGTGTTCTTACTTTTCGCTTGGCTTGCATGTGAAATACCTTTGTTCTGTGCCTTTTCGGAGTTTGGTATATGTTGCAATGCTCATAGGACTTTGTCATATATTCTTATTAAGTTGGAGCCAAATAGGAATATCGAGTTATTTGGAGTCACAGTTTGGATTTGAATTAGAAAATGATATTTAAAGAGGTAAGATAAAAATATTTCGAAGCTCCAAAGTCATTGAGGCGGAAACAAAAGAAAACACAACAATTTCTCTCTGAAAACACTACTTACGTCGGCCACTTTCACACCCTGTATTGTTAGTTCATACTTCTAACAAACCAGTCAGCAATCAATATACAGATTGCTTATCACACACCCACACACCATGAGTCAATTAACACCTTTATATGTATCGTGAGAGATTGGATTCGTTTCCTTTGAGGAACGTTAATCCACATTTAATAAGGAATTTAATTAATACGATTTTCCTTTTAGTTTTGCATGTTTTTTAATCTGTACAAGTTGTCATGTTTTCTTTACATCAAATAATATGATCTTTTACCAAAATATTTTACATTCACTCATTTTATTTGGCATATTGTATGCTTTGTGACCTTGGTTAGTCAAATAATTTATTATTTATGTCTGCGGTTACTGTTAATAGTAGTTGCCTAGTTGGTAGGTAGTTACCAAAGTTTGCCATTGTTAGCAGTGAACTATGTGTTTGTTTTGCTGAATAATAACAAATATATATAATGGTTTTGAAATTAATTTAGTAACCTTTAAAAATAATTGCAAACTTATGGCCAGAAAACAGCCGTTACATATTAAATTGATAAGTGACGTAAAATTCAAATAGCGAAACCATTAACATACCGACAGATAAGCATTTGATTTCACACCTGTTTACTTGTTTAACATAAATGATCACCATTTAAAATACTTTAAAGGTGTACGTCAAATAACAACAGTCAGACTTTAGTTTTAGTGAAAAAAAATTCTTCGTTTGTGTGTGTGTACACATGCACATAATTGCATGTAAAAATACAATTTTAACATGAAACTTTATTCAAATGTTTCCCCTTTCTCGTTCGCCATGTTATTTTAATATAATAACTTATATAATAAATACATAATATGTGAGCAGAATACAGTTCTGTACTGCTTGTACCATCAACATCCTCAGCTGAGAACCGCCTATCAACAAGTGTTTCGGCCCTTCAATCTCAGGACACTCTCCAGGCGGCGGGCCCGCAGTGGTGATCAGCCACTACGTGTTGATGGTAGGCTTCCAGCTCCTCTCCTCTCTCTTCATCCACAACCAACTGGATGCCCGTTCAGCTGTCTGACTTAGTGCGCCCACTGCACGCTTTCTGTCTGCTCCCTTGATTCCCAAGGCACTGAACATTTTCCACAGCGACTGTGCTGGGAACCCTCTGGCGCCGATTTCCACCGGAAAGAGCCACACTCGCCATCCCTTCTGTTTGCACTGTTCTTGTAGTTCAGAATACTTGGCCTGCTTCCTTTCATAGGCCTCATCACAACGAGATTCCCAAGGAACGGTCAGTTCAACCATAATCAGACACTTGTTTTTGTTTGACCAGATTACAATGTCAGGTCTAAGTGTTGTCTGGATAATGTTCGGGAACACAAGTTTTTGTTTCAGGTCCACAGACATTTCCCACTTGTCTGATTCATCCAGGATTGAATGTGTAGCCTGCAATTGTTTGGGCGCCTTCTGACCCTCCTTAACAAACTGGATCAAACGAGGCTTCTGTCTGGTCCTCTTCTTGGTCCTCTCTCGTTCCAACTTGTCCGCAAGTTCTTGAAGAACACAGTCGTGTCTCCACCGGTAGCGTCCTTGGGTGAGGGCAATAGTACACGAAGACAGGATGTGTTCCATGCTTCCCGTTTTGTCACACAAATGGCACTTGGGGTTGTCTTGTAGACCCCATCTGTGAAGGTTGTAGGGTGACGGGAGCAGGTCATAAACTGACCTGAGCAAGAATGCGATCCTCAGTGGTTCGTATCTCCAAAGATCTGCCCAGGTCAGTTTTCTGCTCGTTGTTGTCCACTTTGTCCATGCGCCTTGGGCACCCATGGAAACAGCTTTCGCTCTTCTATCTTCTTCTTCTGCTGCTCTGATTTCTTCTTGCACCATACTCCTCCTTTCTGTATTCCCGGCAGAGCCCCACAAGGTGGTCGTGGAGTTGCCCAGCCCCTGTCTACCAACTGCCGTGATGCCGACTATGTCTTTGTGCTGGAGTCTTCTCTCAGCTTGTTCGACTGCTTGGCTTGCGGACCATTTTCTTCCTGTCCTGGTTTCAATTCCAGCGTTGCGGATTGAACCATCTTGCGACTGCTTGAGCGTCATCACCAGCCGTGTCTTGGCAACTTTGAACTCCTCAACTAAAGATGATAGGGGGAGTTGAAGCTGGTTGGTTCGCCCGTACAACCCGATGCTGGTAAAGCTTGGTGGTACTCCAAGCCATCGACGCAGATGTCTGCTGATCGTTCGCTCCAGGCATTCCACTGCAGTTGTAGTGATTTCATATAGCATCAGGGGCCACATCAATCTGGGGAGGAGGCCGTTCTGGAAAAGCCACGCTTTGTACTTCCCTGGTAGGCCGGATCTCTCTATCTGTTTCAACCCTTCTTGTAGTTGTGATCTGATGCGCTCTATGTTGGCTTTGTCACTGAGGCTGGCATCAAACCACTTGCCTAGGCACTTAATGGGACTGTCCATGATGGATGGTATGTCTTCGCCTTGAACCTGGAGGTTGAATCGTCTTGTGACCGACCCACGTTTGATGATCAGGCTTCTGGACTTCTTGGGTTTGAACTTCATTCTAGCCCAAGTGGCTGCTTCTTCTAATGCTTTCAGTACCCATCTTGCTTGTATGTGTGTCTGCGTTGTCACTGTCAGGTCGTCCATAAAACCCCTATTTGTCAGCAGATGTAATCCCGTAGATGTCTTTGGCCCTCGCGTTTCTGCGTTCGCAGGGTTAATTATAAGGTTCATGCCAATCACAAACAGGACAACTGAGATGGTACATCCAGTCACTATGCCCTTTTCCAGTCTCTGCCAGGCTGTCATCTTGTCATTGACCATGAAGCGCAGTTTCATTCCACTGAAGTACTCATTGATCATCCCTTGAATGTACTCAGGGACGTTGTAGTACTCGAGAGCTGTTTCTATGAGCCTGTGGGGAATTGACCCGTAAGCGTTTGCAAGGTCAAGCCAAACCACAGTAAGATCCCCATTGTTGACTTTCGCTTCCCTGATAAGTTGGCTGATTGCACTGGTATGCTCCACACATCCCGAGAATCCAGGAACTCCACCCTTCTGAACTGACGTATCTACGTAGCCATTTGTGGTGAGATAGGTTGTCAGTCTTCTGGCTAGTATGGCGAAAAATATCTTGCCCTCTACGTTGAGCAGAGATATTGTCCTGAACTGGCTGACATGTTTGGAGTCCTTCTCCTTGGGAATAAATATACCTTCTGCATGTTGCCACTCATCTGGTATCTTCCCCTTCCTCCAGATCACCTTAAGTAGGTTCCACAGTCTACGCAGCAGTAGAGGACACATCTTGTAGACCTTGTATGGTATCTTGTTAGGTCCTGGGGCTGATCCCGTTCTTGCCTTCCTCACAACTTCTTTCACCTCTAGGAACGTAGGCTCTTTACAATCCAGTGGGGATGTTGGAGGTGCCACAGCGTCTAGTCGTGGGCAAGCACCTAATGGTATATCCCTCTCTGGATCAGAGTGGACCTGTCTGAGATGCTCTTCGATGTCTGCCATACTGGTTTCTAGTTGGCCCGACCTTTCCTTGTCAAAAAGTTGCTTGGAAAATTTGTATGGATTGGATACAAATTCTGCTCTCTTTCTCGCCTTCCTTCTTCTTGCAGTTCTTGCGTTCTCAGCCTTCCTTAATGTGTGTAGCTCTCTCCTGAGGATGTCTCGTAGTTGTTGGAGGCCCATTCTCTCTTCTTGACTTGCCTTCCTGAATGCTTTCGTGAGACTCCTGAGCTCTCCTCTTATCTGCTTCATTCGACTCTGTCTCCTGTTTGGTGTAGGTTGGGGTTTTTGTCGGCGTGTTATCACTGGGCCGAACCTTTCCCTTCCCACCGTGTAGACTAGAGTTGTCATGCCCTTTAGCGTCCTGTCTGCTGGCCCTTGCATGGTATAGGTCAATATGAGATCAAGCTCTCTGTCAAAGTCATTCCAGGCACGTTTGTTGGTGGGTTTCGGCCAATCAATCGGTAACAGCAGTTCACTTGGTGCCTCTTCTGTTTCGGGCTGTGGTACGTCTTGCGATGGCTCAGGTTCTTCTTGGGACTTCAATAGTTCCAGAAGGGGGTCTGTATCCTCATCCGTCACGCCAGGTTGTGATGAATCACTCTGTGTTGGGGCAGTTGACTGTTCAGCAGCGGAGAGGTCCCCAGTACTATGGGTTGTGTCCTGACTAGGATCCTCCTGCGTCTCACCAGGAATCGTACCTGTGCGCTGTTGCTGCTCAGTTCTCCGACCACACACAGTTCTGGCTTGGTGGATGCGCAGTCCCCTGAGGTTTTTGCAAACTTTACCACACTTACATCTAACAACTGTCGGTGTTCCAGTCAGTGTCGTTTGAACTAGCTGTGTCGTTGCCGTTAAATCCGTCTGAACGAGTCTTTCTTCCGCCCTCCCTCTCGGAAGACTCTGAGGGTATTGTTCATTATTCGAGTCTGTAGCTGTTGTATGTGGGATGTCCTCTCACGAGAACTGCACTCTGGGTTGCTAGCCCGTTGTGCCCCGGCCCAGGCTTTCCTGGAGGTCACCTGTCTCTCCAGGCGTCACCATTCTATTCTTGGTTGTCATCTGGTCTTTCCCAAATGTCACCGGTTTCCCGGACAGTAAGTGAGCAGAATACAGTTCTGTACTGCTTGTACCATCAACATCCTCAGCTGAGAACCGCCTATCAACAAGTGTTTCGGCCCTCAGGACACTCTCCAGGCGGCGGGCCCGCAGTGGTGATCAGCCACTACGTGTTGATGGTAGGCTTCCAGCTCCTCTCCTCTCTCTTCATCCACAACCAACTGGATGCCCGTTCAGCTGTCTGACTTAGTGCGCCCACTGCACGCTTTCTGTCTGCTCCCTTGATTCCCAAGGCACTGAACATTTTCCACAGCGACTGTGCTGGGAACCCTCTGGCGCCGATTTCCACCGGAAAGAGCCACACTCGCCATCCCTTCTGTTTGCACTGTTCTTGTAGTTCAGAATACTTGGCCTGCATTCTGTACATTCTTATCGTTTAATAAACTTATATACTAAATATAAATAGCATCCTGGACCTAGGTGGCCAAACATCAGTTTCGAAATATCTGGGTAGCGAAACATGTGTCATCCATCATATTTATCGTCAAAATATGACTTTGCCCTTCTTTGTTCCTGTCTTATACACACAGTAATTGTACATGTCACCATCACTAATTGGTGGCAACGAAAACAAATAATCATCCTTACCATTACTCCGTTCACGATGGACAGCATGGTCCGATTTTGAAAGCTTTCCCACACCTTTAGCTCGCAGAACAAGTTCCGCCTTCTTTTCTGTCACTTGTTAGTTGTGAAAACGCAAATAGTCTTTCAAGTTGACCACTTTGACAAGCTGATATATCATTGAATCACTGAGAAGCTTAGAATTTTCGTCTGATTCGTCCGCCATCTTGCCAAAAAAATTACTACCCAGAGCCGAAGCTTTTCGGAAAGGTCTATAAGGTAGACTCTTTTGTTTTTGACTGTATATACTGTAATTAAGATAATCTCATGCAATTTGGTGCAAAAGAAAGCTGAAATACTGTGGAATTATGAAAATGCCATATAACTACACTCCTATGCTCAATAACGGACTGATGTATTTAGACCGGAACTTATCGATAACCGTCTTCGCGACACATAGCTTTCCTTCGCAGAGGCCCTGTTAATTAGATCATGCATTGGTATTTTTCACAATATATAGTTTTGGGTGTCCCAAAGAAACGGTTAAAATTGCTTTCAAAGTCCTGACATTTACTATAGAGAAAAGAAAAATTCATTTTGCTCGACGCCGTAATAGACTGAAGGATATATATTTTAATCAATGGGAAAATGGTGAAAGAAGTAGCACCTCATTGTGTGTATATGAGGAAATAACAACAAATATTGAGATGTCGTCGTATTTATTATTAGTAGAAAATAGTAAACTGAGAAACATTATTGCAAAAATTAGACAATTAACGCATGATCTATTTATAGAAAAGGGTAGACTGGATAATTTTGTTAGGCATGAAAGAAAATGTACATATTGTAATAAAATATATACCGAAGATAAATTTTATTTCGTTTTGATATGTCCTCATAATGCAGAATATATATCCCAAACATATATCCCAAAATACTTTTACAAAAGATCAAACAAATACAAATTTATTGAACTATTAAACATGAAAAAACTTATTGATTAAAAACGCCTTATTAATAGAATGCATTTAAATATAGAAGGTCTTTAAAAAGTCAAAATATTGTTAGGAAGTATTCATTATGTAAGTAATAAATGTTCTATTTAACACACATGTCAACATATTTGATTATCATGTGTATGTCACTCTCACCTATATTTATTTTGATTTACTATTGTTTACTGATATAATCGCCATGTTTGCATGCATTGTGCATATTCTCTTATGCTCTTAAGCTTACGTTTTAAAATAAACATATGTTCTGTTCTTATCATCGTGCTAAAATATTGTCATAATGAGAAAAAACATCTGTGATTAACATTCATCAGCACTTTAAATATAAGCTTGATAATCGACACATGTATGATGCAGTAATGCAGAATGTTTATACCACAATGTTTATGTAATTAGACGTCTTAAGAGGAGTTCATTCATATGTGACTTTACCATAGTTTTATAGTGCTATGTTATCAAATAAGATATGAGTGTAAACATTAGAATATTACTAAGCAAATTAAACAAAAAAATGAAAAAAAAAAATGCTTTACCTACATAAGGGAGATACTAATACAGGTTTTTTCTTTTAATTCAAATACGGGATTCCAATTTATAGAGATAAGAAAAAAATAGTTATGATTGTCCTTTTATTTTGTAAAATGTAATATATCAGAATATAATCTTGATATGCTCTAACACAATCAACAAAATGTACTACAATATTACATTCATACAAGTTTCGAAGAAAACAAATTTGATTTTAAACAATATACATGTACCGTAGTTACAAACCTTGAATATGTGTTACTGATTTCAAAGTTGTAATATATTGCAGAATAATGCCTGGTGTTTTTTTCAGATACAGAGTAATGTAATCATTAGCTATTGGCATTCGTGAATTGATCATTGTATGGAAAATGTAGTTTTATGAGCCTGTTCACATCATCAAATCATTGCATAGAAAAATATATAAAACTAATGATGCAAAGTATGAATTTAAAAATACCAACTGTTATGAAATGTTATATATAAATACATGATAATAATATTCATACATAAAATGGTTGGTAAAAATCAACATTAAACATTCAAGCAATGTTTGTATACAAAATAATTTTAAAACCAAACATGAGTCATTTAGACAATATTGATAAAAGAAATGATTTTTTAAATCCAACATTATTCATTTAGACAGAGAACCAGAGAACATAGTGTCTGGTTGACATCTACAAGTATGTATTGGTTCTAGTGGCTATGAAAGTATGTTCTCATTAATCTGTTAAAAATAGACTGGCAATTTCAGCTAGTTAGAAAGAGAAATGTAATAGAACAGTTACAAAGCAATTAAGAAATGTAATATAACAGTTACAAAGCAATTAGGAAATATAATAGAACAGTTACATGGCAATTTTATTGCAGCTAGTTAGAAAAAAGAAATGTAATAGAACAGTTACAAGGCAATTAATTCACCTTATTGGAACCTGTCTTCTAACATGTGCATGTAGAGAGAGATATTTTCACAACAAGGAACGTTATTACCAGTCACACAGTATGCCTGACATGTGACAATCAAGGGGGGAGGGGCATTTTGTTAGATGATAAAAAGACTATAATTCCAAAGCAACAAGAGCTTTAGTTCAGCTCTAATTATTAATTCACGACTATTTTAAAAGGATATTTAAAAGGTGACATAGAAACGTTAAATGTACACAATAAAATTTAAGAAAGGAACAAACAGATTCTATTCACAAAAGATAATCATAAATTATTCTTTAAAGACAACAACTTGTAATGTTAAAATGAAGATACCAAAACAAGTTAGCTTAAATTTCTTAATACTTCAGTTCACAAGAATTATCTGGACAATCAGTTTCAATTTGATCTAGAAGATTTGGTCAGACAAGAACCTTCAAAGTAAATAGAAATATTGCTGCAGCCAATAAAAAATAATGCTACTGATGCCAATCAAAACAGTGCAGCTGATGCAGGCTGCACTTTTCTTTATCACAGTTTATTTGGTCAAAATTTGATTGCTGTAAATAAACTAAATACTATACTGAACTCACACAAATATTACATATTACAATAACTACATTCAATATACAACCTATATCAGTTACAATTTGTACAGGTAACTAATTTTTCATTCTCACCCACAATAAATAGAAATGCTTAATGCAGCAGCAATAGTTCCAATGCAGCATTGCATATATATGACTATTTCACAACACAATAAAATAGATTAACTAACTCATGATTATATCATATCAATAACAAACAATTGTGACATGGCAGCATAGAAATAACACATATTTAATAATTTTCTATAATTAGTGTCACACAGTGATCTTTCCTTAAAAATACAAATGTCGGACTCCATACAAAAGATTCTAAAAACACACACCTCATCTGCACAGAATGTTTGTGTTTACCAACTCTTAAAACCACAATAGAGCATATTAAAGAGAATAATAGATTACTTATCTCGACAGAGAAGTATTGATGAGTATCTATATTACCCTAGAGAGGTAAGATTTTATTTAAAAGGCGCATAGTTTTCAGACATTACTTTCTGGATACAGGCCACTATATTAGCCATACATGGAAAATAGCCACGACCCTGGTGGTTATGTATATTTTGACAGATCAAACATCTTTGAAATATTTTGACAGAGGTTTACGTAAAAACAAGTATATAAAGGCTATAGCTCTCACTGTTTCCGAAAAAAAGTGTTTCAAAGATTGACTTTATAGCCATATGTGGCATTTCACCACACGCCTGGCAGCCATATATTTTGGCAGCTCAAAAATCTTGGAACAGCTTTTTGTTTTCCTTGCCAGCTATAGCATCTGATAAAGTACAGTTGAATTTGGTCTACAGTATTAGAAATGGTATCTTTTTAAAATTGTTGACAGATGGATGATGCTGGGTGATCACCAAAGCTTACTCAGAGTATATGCTCACTTAAGATAAAAAAGTGAGATGGGCCATGCAGCAAATAAACCACATGGCCATGGTGGCCCTTAATTGCTCACCCGAAGACACAGGCTTTTAGTAGGACTCATATCTGACGTCCAGTGATTATTTTCTTTAGAAATCTTTGGTGTAGATTGGGCCATAAGTGTGACCTCTATGGAGCTCATGTTTCTAGAATTTGACCAAGAGAGCTATTTTTTGATCTCATGTGACCCAGTTACGAACTTATTCATGATTTCATGTAGGCAAACATTTTGGCCAAGTTTAAGAAGAAAGGGCCATAAGTGTGGCCTCTAAAGTTTTAACAAGTTTTTTCTAAAATTTGACCTTGTGACTCAGTTTCTTGACTTCAGCACTTGAGCCAGTTACGAATTGTTCCAAGACTTCTTGCAGAAAAAATATGCTCTATTTAGTCAATAAACATTTGGCATGATTTAGAAAAAATCACATCAAAGCAAATACAAAACAAACATACAGAATCATTTGCAAAGTAATAAACACAGAAAAATATACTCTGTTTAGTCAATATACATTTGGCATGATTTAGAAAAAAATCACATCAAGACAAATACAAAACAAACAAATATACAGAATCATTTGCAAAGTAATAAACACAAAATTAAAACCCCATGAACTGATGGCACTGTTTAAGGGAATTTAATGCACAATGTGCCAAAACACAAATTAAACATAACAAAAATATCTGGGGTGTGTTTTGTATAAATGGCATTTCAGTTTAATGTGTGTTTGTAAAGTAAGTAAATAATATGGCTCACTCAAAGGAATCAGCCAAATGGTCAGGGATCTTCCTTGATACAAACCAACATATGGTAACATAATCTTTTTCAGCTTCTTAATCCCAAGTGATTAACAATGTGTCAAAATACAACACTAGTAAATGTGGACCAGAACAAGGGGCTTGACTTGAAAATGATACAAAAAACTACCAAGAAAATATTGCTGAGCAAAAATCAATACAACACTAACATGGTGACCATGTGTTGAGATCTATTTGAGAGCACCGGGTCTGGAATAGTAAGTCATTCAACATGCATCATCCAAACAATTCAATGATATGAATGGTCAATTAGACAAATCTATATATTATGCACATATTTTGAGCATTAAGGTTAAATAGCTGCTTCAAGATGGAAGAGCCTTGTATTCACAGTATGAGCACATTTGTATTTGTTCACAGTCACCTACCACAGCAAGAACAGAGGCTGGTTCAAACATTATCTGAATTGTTCAATAATAGGGCAACTTACTGGCATTTGGCAACAACCAATGCAACCTATTTCTATCTAGTATAGTATAACAAGGTACTTATTTTGATGCTGAGTTTTTTAATAAAAAGGATCATAACAAATGTGGGAAAACTACATCAAGGACCTTTTTCCTAATATTTCATGATTTAAATGAGAAGAATTGACCATTGTTACAATGTATATTAGGGTATGGCAATTGTCAGCCATATTTGCATAAAAGGCTGATGGTCAAAGGTTTTGGTCTGAAACTGAAGATTTGTGTGTGTGTGTGTTGCATAACCCTTTCTACTAAAGATTGTTGTCTCCCCACAGGACTTAACCAGGCAATAGAAAATTGTCCAGCCAAGATAGGATGTGACAGGGTAAAAAATAACAGCTTGTACCTTTGGCTTTAACAAAATACATTTAACAAACAAAACAAAAATGGATCAATGTAATAATCACAATAAGTGTAACCTATCAGTGAGGTTCACTATTATAATGTAGATGCGTATCACAACCAAGTCTTAAGAATAGCAAAGTAACTTTACAAGCTGTAATTAATATGCATGCATTGTAATTATGTTGTGACTTTAAAATTGCTCTTTTATTATAATTGGTTATTTAAACAAATGGAAAAAAAAGCCATTCAGGCAACTTCATAGGATGTATTTGCAACACAAATTATGTCTGACTGACTAACAACTGGTTTATTTAAGTGTCAGCACATACATTTGTATTTTATTGTGACCCTGTCATGTCGCCCTCGCATGACTTAAAGAGTTTTCGCTGCTGGTGTGCAAGTGGCAAACTCAAAATATGAGTCAAATGTACTTTACAAAGCTCACATTGTAATTGAAAAATGCGGTCTGAAGAAGAGAAGACGTTTATTGAGAAAAAGCCTAAGTAAAGTCTTATAGACAGCTTCTTGGCTGCTGATGTTGGTGCCTATACCACAGCCACATTTCAGCGGACCCCGGAAATGATGGCAGAAGATGAACTAAGACACTACAGAGAGCTTCCTACTTCAAATGTTGGCGCAGTTGGCGTCCAAGTACCTGATTAACAAGCAACCTCTGTTGCTTCAGAGAGGATGTTTTCTACTTTAGGCAACATATTGTCAGCCGAGCGATCATTTCTGGATAAAAACTGTCTTGATGTTATGACTTTTCTTAAGAAAAATGCTGATATTGAAACAAAGTGGCCTTAACTATGACAATAAATGTTCAGTTTAGTTGATTTTGGTTTGGTCTTTCTTGATTCTGTGAATATGTACTGTAATACCTCTCAACTTTTGATCTAACTTTAGTCTTCATTTAGAAATATACTCTATTTAGTACTAAGCAAATTGTTTTTTTCATTTCTTATTTCTTCATACACTGTCCACACATACAAAGCTGCAATTGGTTTTACTTAAACTGAAGTATAACTTATATAAGCAGTTTGCAGAATTTATTCTTGTGTCAATACATTGGCTCTCTGCATTAACTTAGCTACCTAATGGCATATAAATATATCATATGAGATGTCAGATATCAATCATATTGTATCGATACGAATTGTGTATTGATCATTTTGATTTTACACACATGCAACATGATGTTTATTCTATTATTCATTTCTTTTCCTACAATTTACTTTTCTTATGTTTCACTGTTAAAAGTATTATGGTTATCATTGCTCACTGAACATTACAGCAGAGAATTATGTAATTCAAAATGGCACTCCAAGTTGGAAACTTGAAAAGGTTGAGGCAATTTGGATTATTCCAACCCATCTATTGTTTGAAGTAAATAGTCAGTCCCAACGACTTCAAATAACTGAAGTTCGACTGTATGTCAATTAAAAATGAGGTTAATAATTCTTGGAATGTTCTGCTCAGCCCTTATAATTCTTTTCTACAGAACTAAATTTTAAGATACAAATGTACATGGTTGCATGTGTATAACTATTTTCCTCACTCTATCAAAGTGGCATGGACCCGGCAGGTATGAATGGCTCCTTTTCAACATTATCAGCAGCATAATTTTCATTATTGTCAGCATTACTTTCATCATCATTTTCAGAATCACCATCACTTTTCTCAATATTATGTTTGCCATCCTCTAGGGTAACCATACTGCTCTTGTTGGCTGTAACTTCTGCTGATTGTCCGACACAATGGAACCTATGAACAAAGACAAAATAGAAAACAAAAAGAAAATGACAAGGAACAAAAAAAAACCTCTTTCATAAAAGGTCTGCACTTTGACATCTGAAAACTAATGCGTTGACTATATAATACAGATAATCAAACCTTTCAAATTCACAAAACAAGATACCATTTATAAAAAAATCTATTTATTGACTTACCATTACTTATGAAAAGTAAAAAAACAACCCCACACACGCACATGTGACCGAACACTTCACTACATAAATACACATATCAGCATACATGGTTCAAAGTGTGCTGGTCTAGCATTTCATCAATGAGAAAGTCAATTTACATCCATTCGTGTAAAATTGTTGAAAGATTTGAAAAAAATGCTTTGGGTTTAAGTGGACTAAAGCAGATTTTATTTTCTTATTGTTAAAATATCTGCCCAAAGCTAATACCTTTCTAATTTACTTAGTTATTAGTAGATTTTTCTCACAAAATATATAAAACCATGAAGACCAGTGTTTGGAAGATAAAATATGCATCAGATGTTAAGTTTAATTGAATAATACGCAGCAGTTACAGTGGTAAAGGGTTGTTTGCAAGTGGAAAATGCTATGGCATATGTCAGTGTTTTTCTTTCTTATTCCAATGACCGACAAGAAAGTATACTAACTTTTCTTTCTCTTCTTTCCACAAGGGCACCACATGGTTGATCTCTTTGTTGAGGTCATTCTCACTGTTGACCCACATGATGTTAAGTTCTGGCAAACTTTTATCATAAATTTTATCGCTGAAGCAAACTTTGGGATCCAATTGGTTAAGGAACAAATAACTGTCATGTCCTGCCTGTAAATGCTGGTGTACAGGCATTCCAATGGCTCCACAGAGAAACATGGCATGAATTTGGCCTGGAATGAGACAATTCAGAAAATATCATACCTTGAAGTCAGCAAAATACAGTGGTGTTATTCAAGGCCCACAGGTTGAATATGGGCTTCCAATGCCCATGTTTGTCTTGTGAATATTACTTGTATGAAAAGACTTACATAGGCAGAGTAACGGTACTTACACACTGTACTTCTATTCGTCAATGTCTATTTAACCTCTAAGTTTGAAGTCAACATGAAAAAACATTCTTAAGACATGCAGAGATACGTGCTCTGGTCATTACTATGATAGATGGATGGATGGACAGATGGACAAGGTGGCAACAACATGCATAAATTATTATACTAAACAGAAACAAGCTGCAGCTTCACTAGAAATTTGCAAAGAGATTCTAAATTGATGTGTGGAATATGTATACTATTTATTAATATGTATAATGATGTATAATATTTTTTAATATTTCACTGTTTTATATTTACACTAAATATCAATCCTATCAATAATATTGGCACAGAAATGTGATTTTTATAGTTAACTGAGTTTATGTTAGAAATATTATGCTTTTTTTATCGCGAGATGTTAAAGAGAAGACTGTACCAATGGTTTGTACACAGCATTAATGAGAAACCAAGGCACATAAGAGAAATCACATGAAAGCAAATTAGCGAGAACAGGTCTAGACAATTCAGGGAATGAAGGAGTCACCCAAACAGTTGATGCCAACAAAAAAACAGGTCATCAACTGCTATTGCCGCTGGGTCCAGACTGGGGCCACAAAAGTGACAAAGGATGATGAGTCATGTCAGAAAAATATCCAAAGTGGACGAGCTCAGGATATGATATGTGAGACTACAATCATGTGCAGAGACCAATCGGCTGGAAGTCATGTCAAAAAAAGATCCAAAGTGGACGAGCTCATGATATGATATGTGAGACTACAATCATGTGCAGATCGGCTGGAAGAACTGATAGCTACAGGAAAGACCGTATGCTAGAGCACCGAGTTTGAATGGCAGATACTTTGCCCGAATAGAGACAGCAGAACATTAACTCTCCACTTGAAGGAAGAACAAGTGAGACCCAACCCCCTCAACTACTTCTTGTTACCAGGCAAGGCTGGGGTGCTGTCCATTGAAAGTGAAGCACAGAGAGAAAAAGGATAAAAGGGGACAGTTGCTTTCCATCATTCCAAACTGGGTGATGTGTAAGACAGACTCTTTTAGACTCCACAGCCTAGATGACAAGGGTTCTAGGTACATCCCCTTAGCTGCCTTACATTTGTGACAACAAAATATGTTATGGTGGGCATCATGAAATGTATAATATTACATGACTGCAGTATACGATCATGAGTTACCAAGGTTTTTAGTACTTAATGCCGAAGCTACTTACTGCTCATTGTGTTGAGAACTGGAGTCTCCATGATGAGCTCCTGGAGGTATATTTTATTCCACTCTTCAACGTTTTGTTCATGTTGTTCCTTTGCACGTAGTTTATCGTATGCTGTCTTGTCCAAATGATGAATATAGAAGTGGTGGACATCTTTCCGCTCAGTGTCTAATTGTGCCATTATCTGTAAAAAAAGTTGACAATTTACATTTTACAACAAATTAAGGTCTTTGGCATGTTAAAGTTATTTAATCACTTAATGTAAATATGAGTTCAGGTCTTTATTATAAATTGTCTGATTTTCACTTTATAATCCATAAAAGCTGTCCATTGGTTCGAGTTACCATTTCAAACGTCTTGAATCTTCAGTGTGTTTACCCTGTCCTGGTTGGGTGTGTCTAGTTTGGGTGAATTTTCATGTATTAAAGGTCTTATAAATTTTCATGTAAGGTCTTATAAACCTTCATGTAAGGTCTTCCAGCTGACCAGTGCCAACTTGGATCTTCAATTGACTTATGGTAACACCTGAATGTGTCAAATATCAATAAGTGAGGTGTGATGAACAATTGTAAAAATTTAACTTCAAGTACAAAGTGTTATCCAAATATAATGCAGGCTTTCTTCACAGAAAAGAAATATTTTTGAACTGCTAGTGGTGACCTTAGCCAAAGAAACATACGTTTTTTTACATTTCAGCTCGTTAATCAAATTCCATATACAATCAAACATAAATATTATACTTTATATATTTTTTCTAGGACAATGGAAAATTTATTGAGAAATTAATCTGTGAACTGTGTACAAAGGTAACATTCAGATAGAGTATAACGTAAGTAACTTAATAATTACCTAGATCTTAAATGTGACTGTTAAATCCTGTCTCCAATTTTAAAAAAAGAAGTTTCGTAGTCTTTGTTTTAAAAAGAAGGTAAAAACATTTAACAGCAGTGGCTACTTATGCCACATTCAGTTTAAACAAGAAAAATACCAACAATTGTAAATTCATAATTTTGGTAACAAAATATTTGCATCAATTTAAACCAAATGAATCAATATCAAAATCAATACTATGATACACAGATATTAAGATCCTTAGATTTTCTACTCATAACCTGAAATTAAAAGTTAAATTCATAACTAAATCTCCAATCAGTTTTGGTCTAATTTTCCATTATTGCTTGAAGGAGACTTTACATATTGCCCCATTTCTAACAAAACAGATATTGGGAAATGTTCAGAGTTTAGAGTCCCCCAAGAGGCACATGGATGGCTCGGAAAATGGTGGAATTATTATTACTTGCACACATAATTGAAAGTTTTTGTTCTAATATTGCACATGTTGTGTTTTATTTTTCAGGCTTTCATTGTTTACGGTTTGTTTTATATAACATACTTTACCTGTTTAGCAGCTGTCTCAAAATTGCGGGCTGCAAAGACAGTTGTCATGAGACGTAACAACTTGTACAGAGATTCGTCCCCAACCAGCAGCAGACTTACAGACTGATACAGACATGAGTTGTCTGTTCCAGATGATTCAAATGCTGTAAACCCCTCAGGTGTATTCCTTAAAACAAAACATACATTTCATATTAAACTGAAATGAAGCTAAGTGATTTGATTAAGAATAAAAGGTATATAACTAAAAAAAAACAAACATTATTAATGACCTTGGACATTTATTCTGGTTATAAGAAAGGACTAACATAATAGGAAAAATTGATAAAAATCCACTGAGAAATACTACACATTAAAATTTGGACTATAACTAGACAAAGGTACACACACATATTAATGTAATATTGGCAACAACACTTGAGATATTAAATACCGAGAAAGTCCAACAGTCACTGCTTTAGCATGGTCAGTGGGTAAAAGATCTGACTGGGGTGGTGTAGCCTGGTTTATGATGTGCTCCAAACAAAATTACACTTCTTGGATGTTTTCTTTTCTTTTTCTCAAGGACAATGTAGATAAAGTACTAATAACTAGGCATTGGTAAAGGTAGTTATTACCAGAGTACAGGTGTCGGGTCTACCCAGGAAGCGGACTATAAGGATCACAAACGAAATCAATTAGTTACTATTCTTTTGTCAATCATTGAAAACTTTGCTTTACTGTGGGAAATTTGATTTCAAGAGATAAATCAGGATGTGAAATGTTTTATTTATCAACACAGTCGCTACTATTTTTTTAGACTAAGCCTCATTAGCACTAATTAAATGTTTAAGCAAGACTAAACTGGAAGGCAAAGTTTGACCCTTTCATCTATGATAAAACTTAGGGCGAACAGATATTTCTAGATGAAGCGATCAGCAGATAGGTTTATTATATCCTTACAGATGGAGTGTTTAAAACAAATGAAGGCAAAGCTGTTTAAAAATACTCAGATAAGTAAGCCTCTAACTTTTTAATATTTGGAGCAAAACTTTGAAAATGCAGCGCACTTTACTTAACCAGCAAGCAAAACTGATCAGGCAGTTTTGTACTGCAATATCAAAGCTGAATGGTCATTACCATAGAAAGGCCACAAAACATTTCCTAGTTCAAAATTAAATGTTATCAATTATAACGTAAATGAGTGGAGACATTTTTAATCACATTTACAGGCTCTTTCTACAACAACAACCATAAATCACAGAATACCTTTTGCCTCATTCAATGGTTGTTTCTACACACTTTTTTAATTTTTACTGCAAGTACATTTGTATTGGTGCCATTAAACGCAGACGTTTTAATCCCAGCATCAATCAAAGCCAAAAACATTTGCTGTTAAGCAGACTCTCTCAACTTAAACTTATGTAGAGAAAAGGGGATTTTCCACATTTTGGATTAAGATTTTTTCTAGACTGTAAACAGACTTGTTCATGTTTCAACAACAATATTATGCCAACCAGAAAGCATGGATGACAGCGGCACTGACTGGTGACTGGCTAAGGTGGTTTGACCAGAAAATGAATGGCCGGAAGGTGCTGCTGTTATGGTTAAAGCTTCAGCACATCCTCAAATCTCCCTAAGGAATGTGAAGATTCAGTTTCTGCCACCTAACAAAAAATTTGTGAGTCAGCCTATAGATCAGGGAATCATACAGACACTGAAGCTCAAGTATCGGAAACGTCAGCTCAAGCATGTGATAAGAGAAATGGTACCCAATGAAGACGGGCCCAGAAATTGTGAAAGATTTCAATGTTCTGCAAGCCATTACCTGGATCGCCAGCGCTTGGAAGGAAGTTGAAAGTTCAACAATTGAGAATTGTTTTACTAGGTGTGGTTTCTGATCAGCGACTGAATGTGACAATGCTTGTAAGAAAATTTATCATGAGATTGATGAAGATGAGCTACCACTCGCCCTGCACAAAATGGCAAGACAGGTGTTCGCTTGTGAACTCCAGGATTTGGTTGACATCGATGCAGGTTTTACAACATGTAGCAATGACATGAGTGATTGGGAAAGTCAGCTAGTGAGATTCTGCACAAAGTCAACAAAGATAGAGATGACGAAGAAGAGCATGTCGAGATAGATAAGCAGAAGGAGATTATTAGCCTCACAGATGCATGTTTGCTCGAAATAGGTTTTTGTAAGAGCCATGTCAAAAGGTAAAATGTATCTGTTTTTAAGGTGGTAAACATTTGAACCAACATTTTTTTAATTCAAGAACCAAATAACTTATTGTCACTTGAACTGATCCCGCTAAATGCTGTCCAGTGCTGCCCTACACAAGTGTGAAAAGTATTCCATAATGGCACAATCGTCATAACAAAAATGTATTTCTGAGCCACGCTGCACAGTTAGCTATTTTTAAACTAAGAAAACCACATAACCATCTATGTTAAAGCTTATTCACATCATCAACTTTGACACTGACGTCTATTGTCAGCAGGAATCCCAATCGTTTTTATATATAGATCTAAAAAAAATTAATATTTTTAGTGTTGATTGACGAGTTTTACTGCCCTAAAATTTAGATAGTGCTGAAAATCGTCTAAGCTTAGACCAAAGTACGATCTTTCTGCAGAAGCAATGCACAAATACCTCCGATAGAGGTCAAATATTGTTACATGTATTTGAGATGGGCAACCTAACTGTATCACACATTGATTGTGTAACTGCTAACGTAAAATAGTATGCGTCGTTATGCTCGATCAAGTTGGGTGAAAGCAATTCCTTCAGCTGACAACTTGCACTTACTTGTAGATTTTTGGAGTCTTTGTTGGTTTACTTGGCTCATGTGGTAGTATTAGTAGCATTTTTTTCCAGTTAACATGCGTATGAATCCAAATGCAATAATTGCAAAAGCCATCCCAGCTATTTCCCATATATAGTTGTTCAAAAGGATTTAAGATTGCATCTACCTTTTCTTCCTGAAAATACAACAAGCATACAAAGACCAAAGCATTCAATGACCAACAACATTAAGATAAAACAAGAAGGCCAGAATGGTCTTATATCGCTGTATACCCAAAGAAAATGTATCTTAAATATCAAGGAGCTAGTTCTTGCAGTTTCAGGCAAGAACATTTTCAAAGTTTTCTTATATGGCCATGGTGTCCATGTTTTCTGAAGGCTCAATTTTTTTTAAAAATCTTGATACAGGGCACCCCCCACCAAATATCAAGCCTCTAGCTCTAGCAGTTTCTGACAAGAAGTTTTCCCAGATAGTCATATATGGAAAAAAAGCCACACCCCTGGCGGACAAAAGGTTCTGAGAAAGTTTGGCTGAATTAAGCACAGGGGTTTCAGAGATGTTGTTTGAAAATGTTGATGGAAGCATAATGCATACGCATGATGCTGGACGGTTGGCGAATACAATTGCTCACCTTGAGCATAAGCTAAAGATAAAGCATAAATATAAATCATTAATAGGAAAACTAAGCTATTTCCTCCCTCGACAAAGCAGAATTAATAAACAAATGCACTCTTTAATTACTAAGAAGAAATAAATTAAATTAAACATATTTAATATTTTATTAGTCACCTTACAAAATCTAGGCAAATAGATGGAGGGTAGCTGAATAGAATGTGGACCCATAAGGGCTCCGTAAAGAAAGGTACCCGCCTTTAATATAGTTTTATGTAGTTTAAATATTTTGTTTGTCTGTTTGTGTACATCTGGTTAAAAGTTTGTCTAGTGTATATGTGCTTTTGTGTTAATAAGATAATGAATGCCTAACATAGTCTACAAACCTTATTACTATAACACATAACTATTCAAGACGATCATTACCTTATACAAACAGCCGGGAATATGTAACATGTATGTAAAGAAAGAAAAATGGTTCAGTGGGCAGTCCGGCCCGGGGCGTCCAGACATCACATATAGGCATGAACACCTGGGCCAGTTAAATATAACCAATCTAATGCACATTAACTAGTGATTAGGTTAGCAGTACTCCTAAAGGTGAAACACTTCTCTACCCTTTTTCATAGGGGAAGGGGTTTAATATACAGGAGGAACTTTTTCAGTTCAGAAAGAAAAATCCCCTGTGTTTCAAAGGGTGAGCCTTAGATTAGGCTGTAGAATTCACAAGTAAACTCGCTCACCTTTCATAAAGTATCAAAAACAAAGAAATCCTTTTCATCTTTATTTAAGCCCATTTTAGACTGTACTTCAGACAAATAACTTTTAAGTCATGCACGGGCAACACGGCGGGGACACGATAAAGTCCGAAAGATGTGCTGACCCTCATTAACCTAGTTCCAACCAACCAACTAATCTTACCCATGTAGTGGCATGCTGTAATTTGTCCTTCAAGTCTTTGAGGGTACTTGGGCTTGGTCCTGTAAAGTTTTGTAGAATTAACGTCAGTTTAATACACATGAGATATCCTTAATACAAACTGACATAAGCCCACATGTCTATTCATCTGATATTATACGTTACAAAGATTCCATTATGAACAAGATACTTTTGCATTTACACATTGAAAAGACAAAACAGAAATGGTCAAAATGTGTACATACATTCCTGCATTTAAAAAGTGACCAACAAATGACTGAAAAAGCAAAACAGATTTTTTTATCAGATGTCTTATATAGATGTGTTCAATAGACTAGTACAGTGCTATTCGATAAAATTGTTATGCAATAAAGCTTTGGAATACTGTTCTAAATTTGACATCCACATTCAGACTTCTTCGCTGAATATATGGTTATAACCAAAGTTTTGTACTGGTCATGCTAAAATTTAGAAGAAATCTATTAAACTGCACGTATAATCCCATACATGCTTCAAGTCATTTATCTACAAAAGTATGTACCATTTAGACAGCCTTTTTTTGAACAGTACATACTTATGACTGGCTGATACAACTGATATGATCACAGCTTAAGTCATATTTAGCAGAAATCATAGGAGTGCATGCCCAAGTAAGGTCAGGTGTTTCTTTCAAAAGCAATAAGATGACAATAATGGTAACTGCAAGGCAGCTTATTTTGTGTTTATATGATACAATTTTTTTAAATTAAAGATAAACAAGAGGGCCATGATGGCCCTTAATCACTCACCTGAGGACACGGGCTTTTAGTTGGCTCTATCTGGCATAAAGTAGTTAGGAGTTACTTACTTTAGAAATCTTTAGAAGATTGGACCATAAGTGTGGCCACTGGGCTAATAACATTTTCTAGAATTTTACCTAGTGACCTACTGTATCCATGCAACCCACTTCAAAATACATCTAAGATTTCATACTGGCAAACATTCTGGCCAATTTGGTGAAGATTCGGTTTTAATGTGACCTTGAGTGTGTTCAGAAGCCTTTTCTAAAACATGACCTAGTGACCTACATTTTGACCCTACGCTACCTACAAACGAACTCATGCAAGATTTAATGCAGACAAACATTCTGTCCAAGTTTGATAAAGACTTGGCTATAAATGTGGCCTCTAGTGTGTTCACATGTGACCCAGTTACGAACCTATTTTTTGAACTCACATGACTAACAAACACATCCAAGATTTCATGCAGAAAAACATTCTGAGCAAGTTTGGTAAAGATTGGGCTATAAATGCGGTCTTTAGTGTGTTTTTCCTATAATTTGACCTTTTGTCCTAGTTTTTGACCCCAGGTGACCCAATAACGAACTCATTCAAGATTTCAATTTTGGAATTTCTATTTTAGGGAGACACATTTTTTAATTTCTCTAATGGCCATTAATGATCAGTTATTATTCCCAAATACCCCAAAACAAAGGTTTATTTAGTAAGACATTACTAACACCTGCTTCCGGATTCATTAGGCAAGGGACACAATGCCTGTTTAGTGTTTTTCGTGATTGTGATCAAATAGTAGTCTCCATTGGCAGTTACCATAGTGACAGGTTTAGGAATGTTTTAACGAAAAAACATACCATAGATAAGTATAAAAACATAAAAAGATCAACAACAATAAACCCAGATTAATCACTATAGTTAAATGCTGTTTTTAATGTGAGACATTTAATGAAAATGTTAGTTGTGTTTGCTTGTATCATTTTATCCTTAAAAAGCCTTCTCTCAAATTTTAGTTTCTGATTGCAGTGGGGTTGTAGTGTGGCCGACAAGATTTCAGGTGATCACAATGATAAAACATTGTATTACAGACTTTTTCAAGAAGGGTAATAGCATTCTGTGTTTGGAGGATTCTTTGCTGAAAATGCAGTGGACAACATGAAAAATGATGGCATTGATCTAAACTCATCAGACTTGAGCAATTCAAATAAGCAGAAGAATTATCCCAGGAACAAGCTTCCTTTGCTTCGGAAGATTCTGTTTGAATTCCACCAAAAGCTGTTTCCAAACATGATCAAACCTGCCTCTACAGCACTTGCCAATTCAGACAGCAATATGTGAAAGAGTGATCTCATATCAAAACATAAAAAAAAAAACATTCACAGAAATCAACTCAGTGTGTCAGCACTAACGCGTTTTATGATAATAAGTATAGAAGGACCCCATCCCAAAACGCTGATGCAAGTAAAGCTCTTGTGGAATTCATGAGCAACAAATAAAGATGCATTTTCCAGAATATGTCTTGAATGTAAAGTAAACTGCTATGCTGAGTATTGTTAAGACGTAAGGTGAATATAAAAAATCATGTTTTACCTGTTAATTTTGTCCCCATGTATTGAAAATGCCCCCTTAGGCCCTATTTTAAGGATGGTGGTTTTTTTCCCCTCAGTTTTAGTTTCTAGGAAGTATAGTTAATCAGACAAACAATCTCATGGTAGATGGCCAAGATGCTATTAAAGTACTTCACAGACAATATAAATACGAAGGATGATCCAATTTAACATGAACTTTCTGCAAAGAATATATGGGATGCGAGCTTGATATATTAACAGGAACGTGTTTCTAAGTTCTTCTGGAAATTTCCTACACTTGTCTTTATCTATGCTTATAACATAAAAACATAGCCAAATATATCCTAATTGATAACAGGCAGTAAATGCTATTTGGGATTTAATCTTCTCTCATTGCAAAGCACATGGTGTCTTAAATGCAAAGGTAATGGTCTTAAGGACATGTCATAGTCATATAAAATTAAAAAGAGACAATGACTTATGCAAAAGAGGAGTTTATAACCACCCACTGAACTAAACATGTGAAAAAGGGATTTGGCCTAATATACGCATATGTATACAAGAACTAGGCTCACTGCCACAAGCACTTGTGAAAGCATTTGATAAATATTTTCAACAGCTGATATTAACATGAGAACTGCTGACTAGACCTCATTAATCTTACCTTTGACATTTATATGTTGTGATGTTAATGTTAATTTTACTGAGTATGCCTGGCTCCATTTGTGTACTTGCAAATACAAGATATGTGGACAAAATGATCTGCTGCATTATATAAGTCTCCCAGAATGTTGTAACCAAATATCAAAAGTTCAGGTTCATATTCTTAAGTTCACATTTAGAATATGGTGATATGGCTAAAGTAGACAAATAGAAGATATCTGCCAATGGGAAACATTCATGAACTACCAAGAAACTATTACAGGTTTATATCTTGTACCTCTTCCTAAACCTACCTGATTGTTCTGCAGATATTGGATTGTCATCATCTATCCTAACTGTGACACCTGCAGTTTAAGAAGAATATTATATGTAATAATAAAACCAATATAAACAAAGCAATAGCCTCCCACTTTCTGAGGGGTTTCTCAAATACAAGCAGAGAAAAGAAAACAAATCAGTAGACTGTTTATTGTAATTTCCTCTAGCATCAGAGAAAAAGTTCAAACTAGATATTCAGTCTGCATCAAGCAGGTGAAATAGATCCAAATAATCTTGGCTCCTACAATTATATATGGATGAACTTTTGCCTGTTGTGACTCAAACCATTTATTTAGCTTAAATAAACAAAGAAGATCTCTTTGTTTGACGTGCTACATTTGATAAACTTACAATATACTTTAAACCTACCTAGAGTGTCTCGATTCACACCAATGTCTCTGTTCGGTTGATGTGGTGGTTGGTCATCAGCTCCAGTTGCTTGACGTGGATATTTATCTAAAACAACACAGTAGACTTCTTTTATACATTTATATCTTTTATTTCTTTTCTGAGAATCAAACATCAAAATAAGATTGTGCTCTGGTAATGTTGGTGAAGATTGGGCCATCAATGTGGCCTCTAAGTGTTTTTACAAGGTTTTTCTAAAATGTGACCTTATGACCTATTTTTTGACCCCACTTAATATACTCATCCAAGATTTCATGCAAACAAACAATATGATCAAGTCTGGTGGAGATTAGGCTATGAATGTGGCCTCTAGTGTGTTAATATGCCTTTTCTAAGTTTTGACCTAGTGACCTCTTTTTTGACCCCACATGACCCAATAACGAACACATCCAAGATTTCATGCAGACAAGCATTCTGACCAAGTTTGGTGAAGTTTTGGCTATAAATGTGGTCTCTAGTGTGTTCACAAGCTTTTTCTAAGATGTGACCTAGTGACCTACTTATTGACCCCACGTGACCCAGTAATGAACTCATCCAAGATTTTATGAAGGCAAACATTCTGATAAAGTTTGGTGAAGATTGGGCCATAAATTAGGCCTCTAGTGTGTTCACAAGCTTTGTCTAAAATTTGCCTTAGTGACCTTCTTTTTAACCCTACTTGATCCATTTATGAACCCATTCAAGATTTCATGCAGACAAACATTCTGATCAAGTTTGATGAAGATTGGGCTATTAATGTGATCTCAAGTGTGTCCCCAAGTTTTTCCTAAAATTTGACCTAGTGACCCACTTTTTTGACTCCAGGTTACCCAATAATGAACTCATCCAAGATTTAATGCAGACAAACATTTAGACCAAGTTTGATGAAGATTTGTTAAAAACTGTGGACTTTAGTGTGTTCACAAGGTAAAATGTTGACGATGGATGACAGACAAAGCGTTATCGCTATCACTCAAGGGGAGCTAAAAATAAGAAGAGAAGAATGACGGTTCTTGTGCATTGCACTCTGTTTCAATAACGACTATCCACCTATGAAGTTTCAAGTCAATAGTTTTGATAATGTAAGAGTATGGTCCAAACAAACAATAAGTACGAAAATTGAACTAAGGGTAATGACTCTAAAATCATGAGGTGTAGCGTGATAGTTCTTATGCAGTGCATTCAGTCTAAATGAGATCTGTTCACCTGCGAAATTCCAAATCAATAGCTATGACAGTGTTGGAGTTATGCTCCGGACAAGAAAAATTAAATAAAGGGGCATAACTACAAAATCATGAAATACAGAGTTTCTGTTCTTGTGAACTGCAATTCGTCTCAACACGACCTATCTAAGTATCAAGTTTCAAGGCAATAACTTTGATAATGTAGGAATTTTGCTCTGGACAAGATTTATAAACAAAAGGCAATAATTCCAACAACATAACGTGCAGAATGACGGTTCTTGTGCACTGCATTTCGGCTCAATGAGATCTATCCACCTATGAAGTTTCAAGTCAATAGCTTTGATAGTGTTGGAGTTATGCTCTGGACAAACGTCTGGATGCCGGCCGCTGCCCGCCATGGGTGATCCCATAATATGTCCCATCTTCGATTGGCGTATAAAAATCTGAATGTTAAAGTACCTAATAACTACAGGCCTGTCCCGAATCTACCATGTGATGCAAAGGTTCTAGAAAAAATAGCAGGTGTCCTCCATGAACAACATTTGGCTCAATTAATCTCCATAAGTACAACAGTGTACATACAGATGATTTCCCTTTACATCTTAAAACAGTGTTACTTACCACTTATGTTTGAAATCTCTGGATGCTACTTGACTCCAGAACCATGAAAAACATGTAAACCTCATCAGTAGATGCTATTTACAGCTTGGGTAAATACTATGAATATGATCATACTTGACTGTAAATACAATAAATCTCCAGTTACGACAAGGTTTGACTATAGCAATACACTGTTGGAGGCATTCCAAACATTTCTATACTGCATATCAACATACAGCTTCTCAGCTAAAAACACTACAGTCATATCTTTCCAGTGTTCAACATGGTTTGTCTCCAGACTACATCAAGAGCATGATAGTTATATGGACCTGCATGAAATCTATGCTCTAATATAAGTAGTAAATAACCTACTTATTAAAGATAACTGAAAGTTAAACCTTTGTTAAAGACTTTCATCCAGTAATTACACTACATCCTTAACATATGTGTGTGTTTTATGTATTTTTTATGTTTAATATTTTACCTTGCGGTTTTATTTCATATTACAATGAAATAGGTTTCATTCCTACATCTGTCTTTAAATTGAACATGTTTGTTTTATAGGTAGGTTTCGTTTAATTAGCTTTTTACCAAGATGATTAAATTGTTATTTTCTTAATTTTTTTAATTGTGCATAGGTAAAATGATGTATGTCCAAGGCTTATAGTGCACTTCTGATTTTTTTTAAAAAGAGTGCTATTTAAATTTGGTATTATTTTCTTTTTTTTACTGTTTTTCTATTGATCTATTTTCAAAATATTTGTATTACAAAACCGATTTCATTAACCTTGTCCAAGTATTCCAAAATTTTACTAGTTCTGAAGATCAACATAGTTCTCATCGTGGGTTTTTTTCAAGCTAAGAAAAATCCAAGGAATGGTGAAAAAAGCTAAAATGAATAAAAACATTTAACTAACTATTTCTTCCTAACAAGCATTATTGGACAACTTACTAACAAGCATCATTGTACAACTTACACTTTGAACGGTCTTTGTCACTATCACTCTTTTCTTCTGAACCCTTTCCATCTTTTGTTTTCTCCCATTCTTTTCCATGAGAACAATAATTCTTCTGCAAAGACAAAAATGGTTACAAGAGTGAACCTAATGTAAAAAGAAAAAAATCTAAAAAATAAAATAAACATCAAGTTGCCCTGAGTCACTTTTATTATGAATGGATTTGCCCCAAAGGAATAATTGATGATATAATGTCTATGACCACAGTAACTAGAAACTTATACACCTGCATATTGCTAGGTCACAGTAAAAAGCATGGCATCAATGTGAAGAGCTGTAATTGTTATTTTTAGCAAAGCAGACGTTTTCTTAATAAAGAAAAAAAAGGACAAAAAGATTTTCGACCATCCACTAGTCACAAAACTATGAATCTTTACTGGACCGGTCAAATCAGTAATAAAAACATAATTAACATCACTGACATTTTTAACACATTCACATTTATTGACCATTGCTATGCCATTAATGATCCTTTCAATGTCATTACCATGCTAAATTATTCAATTAATATGGAATTAAATGTAAAACAACCATGTTAAAGTGCATAAATATGTTTTGTATTATGGTAAAGCTTGGATGAAAGAATTTAAACTGGAATGCAAATCTACAAGTTTTATGACTAACTACCTGTAATTAATACAATTTTGGGACAGCACCCGTTTTCACTGTTCATCGCAACTGACCCTTCCTCAGAAGGACCTAATGCCTACCTTAGCAACAGGATTGCACTGTTGCGAAGTTAGACAATGGCCAATATGGTGGTGTTTACACTGATATGTATACAAGTAATATGTATTTTGCTACTGGTATATTACTGCTGAAACATGTACAATCTGAGTAATATATATAAATAATGAAAGGACAATTTTTGCATGGTATTCAAGAGGATATTTGATATAAATCTTCCGTAAAGTTAAACTTGGTGGTTCTTGTTTAAAAAAGACTGGAAATATGTGTATAAACAATGAAATACAGGTACATCTTAAATCAAAAAGTAAACAAGAGGACCATGATGGCCTTATATCGATCACCTGTGTGCTACAGACACTAGGACTAGCAAGGCATATCAACTAAACAGACCAGAATGATGCATATGAAGAATTTTGACAATCAGTTTAAATTATTTCACTTCATGGCCTTATATAGAAAATGGCCACGCTCCACTTATTGCCATGTTTCATTACTGACCAAATTCTTCGTATAATCTTAATACGGGGCCACCAGTGGAACATGTATACCATATTTCTTGTGGTTTCTGACAAATATTTTCGAAAGTTTTTCTTTATAGCCATATTTGGAAAAAGGCCACACCCCGGGTGACCATGTTTTTTTTTTAACAATCTTAAACAGAGCCATCCAAGAAACATGTTTACCTAATTTCAAGGCTCAAGCTATTGTAGCTTTTGACAATACCATTTTCTAAGTTTTCCTATAGAGCCAATTATGGAAAATGGCTATGCCTCTGGTGGCCATGTTTTTTATGGATCAAAATTCAATAGACAATTGTTTCATTCCTATTGCCTGCTTAAGTTTCTGAGAATTTGAGCCAGTGGTTGCAAAAGAGATTTTGTTCCAATAATGTTGTGCGCAACACCAGATGGTGGGCAATAACAATAGCTCCTCCTGTGCATAAACTCAGGTAAGCTAAAGTAAAAGGTTACATTAACCATTGAAAAAAATGCATTCCTAAAACCAGAAGCACCCATAATCCTAAAACTATGACCTGATTAAGTATTTAATGGATTTTAACAGATCGTGACTGTCACCCAACTGGGCATCATATTCCAATGGATAGAAGTCTGGAAGATTCTTTCAGTAGACAATATAGGAAGAACAAAGGGTTCAATGTTTAAATGTAATAACCTGTACATGTGTCAAAATATCGTCATAAGTGTTATGATCCAACTTACTTATCAGCATATTCTGATATTTGAGAAAAGGCAGTGAACTTAATGGAGTGTGACCTTTTATGTAGTTATAAACATTTTCTTTCATTATTTATAACTTTTACTAACAATAGTTGATGCTCTGGTGTGTGTTTTAATTGGTGTTTATTTTAAGCATTATCTTAAACAAAATTTCTTTACTTTTATCTTAAATGTTTTGTTTATATATCCCATTAGCCTTACATAATTTACATTTTATATGAAGTTGCTTCATAATCATAAAATATTTCATGAAATATTTTCTAGGTGTATACAAGCAAAAGTGCGGACACAAGGACAAACATAATTTGCACATGCAGGTCATGGTGACAGAGAGCCCAAAACAAACAAGACACATCAGGCTTTTCAGGCATGTTTACAGCCAAGACTGCTTCTGCAAACAGAAATAAAGTATGCACTAATTTGTCATCCAATTATACCTGTATAAAAAAAATCTTATTTGGCAAATTATTTCTAAAATTGTTATTTTCACTGAGGTCACGGCAGTATTGTTGTGTTGTTGTATTAAAGGTGTCAACCAGATATTAGGTGTAGCAGAAAAACAACAACCTTATAATGTTTAATGTAATGAAGCAATTAAATATTGCAGTAATTATATATATATATATATATATATATATATATATATATATATATATATATATTTGTACCAAGGAAAAATGAATAAAAGTAAATACCATTCCAACTGTGGTAAATGTTGGGGTTTAGATTTTAGTTAAATTTATAATAAAAAAACCCACTGCAAGCTAAGCTAACATCATGTTTCCTTGCGATTATCTAAATTCAAACACAGAACAAACATCAACTAATAAAATAGCGATTTGTAGCAAAAGTAAATATTCAATTGCATATATATATATTTGAGATAGATGGGGGTGTTTTGTCTGCCCTAAAAATGATCAGTGAATGCTTTGTCCACCTAGAAAGAATTATCAATGTGTTTTAGCTAGTTTGGTTTAAGTGATTTTAAAGAAACAACATTACAAAATTTAAAACTTTGTATTTACCTACAGTTCGTAAAATCAAACAGACACCAGCCTTAAAAAATAGCTTCAATTTTTTAAGAAAAGTTGAAAAAATGTTGCATGATAAATTACATCCAATGAATTAGAAGACAGAATGTAAAGAAACAAATTATGTTATTGTAAACACAGTCTATCTGTTAAATGTTTAATAATTTTAACATATCATGTTGTGAACTAAATTTGATGTCTTAAGCATATTTATTTTTGGCATTACTAAAAACAACAACAAAAACAATAATGGCAAACTTCTTTAGAAGCAACCTCCTACTTTTAACAATTAAATGGAAAGTATCTTTAAACAAGTGAAATATCAAGTTAGTTTTAAAAACAGCTTACCGCCAAATTTAGGAGAACGTCGAATTTTGGTAACATGAGAAAAACTCTATGGCAAAAACTACAGGTGTTGATTATTAGGTGGAATGACCATGTGGTTAACACAAGAAGCCTATCAATCAGTGGACCATATTATGTCATTTATACAAGTCAACTGTATGTCTAAAAATAATGCAATATTATTATGTACAAGAACAATATGTTGTAATTTGTTCATACATTTTGCTATATATTTATTCATAGCGGTATATTTGTGACATTTTCAATATAAATTAAATAAGCTATTAAGAAGAAAATAACAGTAAAATATAAATAAAGGTTTATGCATTTTTCCTGGTAGGAAATGCAAGAGCACATCTTAAAGTATATATAAAATATTTACCTCCATGCATCTGGAACTCCATTCTATGGACTCCTGATCACAAGGCTAGTGCTTTGACCATTATGCTATAGGACCCACACAATGTTACAGAAGTAAAACATAATAAATCTAAATGAATGACTGTGTGAAAAGTGTTTTGTGTCTATAAATGATAATTGGAAGTAAGCAAGTGTCTTAACTAATTATTTTATCTATAACACACAATTAAAATTTCCACTGGAATGCCAGACAGTCCAGCTTGCCATAGAAGTTCCTGACACTTTCATCCCCATTAAAGAAACCCTGTAAAGTTGCAGTCTAAGTTCTTCTCCAAGTGGTCTGGGTGAGGTGACAGAAACACCCTTATAGGTCTATGGTCTTGTCAATGGTGGCATTGTGTAAGTCGACTTCAGCAGTCAGCAACAGCATAAGAAATGTTCTGTCGCAGGTTCTTGTAAAGACATTTATCTACGATTGCAGTGAAAATCACCTTATATGTAGATTGTTTCTAAGATGGGAGGACGGCACAAACTACTGTTGTATGTTTAGTATCTACATGTACAAATGGTTGGTAAACTGTTGTGGCACAGTTGAGTGCATACCATCTACAAACCATAAATTGGTATCTGCATCATAAAGAAGTCCAATGTCACTGGCAAACACAATGACTGTCTGTTTTACTGTGACTGTAAATAAGAAATGACATACCACCTGATTGAATGAATTTTAAAGGTGGTATCCGACAGTTTGGACCAAAAATATTTTCTTTAAACAATATAGTAAACCTTTTTATCAGAATAGATCTCGCAAAATGTTGTTTATTGATGTCCTACACAGTCTGAAAAGTGAACCATAATGCCACAATCGTCATTACAAACACGTATTTCCTATCTGAGCCAGGCTGCACAGTTATATATTTTTAAACCAAGAGAACCATGTGACCACTAACATTTTAGTTCATCTACATCATTCACTGTGAGGTTGTTGTCTGTTTTTAGCAGGAATTCCTATTATTCATATTTACTGATATTGTTACATACATAAGATGTAGGCAAACTGTCGGCTCACACCTTTAAGGGCTATGGGATATCTTTGACAGATGTTGGATCTAATGGAGTGCTCCTTTTCTTTGATGCCAAACCATCTGCTTTAAACTTACCTTATTACCCTGTTTGCACATATCTTGACCTCACATAGGGCATGCTTGTCTGTAATTATCTGTTCTAGCTGTCCAAGACTCGCTACAACGTTTGTCTTTAGTTTCACAATGACCTTCTTGGCTTAAGTATACAGAGTGTAGGACAAAACACCCTTGAAGAAACACTATCTGCCTTTTTTGTCAAAGTGGAAAGGTAGAAAAAAACATCTTAGATACTTTTTTCTTGGTGAACAAAACATCTTTCATATTTTTTAAGTAGAAACAAACCACCCCAAGATTAGTTTTCAAAGGCAGAGAAAACACACCTTCCAATTGCAATTGGGTAATTTTGCTGCAAATCAATGTTTTATTAAATCATATTTTGTTCCAAATTCATAAAGTAAAGAATCGTAAGGAAAAACTGATGCTAATTAAGCTTGCACTGGGTTGTCTTATCTTTAAATTAACTAAAATCTAAACCCAACATATGCCACATATTTAATTTTCTACGAAAGAACAGAACAGAGTTTATACAATTATAACTGCAATCGCCAATGTTTAACAAATTAATTTTCATATGTTGTTTGTTCTACTACACAGAGTATCAGCTTGGCACCTTTACTAACAAACTGTTTATAAAGTTCATAATTTTAAATGGTATAAAAATAACAACTATGGCACTGTCTTACTCAGTGAAAATTATAGTTTTACGGGTAACTGGTCATTTGAGGGCTTTTTGATATAGGTATAAATGCTGTGTTTAGTGTTGTTAAGTTTTGAAATATTTATACATATTTAATTCTATGATTGTAAATATCTATTGATATACATTATTACGATAAATATGCAAAACAATGATCATCTGTTCCACTTTAAACAAGGATACTCCCTATTGTTATTAATAATTATATATGAAACAAGTTTTAGTCCTTATGTGAGAGGCAAAATACATATAGGAGATTTTGTCATTCATTGTATATTTCAGATAGAAGATTATCATGATGAAAAAGTTTGATAATGAGTCTTTTTACATGGGACTTGTCCATCACAACTCCCCATAAATTATAATAAATAAGTTTTAGTGTCATTGTTTCTAGATTGGTCTATCTGGTCAGGTAGAAATTGATAGATTTAAGGGTGATCAGATCATTTGATCAAACATCCTGTTACTTACAAACATTATGGCAAAATATGCTTCATTTTTTCCAGTTATAAGCTGTGTTAAGCAAATTTTGTATAAAACACACAATTTTAGACTATCCTTAAGGCAGCACTTTTTTTTTATTTAGTTTTCTAGAGTCTAGACAGGGATTCAAACTTAGTATAATAAAACAAACAAAACTTTACGAAAATGTGGTATATGGTACTACAGACAATAAGCTGTTCTTTACAATTAGTGGGAAAGACAAGTAAATTAATTAAATCAAATTTCGATACCACATCAGTGTGAAATAACACATTGATAGAAGTTAATTAGAGCCTTACAGAGACATATTTTGTCCTGGTGTATTCACATAGCACCTATCGTTAAATATCACTGTATTGTGAGACAATAAAACATAATATTTATTGTTTCAATGTATAAGTAAAAAACATGAATAAATCTTTAAATTTACTATTTTGTCATAGACTGATAAAATAGACACAGAAAAGGTATGTGCATCCTTAAGCTGTTACCAGTGTATATAGACAGACTAACCTGCACTCATTCATCTGGGATGAAGTATATTATGTTGTTAGCAAGGCAGGTGCCATATACATTGGAATGATCTGTGTTGAGTCATGAAGCTGAAAATCTACAAACTATGCATTGGTTTGAGCTAATTTTTGTATCAAACTAAAGCTGAACTGTTTAAGAATAATCTAGTTTAATTACTTTAGTAGTTTACTTACATTCTCTGAACAATGATGCTCCTCTCTATGTATTACTTGCATAACAACATTAAACTTACCAAAGAAGAAAAAAAAACATAAGATTTACTTACATATATCACCACTTGCTTTTCAATATACTGACTGTTTGTATCTGTAAAAAGGAATAATGAAAATAGTAAACAAACTGTTAATTGTACAACCTTAGTTCCTGATACAGGTGAACTTGGATTCCGCGGTTTAAGCTGCCCCAAGAAAGGTTTTGAAATAACTAGAATTACCGTATGTCAAATGACACAGAAAAGATTTGACAAATGGTGTCAAGAACAATTTTTTGTATCAAGTAAAGAGTGTGAAAGTTTACAGCCTTTCCAGAAATTGGAAATACTGAATAGGGGTGTGATTAAATAAACTGTATTTTATATTTATCTAACAAAACACTAAGCTGTTGTTCAACAGTCTTAAAATTTCTGCATATTTAAACTAACATTCATATCTCACTCACAAAAGTTACATGTATTTTGTATCAACCATGTTTGTAGACATCTTTATAAATCTTTTATTCAGACAAATTTTCTTGCCAAGTCCTGTGAGGATTTTGCAAAGAAAATCAGATCTCACATGACATATTTAAACTCAACCCGTCCTTTATATAAACTATTCTATTCTAATGGCTATTGGGACAAACATATGGTATATAAAGTATAAAAGATCTTTAACTACATGTTGGACTAATGCTATGAGTCCATGTGGCCCAGTTTTAATTAAAATAATAATCAGCCATTTTTTTTTTGAAGATCAAGGCAATAAAATAAATTAACAAAATATGTCAGTGTTAGAATTACAGCAAAGTAACTAATTTACCAAGTGACCTATGTTTTGACCCCAAATGTCAAAGTTTCAAATTGAATATTGCTTTCTTGAAGAAAAATTTAACTAATTAAAATATTTTGCTTTTAAGGGTTTTATTCTTTATTTCACAAAGGGATCTTATTTTTTACAACTGTGAAGTTTAGAAATCACATGTAGAAAAAAATGGATCCACAATATGGCTGCAAGCATAAAAGTTTTTTTCCAAACTAACAGAGCAAATTGATCAACAGTGTGATTCCAGCATACACATCAAACTTTGAAGGGGTATAGTAACGGAATAAAACGTAAATAGTGTTCCTCATTCATTGACATTTATGTCTATCATAGATAGTTTGTTGTGAATACTGAACATAGAATCCATATGAACTGAGGACATAGGCTTTTAGCAGGCACACATCTAGCATCAAGTAATTTATAGTTATTTACTTTAGAAATCTTTGGTTAAGATTGGACCATTAGTGTGGCCACAGGGCTGATAACAATTTCTAGAATTTTATGTAGTGACCTTCTGAATTCACATGACCCACGTCAAAACAAAACAAAACAAAGTATTTCATACTGCAGGCTGTCCAGCACTTCTTGACAAAAAATTAGGGCTAATTTTAGGGCTAAAATATAAAAAAATAGGGAAAACTTAGGGCTAAAGTTAGGAACTTAACAAAAATAGGGAATATAAAGGTATTAAATGGACTTACTTTGCTCATTTGGCAAATCAGAAATTAACATACAGTATTTTATTAACATGAAAAATGTCTTCCAGGGCTTCAGTGTCCCAGCAGCTGTTGGCTGTGACCAATTGAATATACTGATGGTATAATAATACTTAACTGAAAAGAACACATTAATAACAATGTGTGGCTTTGGGTACTAGCTATACACTTATCAGAGTCAATGAATGTCCGGGACAATAATTATGGCCTCCTCATCTCCCCTTCTAGCCATCACATTTCCTCACCTTAACATATTTTTTCTTGATTTATTTCAAATACTATTAATTTTACAATTTACATTGCAGAAAAAAACTGCTGTAGAAGGTACAAATCTGCAAATACGCAAGTGTATAGCTAGTAACCACAAGAAACATTTATACAATCACTATATAGTCTCAAAAATCATAACCTGTTGGTATTAAGTCATTAACTTAGTGTGGTCATATTCAAAATGTGGTCATATTCAAAATAAAACATTTCTCATGAAACATAACAATCACTAAATTCTCCTACAAGTCAAGTAGAAGCATACAGAAATTACCCTACTGATCTCTTGTAATCAATAGTAAGCTTTAAGACCCAATCAACTGATAGGTCATCAAATATATCACTTTGAAATCTTTAATCATGAGCAATATTATACATGTTTTCCAAGCTGGCGAGGAAATAAAAACACATACAGTGTTCATTCTTAAATTGCAGTGTGATGTTGCATCGTAAAGTGTACCTATACATGGTTCATGTTCATTTCTTCTTATCAGATTTAGCTGGAGCACTTATCCCTTTAAACAAGTCTTCAGTAAGTTTCTTCTGCTTTGCAGCAAGCTCCTCTTTGCTCTTTCTGTTTTTCTCCATTTGCGTTCTTGTCTCCTTCATTTTCTTACTAGCCACATCAATAAGACCTTGTGCAATTCAAGCTTCATCAAAGTCTTTTTTCTTGATTGCTTTTTCAGTCTTTCATTGGCTTCACCAAACAGTTTTTCTGCAGATTGTAAATCTTGTCCTAGCTGCTTGTCCAGCTCAATCATAGCTTTTTCTTTTTCCTTCAAGGACAATTTCCTACCTTCTAATTTTTTCCTAAATTCTTCTGCAACACCTCCTGGGCTAACTTTGACAGCATCCTTTACCATTCTAAGGCCATTAATAGAGGAATCAGAAAGTAGTGTTCTTTCTTTGCTGAGCATCTTCTTATTTTCTGACAGACTCCTTTCCACTTCTGCATTTCCATGGGCAAAGCATACAACAGCTTTCACTAAGGGCCCGAATACTTTGTATTTTGGTGAACTGTCACAGCTACTGGACTGGAGTACTCTGTTCCAATAATCATCCACTCTAATGTCCTTTTGTGTGTCATCAATTTTCAAGCTGTCTGTTATATCTTGAAGTTGGTACATTTTCCATTCATCTGTTACTTGGGAAATACTACTTTCTTCAACCACCTGGGGCACACTTTCTGCAATTCTTCTGATTTTGCTTGTCCCTCTCTCAGATTTCTGTTCCAATGGATGCAGACATTTCAGATCCTGAAGCATCTCATTGTCAAGAGGAAGCCTCTTCTGTAGATACTTGGTGACTGTTTGATAGAACTTTCTCATGCTCATCACCTCTTTTTTTGCCAGGTCAGGTTTCTTATCTATAATTTTCTGTGTTGACTGTCCAACTTCCAAGTCACTTCTCTTACTTTCAGATGACTCAATATTAAATTCCTTCAACTTTTTCCCAGTCTTCAGTTCATCAACTACTGTTCCCTTCAAGAATCTGAGCATGAAAGATCTTTGAAGATTCATCATTTCTGAGTGAAGGATGTGAACTAATGGATCCTCTCTCTGGAAAAACCTAAGAAACCTATCCTACAGAGTAGACAGACTCAGCAAGAAGTTGATCTGAATCAGAGTGGTAGGAGACTTGAGCATACGACAGATCCTGTTGTACCTTATGTTACTTTCTAGCATCTTCAAAGTTCTAGAAGCTGCAGCAGTCTTGGGCAGTGTGCTAAGGAAGTATTGCACAAGAGGCTCCCAGTTCTTTACAATACGTTCCAATGCAGGAAGCAGTGACAGCCACCTTGATTCAACGTGCCCAATGAACAGTTCCTCGTCAAAGCCAAGGGATGCTTCCTCCTCCAAGAAATCTTCTCATTTGCATGGGGAATGCTTGAAGAAGTAGAAGATATCAATGGCCAGTTCTTCTGCTTCCTGTCCATACACTTAAGGCCTTCTCTGAAGGAGTTGTGAACAACATGCATGTTGCAAGGAATGAATGGCAACAGCCCAGGCAACCCCTTCGACTGCACATGTTCATTCACTTTATTCCATATGGTCTTGTTCACATTTGGACCATCAGAGCCTAAATTTGAAAGTTTATCCAGAGGCAACTGACATCCTGTTTCCTGCAATGTTTCTAAAATACTATTTGCAACATCCTCCCCTGTTGCATGTCCAAACATAGCTGCTTTCAAGAAATGTACAACAACCTGTCCTTTATCTTCGGACCAGTACCTCACAAGAATATCACACTGTTTCCTTATTTGAGAGTTGGCTGTTTCATCATATTGAATGACATATCCTGGCGAGGCCGAGACTTTACTTCAGAGGTCACTTCTAAAATATGGCCCCAATCCATCTGATATGAGGTAAGAAACTTTACTTTTACTCATGGTGAAGTCTTCTGCAACCACATTACCAGGGAACATCTTCTTTAACAAAGAAGGTAAATCATTACATGACCTGTATGAGTAATTGCTATGGGACACTTTCATTCCCCATAACAGTTCAGACTGGGTGACAAGATCCTTGGTACATTTACCAAGATAAGCTACTGTTGCTGTACTCGACTTTGGTTTCGTTGTGGATGGACCAGGAAAGTCCTCCAGAGAGCTGCAGGAGGCAGTAGCACTGCTAGAAGCAGTAGCAGTCTGAGATACTTTGAAATGAAGTTGAGTAGATGAAAATCTGGCTTTTACTAATGATTGGTGCTTCGCTCCTCCAGAATGAGCCAGAACTTGCCCTGAGTTGTCCACACAGAATGATTTTTTATATAAAGTACAGAAGCCCTTTGTTTCACACTCATCTGCTTTGCAGCACTGTCCAATGAGATATCCTTGTGTATATTCTTTCTTCAACCATCCTTCACTGAACTTAGTCTTTCCATGAGGCATAATTATTCATGCAGGAATTAAAACATCTTTAGAAAATTGGAAGAAATCTAAAAAAAATAGGAATTGAAGTAAAAAAAATAAGGGCTTTTTTAGGAAATCCCTTTGGATTTTTTATTTTTTTAGGAATTTTAGCCAAATTGAAAAAAAATTAGGATTTTTTAGGAATTTTAGGGACGCTGGACAGCCTGATACTGGCAAACATTCAGGCCAAGTTTAGTGAGTATTGGGCCATGAATGTTCCCTGGAAGTGTTTTCACAAGGTTTTTCTAATTTCTAAAAAATTTGACCTAGTGACCTGTATTTTGACCCTACCCGACAAACTGACCTAAGATTTTTTGCAGGCAAATATTCTGGCCATGTTTAGTGAAGATTGGGCAATGAGGGTGGTCTCTAGTGTATTCACAATGTTTTCTAAGGTTTGACCCAGTGACCTACTTTTTTAACAACATGACCCAATAACGAACTCATCCAATATTTCATGCAGACAAACGTTCTGCATAAGTCTAGTGAAGATTGGGCTATAAATGTGGCCTCTAGTGTGTTCACAAGCTTTATCTAAGATTTAACCTTGTGACCTACCTTTTGACCCACTTGTGAACTCATCCAGGATTTCATGCAGACAAACATTCCATCCAAGCTTGGTGATAATTGGGCTATAAATGTGGTTGCTAGTGTGTTCACAAGCTCTTTTTTTAAAGATTTGACCTAGTGACCAACCTTTTGACCCCACATGACCCAGTTATGAACTCTAACAGGATTTCATGCAAACATTCTAACCAAGCTTGGTGAAGATTATACTAAAAATGGGGCCTCTAGTTTGTTCACAAGCTTTTTCCTAAGTTTTGACCAAGTGACCTACTTTTTGACCTCACATGACTCAGTTATGAACTCATCCGAGATACCATGCAGAGGAACATTCTTATCAAGTTTGGTGAAGATTTGACCATACATGGGGCCACTAGTGTGTTCACAAGCTTTTTAAAAGATTTGACATAGTGACCTACTTTTTGACCCCACGTGACCCAGTTACGCAAAATCGTACAATATGTTTTGCAGTGACCTTCTTTTTGACCCAAAGTGATCTTATAACGAACTCATATGTTATATGCAGATAAACATTCTGACCAAGTTTAACAAAGATTGGGCCAAAATTGTGGCCTCTAGTGTGTTCACAAGCTTTTTCAAAGATTTGACCTAGTGACCTACTTTTTGACCCCACGTGAGGACCACATAGAAATGTATTGTATGCAGGAATTATCATTATTTTTAAAATCTTTTTTCAACTCATTCAGCATAACTTCTAATTCAAGATGTTACAACGTAGTAAATATTGTTTTATAATTGAAATTAAAAATACAATTATCAAAATATTTTGTTGCCATTGCAAAGAAAAATATATTAAGAATTTTCTTTAAACTATACTGGGACTGAGGGAAGTACACGTGTGCATTGACAGCCCCGAACCTTGAGTACAATTGTAAACTAAAACATAACAAATGGGATCTCAATAGCTTTATATATCTTATTTATTTATCCATAAAATACATTAAAATATACATAGTTTAACAAAGGCGTTATGCAATGTCTACTGACATTGTTTATGCCTGAATGGCTGCATCTGTAATGAAGACACAATAAATATATATAATCAATTTTATAGCTAATTTTAGAAAAAACATAATTTTGTAAAAACAAATACTTTTGTAAAAATACATGCTTTGTGAGTCACCAGAGCAACATTATCAGCTGTCAATGCAAGGATCTTCTAAAATTATAAAACAAATGTACTTTAATAAGTGGGTAGAGTATCAGCACATGTACTACACATTTCTACTAGTGCCGCTAGTGCCAGACAACACTGTGGACACATCACAAAGATGGTTACAAAGCAACAGGTTATTTAATTTCTATAAAATGGATATTAACTACATTCAGTACTCTCCTACGACATAAAATATGAGTTGAATTCAGTAAACAGCTTTCAAAATAAGTTATTGTCAGAATGCAGCAAGTTTCAAAACAAAATAACATTAATGATGTGTGAGCTTATTGGTATGTAACTCATCAGTTTTCTTACTGAAAGAATAACACCACTTGCTGACATGTAAGAAAAAAGCTTTATATGTTGACTTCAGCAAGAAAATTTAATAAACATTAATTTTAAATGAGGGGTCCAATGTTTTATAGTATTAAAATGTTTAGGACAGAGCCTTCAAAGCTGTTCTACACTATATTATAGAAGACTATCGTTTCTAATTTGCAGTGACGGTAATGTACTGATGATATTATATATTAAAAACAATATTGCTTACAACAGTTATACAATACATAGTATGGGTTGATAAAAAAACGTGTACATCATCAGTACCTGACACATCATGTAATATAAACAAGTGGTACTTTTTTGTGATGGTTATCATAAGCTTTAATAAGCTCTACAGAAACACTTTCAATAGTAGAATGATATTGGTTTGTCAAAATCATTGATCCATTTCAAGGAGATGTAGAACAGGCCTGCGTCTCCCATTGTATCGCCCATTGTATCTCCCATTACAGTGACTCCATTTAACTTTCCAAAATCCATCATGGATGTCTGTGGTGAACATTGTGTGACCCGCAATCATCATGTTGAGTAAGAGTCTCATGATAACCTTAAATATAAACATTGTTTTACAGAATTGTAAATATTATCCAATGAAAAAGATATTCTAATATGCAATTTCCAATAGTTGATACATACACTGACCTGAATATGCAAAGAAATTAATATCAATGTCACTTGGTAGGGGCACAGACAATCAAATTAGGCTCCCGTTGTCAGCAGTCATAAAAATCTAATGGTTAGAAATAAATATTTATCCTTTTATTCAATGACAAAAGTGTTTACACACATGCATGCTTTGTTTTTCAACAAACAAAAGTAAGGAACATTTGTATTTTGGGTTTTACGGCACACCAACCCTTGATAGGTCATACCGTGCCAAATACAATGAAGTTTAATGTGAACAGCGTATAAACAGGTTAAAATTAAAATACATGTACTTAAGTAGAAATATAAAAATCTATCAGTCAAAATAAGGTACATTATAATTGATAAAAGTTTAGCATTTTAAACAGTTTAAAAATCTATTACAAGAATATTTGTGTGAATAATGTAGACTTACTGGTGATTATAACATTTAAAAAACTAACCGTTACCATGCTTTTATTTTCAATAAGAAGTTTACCTTTACACGTGTTTCTCTAGCTTCAAATTGCTAACAGTAGTGGTAGACATGATGACACAATGCATCTTAAAAAGGGCTGCTTCCCTATAAATAAGTTAAAACTCTTGTAAAAAACCTATGAGGGAATTAATTAAGAATGTAATGCTTTAAAAATGTTTATTCTCAGTCATTTAGTTGAACACCAAGATGTGACAAATACACATCCCAAAATAGGAGTTCAAGAAGACACTGAACATGTGCCAACCTTCTTTTTCATGGATTAAGGAGATTTAACTATTTCACATGCCAGTTTACTTCTTTTAATTTATGAGTTTAGTTAGCACAAGTTTAAGGTACATATAAGAAAAGAATAATGGCAGTAAAAAGACTTACTTAGAGTCGTATCTTCATTGAAATTATGGACGCTCTGCATCTACTTCTGTTCTGGAACTGCATCTCAACATGCAAGAAAATTTCACGGAAAAAACATCAAAGTTAATATCGCATTTTTTACATTATGTCAGATTGAAAAAAAAAACATAACGCTTTCCCAGTCATATTTCTTTAAACAGCCCGGACAGAGATGTAAACTTCCATCATCATTCTTGAAGAGTTATAAGCATTTTTCTAAACATACTCTCATCTCCAAATTTCATGACTGTTGCCATGAAAACCATACGTTTTCACATACCGGTAGTCCAAATGACACCCTAAGAGTTCTAAACACTCTAATGAAATAATGAAAATTTTGGTACCTATAAAGTAAGTCAAGAGGTTTGGAGGGAGGGGGTTGGGGGGTTGCATTGCAACACAAACTAAAAACCAAAAAAGATTGTTTTATCCTTGGATTATTATTTTTCATTTTGCATCATTTTTCTAGAGAAGATGTGTGTCTTTTCATAAGATGTTGCCAGCTAATCTGGTCCCCGTGTCCAGAGTTAATAGACAGAGTAGCGAAGGTTGTCATAGTGTCATGTCATTCTCGGGCTTCCCCGTCTATACTCTCTGAGTACCTGAAGGTGCTGTACACATCTTTTTTCATTTTCTTAGAGAAGTTAATAAGACACATAACTGTAATAACAAAGATATATCGCTACATGTTTTCCAGCATTAATCTGCATACCACTCCTAATACACCGTGTATATATGGTGTATTATCCCATCTTTGGACCATTTTGATTTTGTGTAAATTATGAAATACTTAACAAATGCATTATACACCATCTACATGTGACCCAACAGGCATTCCAAAATTACCATTTATGATCGTTTTAAGTGGCCCTTTTTCTTGATGATCATCAGTATTGTCATCACGACTGCCAACTAGAGGATCTGTAAAAATCAACAGGATATCAAATCATCAGATAACAGTACCACCTATCAGAGGCATACGCTTCAGACTTGTCACTGTTACAGAACACATGTAGTTTATGTTAGAAATCTTACAGCACCGTGGACTTAATGGCAACTATCTCCTGTTCATCTTAGTCTATACTCTCTGAGTACCTGAGGGTGCTGTACACATCTTGTTCATTTTCTGAGCACCGATAGGCATGAAAGTGAACAGCATAGCCGTCGCTGCATCAAGTCTTATTGCTTTCAGATCTGACCCCACCCTCACCCCACTGATAAGCCTTTAGTATCGATGACAACTGTCACTACTGTGTCCATAACCCAGACATCAAAATGCTCTCTCTAATGTTAAAATAATAGGCTGAAACAGCCACAGTGGCATCGCGCAGTAAAACAACTTATACAGGTGTCGAAAGCTGAACATGATGATATAATGACAAATCAAACTGACCTAAGTGATTAAAAAACCTAAACTTCTGACAGGTCATCTTAACTCAAGGATGTCATTTTTTTTTGCAATCGGTAGGGAAGACAGGATTACAAGGAAAGGATAGACAGCAGGGTGTTTATAATAATACTGATATATCCTGTATGTTTACTAAAGTCCTATATAATTTTTTTTTACTACCTTGATAAAGAAAATGTTTTAAAAATCTTGGAAAATGAATAAATGTTATTATCATAGATATATGTTTCCTAGCATAATCACATTATAGTTACTATGTAAGATTTTCTGAAATCACATTTAAAATGCACGATTCTGGCTTCTTATTTCTTTTCAATCATATTCCATTAAGTTGACACTAATCAGTAGACATTTACAATTAAATTGTAATTAAAAGATTAAAATGTAAGAACTTGAATAAAAAGTGAATTCTATAACATCTGATGACCAGAATTTGGTGCAGAAACGTTTCTGTTGATGATAAATCATTATTATTTTGAAATATCAAATGCATGTTTACACTTTCATTGAAAGGTATGAAACATGCGGATACGAAATTGCAATTCACTGAACATATGCCACAGAGTCAAATGTGGACTTCACCTGACTCTTTGGCTGCATAAGTGTTTGGTCGCTTAAGCTTTTCTTAGACTCAGCTTCCATTTTCTTGAAATGCATCAATATTTCCTCACTGACAACATGTACTTTATAGAAATACCTAGACTATAAATCAAGAACTAGGTCAGACACATCTATTTCCTCTTTTTATAAACACAAGCAATCACTAATGACACAAGCAATGTTCAGTTGTTTTTATGTTTCCTCAATAAACCACTTTATATTATAGGCTATTGATTACACTGAATATCTTACATTTCTAACCTGCTTCGTCAAAATGGCTGCCTCTTTATCCACGCTTTCCATGTTTTTACAGTCAGACTCAATGAGTTTCCCGGGATATTGATATTATGGCCGAGTTTAGTTTTATTATTCTTGCTTGAACCTGTGCTCTCACAGTTTTGTTATTTAACCATTCCTCTTATCTCTACATTAGGGAACTTCATAAGGAACATAATTTTAATAGCGAAGATGTATTGTTACATGTTTTCTAGCATACGTCTGCTGCAACACCTACCACCAATAATATATATATTAGGTCTTTTCCTTCTTCAAAGCAATTCATTCATAAATGTTACTGTCTTCTTCCGCGTTAAAATAATGTGAACTTTCAGCATAAGTTGCATTTGTACATCACTTTACTTTGCAAATAACAGCAACAATCACCATCATTTATATTGAAATGGTTATGAATAGAAAAGCAATAATTATTCTTGCTGCTATGACACTAATTAATCTGCCTATGGACTACATCTTGATGTGTTGTTCGGTGCATAAGATAAACACAGCATGATCCCTACATGCCCTGCCCTCAAGCTTTGCTCGACGACATAAACATCTGTAAGAATTTTTAGTAAAATATATCCTATCTTTGGACCATTTTGATTTTATGTAAATAATGAAACCCTTAACTAATGCATTACACACCAATCTTCTCCATGTCACCCAATAAGCATACCAAAATTACCATTTATGATCATTGCTTTACGTGGCCTTTTTTCTTGATGATCATCAGTATTTTCATCACGACTGCCAAATGGAGGATCTGTAAAAATTGTAGGATCTGTAAAAACATGATATCAAAATTATAATAATAAATTTCAATTAAGATGACAGTACCACCTATCAGAGACATAGGCTTCAGATTTGTCCAGGTTTCACTGTTACAGAACAGATTCAGACTTGTCCAGGTGTCACTGTTACAGAACACATTCAGATTTGTCCAGGTGTCACTGTTACAGAACAGATGCAGACTTGTCCAGGTGTCACTGTTACAGAACACATTCAGATTTGTCCAGGTGTCACTGTTACAGAACACATTCAGATTTGTCCAGGTGTCACTGTTACAGAACAGATTCAGACTTGTCCAGGTGACACTGTTACAGAACACATTCAGATTTGTCCAGGTGTCACTGTTACAGAACAGATTCAGACTTGTCCAGGTGACACTGTTACAGAACACATTCAGACTTGTCAAGGTGTCACTGTTACAGAACAGATTCAGACTTGTCCAGGTGTCACTGTTACAGAACACATTCAGACTTGTCCATGTGTCACTGTTATAGAACAGATTCAGACTTGTCCAGGTGTCAATAGTACAGAACAGATTCAGACCTGTCCAGGTGACACTGTTACAGAACAGATGCAGACTTGTCCAGGTGTCACTGTAACAGAACAGATTCAGACTTGTCCAGGTGTCAATAGTACAGAACACATTCAGACTTGTCCAGGTGTCACTGCTACAGAACAGATTCAGACTTGTCCATGTGTCACTTTTATAGAACAGATTCAGACTTGTCCAGGTGACACTATTACAGAACAGATTCAGACTTGTCCAGGTGTCACTGTTACAGAACACATTCAGACTTGTCCAGGTGTCACTGTTACAGAACAGATTCAGACTTGTCAAGGTGTCACTATTACAAAACAGTTTCAGACTTGTCAAGGTGTCACTGTTACAGAACAGATTCAGACTTGTCCAGGTGTTACTGTTACAGAACAGATGCAGACTTGTCCAGGTATCACTGTAACAGAACAGATTCAGACTTGTCCAGGTGTCACTGTTACAGAACAGATTCAGACCTGTCCAGGTGTTACTGTAACAGAACAGATGCAGACTTGTCCAGGTGTCACTGTAACAGAACAGATTCAGACTTGTCCAGGTGTCACTGTTACAGAACAGATTCAGACCTGTCCAGGTGTTACTGTAACAGAACAGATTCAGACTTGTCCAGGTGTCACTGTTACAGAACAGATTCAGACCTGTCCAGGTGTTTCTGTAACAGAACAGATTCAGACTTGTCCAGGTGTCACTGTAACAGAACAGATTCAGACCTGTCCAGGTGTTACTGTAACAGAACAGATTCAGACCTGTCCAGGTGTTACTGTAACAGAACAGATTCAGACCTGTCTAGGTGTCACTGTTACAGAACACATTCAGATTTGTCCAGGTGTCACTGTTACAGAACAGATGCAGACTTGTCCAGGTGTCACTGTAACAGAACAGATTCAGACTTGTCCAGGTGTCACTGTTACAGAACAGATTCAGACCTGTCCAGGTGTTACTGTAACAGAACAGATTCAGACTTGTCCAGGTGTCACTGTAACAGAACAGATGCAGACTTGTCCAGGTGTCACTGTAACAGAACAGATTCAGACTTGTCCAGGTGTCACTGTTACAGAACAGATTCAGACTTGTCCATGTGTCACTGTTACAGAACAGATGCAGACTTGTCCAGGTGTCACTGTAACAGAACAGATTCAGACTTGTCCAGGTGTCAATAGTACAGAACAGATTCAGACCTGTCCAGGTGTTACTGTTACAGAACAGATGCAGACTTGTCCAGGTGTCAATAGTACAGAACAGATTCAGACCTGTCCAGGTGTCACTGTTACAGAACAGATGCAGACTTGTCCAGGTGTCAATAGTACAGAACAGATTCAGACCTGTCCAGGTGTCACTGTTACAGAACAGATGCAGACTTGTCCAGGTGTCAATAGTACAGAACAGATTCAGACCTGTCCAGGTGTCACTGTTACAGAACAGATGCAGACTTGTCCAGGTGTCACTGTAACAGAACAGATTCAGACTTGTCCAGGTGTCAATAGTACAGAACAGATTCAGACTTGTCCAGGTGTCAATAGTACAGAACAGATTCAGACCTGTCCAGGTGTCACTGTTACAGAACAGATTCAGACTTGTCCAGGTGTCACTGTTACAGAACACATTCAGATTTGTCCAGGTGTCCCTGTTACAGAACAGATTCAGACTTGTCCAGGTGACACTGTTACAGAACAGATTCAGACTTGTCCAGGTGTCACTGTTACAGAACACATTCAGACTTGTCCAGGTGTCACTGTTACAGAACAGATGCAGACTTGTCCAGGTGTCACTGTTACAGAACACATTTAGACTTGTCCAGGTGTCACTGTTACAGAACACATTCAGACTTGTCCAGGTGTCATTGTTACAGAACACATTCAGTTTATGTTACAAATCTTACAGCACCTTCGACTCTATGGCAACTATCTCATGTTCATCTTTGATATATGTAGATGCAGGCCTTAGCTTTAAGGCATGCTGAACATGCAAATAACAAACAGATAGAACATGAAAAATAGTTTCACAGCTTTAACATGTATTCTAGTTATTCAAAATAAACTAAATAACTTAATAATCAGTAAATATTCCCTTCTTTTATATAAAACTGATATATTCCCAATGTAGATGCTTTATGTTTGTTGTATTTTATTAACACTGTCATCAAGACAAAAAGCATACAGAAAGTGCAATGTTTGAGCTCCTCAAACCTGGTTTTAGTAACCAAGTCCTTCCATTTGATTTTAAGGATGCTAAGATCAGAACAGTAACTGTTCAGTTTTGTCTCATGGTTTTAAGTCTCAACTCAGTGTTTCAATGTCATTTAACTTCAATGTTCATGCAATTTCAAATTGTAATTTATGTTGGAATTCTCATAAGTTCTTGTCATATTTTTACTAAGAGTTATGATTTTATAGCTTGGCTACATGTAAGTGCCAGTATATGGAGATATACAAGTTGGTATATTAGAAATTCAAAGTGACCCTTGGAGGTGTGACATTGTCCAGTAAATGAAGAACCTAACAGCAGGTTTGATACACCACTTTATCCATTAAACATGTCTGAATAATGTAACTCAAATGCACACCCTAACAAACAAAACAATAGACTCCAATCTTAAAGACACATGAATCACAGAACATTACCTTCTGCTTGGTTAGGTTGATCAGCGTGTTCAAGGTGTATTTCTTCCGATAAAAGTGGAGATGACTCAGCCCTGTTTCCACTGTCAACTGTGGTGTTTGTAAAGAGTAAAACAACATAATATTAAAGTAATCTTACATAGATATGTGTACTTAACTATTATACATTAAAAGTTTTACTAGCTGCTACTAACTAGAAATCTTGCTTTTGAAACATTGTACTCCTCCACAAGAGAGCCTAAGGCTACATAAAACTTGGTGGATTTACCATAAAAGCCATTTTTTTTGTAAAGGCAAGCAATAAAGACCATGTTTTTAGGTCTTTGCTGATGCCCCTGCTCAAGTCTTTAAACAAAACTGATCTCATGCACTTAAAAGTAGCAACGCCATGTTGATATATCCAGGCTTTGAACTTCCTCAAGAGCTAGACTAGTCAATTCATCCAAAGGCCTTTTTGACCTTATTGGTTTAGCATGTCCTTGTTGTTTTTATGTGAAAGTAAAACCTCTTCCTAAAACATTGGATTGGGTTGCAGACAAGAGATGGAATTTCTTCACCTTTAACGCTTACTTGATTTTTTCTAGAACCTGTTCCTTTCCAACGATCAGCCACCTTAACTTCTTCTGACTCAAATATCCAAACTCGCTGTCTTCTAAATTTCTAAGCACCACCTTGTTTGAATGCAAGTTTTTCAGATGGCAAGTTCATGTCATTCCTTAAGCCCCTATTTACTGGCTTTCTCAGCTTTCTCTTTCTTACCTTGTCGGCAAAAACAGTGAATCTGGTATCAATAATTCAGCATAGCTTATGATTTTCCTTCCTGGTGATCACAAGGCTTCTTAATATCCATCTGTATGATGTCATTCGCCTTTTATTCCCTAAAATCAATGTCCAAGCCTTCTTTCAATTAACAGCTTCTAATACTCATGTTTAAGACATGACCTTTCATCTTTAGAGTTGGTGATATGGACTGCAGAAGTGGAGAACTCATACAATTTCTTCCATCCACATAGGATGCAAATGATGACAGCAGCATTTGCCCCACCCGTAATATCAATTATACCTCCTAGATAGCAGAAACTACTTGCCAAACATTATGCAATCCCAGTCAACTCTTTGTTGTTGCCCATTGTGATTGGTGTCACTGTTTGACCCATACATGCTTTGCAAATACATTGAATACCATAACAGTGATATTGCTGCATTACATACTAAAGTGTCAGTTTATTAAGTAAGTATCAACGCGCAACCCCTATTCGACCGCTTCCTGTTTTCGACCAGCCCCGGAAAATAAGTAAAACATGGATAGTATCGCGCAAATTCCGGTGACGTCGAGCGTTGTTTGTTTACATAAGCGTCAGAAATGTCATCCAACATGAATTGAGGATAAATGGAGATTGAAAGGTAAAAATTTGAACCTTTTGTTGAAAACAATGTTATTTAGTCCATTTTAATAAGCCCCCCAAGATCCAATGGAAATAGATCAAATTCACGCAAAAAACAACTGTCAAAATTTTTGTTGTTGTCGTCTGTCAAATTTTAGATATTTACCAGGGCTGAAACTCATGAACTTATTTGGTTAAGTATACTGCACTCCAAAAGTAGCGCTTTCAATATTGGTCATAGTCCTTACTGAACTTTTTTTAAATCCAACCATTTGTGTTAAAGGTTCAGATAGGTCTTGTGATTTAAAATCATCAATTTAATCTAATTACAGGCAAGAGTGAACACCAGAGGGTCATATAGAGGCTATGATACTGACAGCCTGACAAAAGCATATTTATCTGTTCAGGAAAATAGACTCTCCATAAGGAAAGCAGCCTTAACATTTGGCGTCCCCAAGACAACCCTGATTGATAGACTCAGTGGCAGGGTAAATATTGATGTTGTAAAATCTGGTACTGCTCCATTGTTCTCTCTGGAGCAGGAGACACTTCTTGCCAGACATTTAGAAACCATGGCTGAAATTGGTTATGGGTACAGTAGGCAAGAAACTATAAATCTTGCATCTGACTAAGCTTTCAGACTGGGTCTACGGAGTAAGGAACATCCTCTTACTGACCGTTGGCTAATGAGCTTAATGTAAAAAAATCTAGACATATTGAGATTGCCAGGCCAAAATAATGTGCTACAAAGGAAGCAATAGATAAATGCTTCGACACATTAAGTAATATTTTGGATAAATACCATCTTGTTGAAAAGCCACATTTAATATATAATGTGGATGAAAAGGGTCTGAAAACTGAACATAAACCACCAAAGATAGTGTCTGGCAAACACAGTAAAACTCAGGTAATCACATCTGGAAAATCCAAGACAGTAACTTTAATTGGTTGTGTAAATGCTGTGTGACAACAGGTGCCACCATACTTTGTATTCCCAGGTGCAAAAAATGTTGGACACCCTGATAGAAGGGGCATCCCCTGGGGCTGCAGGCACAGGTTCACCCACTGGGTGGTCAAATACAGAGATATTTGATATACATGAGGGACCATTTACTTAAGTATTTGCTAAAACGGTGTCCCAAGGAGCCAGTGCTTGTGTTATATGACGGTCACAAAAGTCATGTATCTCTAGGGCTGATTGGATGGGCAAAGATAGAATATTATCCTCTTTGTTTTACCCCCACATTGCAGCCACCTCCTCCAACCTCTTGATATCCGCTGTTTTGGCCCTTTTGAAGTCTCTTGGAATGCTGCCATACACAGTTACATGCAAAAAACTGGTGAATGTTTGGTAACACGGTTCGAAGTTGCCCGTCTAGCCTGCAGAGTGTATGGTTCCACCGTTACCGCCACCAACATCCTTTCAGCATTTAGAAAGAGTGATATTTACCCATTTAACAGGAATGTGGTATCTCAGCAACAGATTGCCCCTTCCACTACTTTCAGCAGGGACTGTGATGACAATGTGAGTGGGACATCCAACTCTCAAGCATGTGGAACATCTGCTGCTGTACAATTTCTTGAGGAAAGAGGTGGTACAATCCTTCAAAATGTCCAGAAGGCTAAAAAGTCAAGGAACAGACTCAGCAAAGTCACTGGTGGAAAGCCTATTACTGAAGATGAAATAGTTAAGAAAATAAAATTACACACTGAACAGTATGGTTCCAGCAACAAAAAGGCAGAGAAAGCATCAGGCAGTAAACCCAACAACAAGAGACCATCAGTGTCACCCAAACCTAGCACTTCCATGGAAATGAAAAGGCCTAGGACAGTTATGGTCAGAGAAGATGATTTTGACAGCTCTGATGAGGAGAACATTTCTGAGTCTGAGAAGTGCGTGGTGTGCAAACATTTTAGTCCAGATATGAGCAAGAGGCCTTACATAGTTATTTTTCTTGGGGTCAGTGTGACAAGTGCTCAGGTTGGGTACATTTGTCTTTCTGTACACCAGTGAAGGTCATAAGGCGAGGTGATACACTTTTGTGTCCCTCATGTAGTCCACAGTAACTGAATCTTAAGACTCTGCAAACTTGTAAATATGTTTAATCAGTTAAAAGTTGTTTTGACAGTTTTTCAAGTTATCAGAGTTGACAATCTAACAGAATATTTATGTTGGCAAACTTTTGTTGGGAACTATACTTGTGTGACGTACGTGGTCGAATAGATGTTAAATAAGTCGGAGAGCGCATGTGCGACACCCGCCATTTTGGACGCAAAATGTAAACAAATGATGCAAGGTATGAAATTTATTTCATTGTTATTGCACAACTGTATGATTGTTTTAATAGTTGCAACAGTTTATATAAAGACTGATTGGGCATGCATAATTTGCGTACGAAAATAATCCTTTTGCGGTCGAAAAGGGGTTGCTCCGGGATGTTCATTACTTATAATGTAACATCCACCGCTAACAACTGTCTAACTCATCCGACCATGGGCTGGCCATCACGAACAAGTTGGCAAAGCCCTTTTCCTGGTTAAAATGCTTGTGTCAAAAAGCTGAGGGAAGGTCGAGTAGTCATGGTGATGCCAGACATTACAGAGGCTAATATGAGTTGTCTGGCTATGTTTACCTTTATTTCTTTGCTGCAGATGCATCAATGTTATCCATCCATAGTTGCCGTCTTACCTTTGGTTCAATGTCATCAAAATGTGGTCATCTGCATAGATAATCTCTCATGGGAGACGATCTCATGTTAATCTAGATATGAAGTCCATTACAGTGGCAAATAGTAAAGATCCCTGAGGATTTCAACCATAACAGAGAAGCTTTTGTTCAGGACAGACACTGGTCTAACTGCATTGTTTTTGGATCAGCATACAATGTCATTTACCACAGATTTGCCAAAAGAATTCTGATAATGCCACAGGGAACTCTTGCACTGTCACATCAGGTCTAGGGACTTTATTGGTGCACTTCCAATGATACAATCCCAGATTTCCTTCATCATGAGCTTGTCCATAGAGTTATACGAAACTTTCTGTTCTTCCCAAAACACAATCTGTCTATTTTTGTTTATTTTTCAACTAGTCTTCATGTAATATGGATTGGAATTCCTTTGTCCTTTGTTTAGCAATTCTAAAGAAAGAATGTTGTCCCTGTTCGAAGTTAAGTTCTATAGACAGTTCCTCACATTTGCTTCGTTTTGCATCCTACACAGCTTTTCTGGTTATTTTCTTTGCAAATACAAAGGCATGATGTCTTCCACCATGATGTTTCCATTTAGTGCTGGATTCCACATTTTGTTTTTGTTTAACTATCTCTGCCATTGTATCAGTCCACCACCAAGCTATTTTGTTATTCCTTTCTTCTTGGCCTTCCACACACACACCTTCAGCTGTATCCATCCATGTTTCTCAGTGATAACTGTTTCTTTATCTTCTATTACAGTGAACAAAAAAGTCGAATGCTTTTATTGCATTTTGATATTTTGTTTTATTTTGTTTACTTACAGACAACATTTAAGGAGACAAAACAATGTAATCAAAGCTACAGTTTACAAGCATTTTTGTCACTTTTTCACTTATACTAATAGGTAATGCAATTGTTCTTAAAGGTCCCCTATCATCAGTAAGTCAAGTTTTTAAAAGTTCCTAAAACCCACAAAATGAAAAGTTTTTGTAATGAAATAAAATCAATATTGAAAATAAATAAATAAACAAGAGCTATTCAAAGACAGTGCATGCAATTTTCTCAGTGCCAGATATTTTAATGCTAGCTGTAACCAACCATAACAACAACCTTAGCCATAAAAAATGTCAAAAAGGAGCATGACTCTGTCAAAATTTCAGGGTTAGCTGCCCTTTTATAATGGGTTCCGCCATTGGGAATGAATAAGTGTTTTAAGTATAAAATTGCAAGCAATGGACCATTATAAAAACTAAATGTTGCCGAGATGTGGGTCATGATAATACTCCATTTTTGTCTTCGAAAAGCGGGGCTAAAAAGATAAAAACAGTGAGGTTTAAATCAAAAGCCTCGAGTCAAAAGGGCAAGCACATAACCACTTGACTTCCCAGACTAATGCAACATTTCTGCCATTCATAAATAGTTTTCCTTTAGCTAATCAGAAAATTTCAACCAATTTTGCCATCAAAAACTGATACCAGAATTTGAAAAATAAAAGATACAAGACAAATATTTAGAAAGTTTAAAAGTGATCAAGCATGAAGTTTAATGGAGTAATTATTGAAGTATAAGGTTTTCTTTCAATTCCTTTTTTGTGGTTTAACTGGCAGACAGGACATTTAAAGGGCATTGTGGTTCTTTCCTCAGCCTGTTAGAAACAGCTGCTTAAGGCAAGCCGGTTTTTTAAAATAAATTACAGCGACCAATTATGATCATTATAGCCACGTTAATCTATTTTTGTGGAGGAAGAACCCAAACAAATGTTTAGGTAGAACCACTGGGGCACCGCAGGTCAGCTAGAAGACCATCCCACATTAAATCCTTCACCCAAAACGGGATACAAGTGGTAACAGGTTAAGCAGTCAGAGGAGTTACAAGTCGGCGACACTACCATGACGCCACGGGTTTCCCCCCTGTTAGCTGTATGCTAAAAATTCTGTTTTATTTGACTTTTGGTATCGATTTCTAGATATGATTTATTTAAAATGATGTGATATTTCCTTTAAATGAAGCACATAGTCGCAGGTTTGATCCACCAACTTCTGTCTGTCTTTAAAATTGCTCTCTGCTTATGATGGTATCATACCGTAAAGTTTTATAGATAAGACGCACACATAGATAAGACGCACCCCCTCTTCGAGGTCTAGAATCAAGGAAAAAAGCAAATTCTCAAAGACAAGACGCATCCCCGATTCACTAAACCATCTGGCCGCCATTACGAAATTCCCGCGTCGCCGCATCGCTCGATTTGCCTCAAGGGAACATGTTCCAATTGTTCCGTAAATAGGTGTTTGCGCCGGGTGCTAATTATTCTCTAAGTGTCTTGAATAATACGTCGCGACTGTTTGCCTAGTGAGACCGTGTGTATTGTGTTTCGTTATGACACTCTACCCCAATATATCGTTTACACGCCAGACAGGATATTCTCACGGCTATCCCAGCCCTACACATGAGAGAACATCCTGTTTCACGCGGCAGCATGTCACAAAAACAATTAAGTTCTCGGCCTATAATTAAGTTCTCGACACATGGGACAAACACACAAATGACATTTAAAATAACAACTGAAGGCTTTTATATGTTCATTTTCACACCATGCTATTTAAGTGACTGCTTACCAACAGATTAGTTCTATGCACCTTTGTTATTACTTACGGATGATGGACGATCTATTAGCATCCAAAAGAGGTGTGAAAACTTGTCTGAGCAAATAGCCGATGCACATTTTATTGTTGTTAAGTGGGTTTTTAATTTCAACTTAAAATTTATTCGTAGTTAACATTTAAATAAAACAAATTTCAATTCAAAATTGATCAATTGAATAATACCATATTACTTAGACGATGATAATAACAGCGTCGTCAATGAATATGCCCGTTCCACTAAAACTCAATAACCATTTCCGGATTATGAAACTTCGCCGATTTTGTTTGAATAAATTGATATTTATGCAAATATCTATTGCATATTGTTGTTTTATGTATACACAAACGAATTTAAATGTCTCTTTTTATGTTTAATGTCAAATTTTAGGTAAAAACAACGTAACTTTTCCCTTAAAATAGCACAATACAGTTGTCTATGGCCGATACTATCGGCGATATTCTCTGCGGTCGGATTAGTCTAAGGGTCAATTTTGGTCTGGGAAAAAAGGGGAAAACTTAAATTCGCATGTATAAGACGCACCCCCCACTTTTTTATCATCATTTGGGGCAAAAAACTGCGTCTTATCTATAAAACTTTACGGTATATTGATACTGATATGTCAGTGGACTGTAAACTTATCACATAAACAATAAATGCTCATCTAAAAGAAGTCATGACAATAAAAAACTACCTTACCTGTTATTGTGTTGGATTCATCATTATTTGTAGACTCAGAATGTACTTCATGTAAAGAGTGATCAACTGAAGGTTGTCTACCATGTGGAAAGCCTGAAGGAACAACATGACATAAACCTAATGTTTATTTCATATTTAAATTTGAACAATGAGTTATTAATCATTTGACATTAACATTTTTCACTGAAGTGTTTTCAACACAAAGCATTAGAATGACCTGTTTTGAGAACATAGCTGTAGGGATACACATTTTAACAGTAAGCCTAAAATATGTCATCGGTATTTAAATGTTCTGATTACATCATAAATATGCTAAAAACATTACATAAGGTACTGTGTATAAAATGACAACTGTTTGTACCTTTCTGTAGGAAACAAAACATTTGCCATCTGAAAAGGGTAACAACTTACAAAAGGGGGCACATGTCTTCGCAAGATTAGATGGGTACAAATGTATAAACAATATACACATATGAGATAAGTGTATTTACAAAGGGGTGGTTACACTTAATACCAGATGTATATGTGATGGAAAAATGAAAAAAAAATGCTTTCGAAATGCTTATAGAAGTTGCTGAGCACAAATGTTTAATAGATGATAATAGTTCTCGATAAACAAAACAGAATTCCTTACAGATCCTGTTTACTTATTGGGCATGAATACTTGTCCAATGCTTTAAAAGAGTTCACATTTTTGAGTAGTGAAGTGCTTATTTAAGGCATTATTTATTTAGAAAATTTGAAATAAAATCACATACAAAACTGCGTCGTTGGTAACAGTTATGATGCAACAATGCCATTTTCTTGTATGAGGTCATTAAATTGTCTGTATTATATATCGACGATTGTGCTGTTTTATTTCAAACTACTCTCTCATTTGACTCCATGAAGACAAGCTAGTGGTGATCAATCTGAGGCCTTTAAAACAATTAGTGAAATAATTGAGAGTAATGAAAATCCTACCTTAACAATAAGTGACTTAGTAAATAGGTAAATAAGAAAAGGTCCTATCAAAACTCTAACAGATATTTAAATTTCATCTACCAGTAGACAAAGGCAAACAAGGTAAATGCAAATGTGAAAAACAAATAAACACAGAGACGAGACATAACACACATAAAGAAAAACCATCAGTTACCGCCTTGGAACGGTCAGTCGGCAAAAGGGCCAACTGGGGTGCATAAACCTGGTTTGTGGAGCGCTCCAACCTCGCACTTCCTGAAGGTTTTTCTAGCTAACAAACAGTGTAAATAACAACATCCCGTCAAAGTGAAACAACTAACAGTAAGCACCTGCATCGGGAGTTAAAACAAATACAATGAACTTATATACATACATTACAACTGGCAACAAAATAAACTATAGTAAAGACAATGTTAGAAATATGTGGTGACTTACTATTCAGCTAAACATATAAAAAGAAAAATCCTAGATCATTTTAGAGAGTCCGTGATTGTGGGCAGCCTGGGTGGAAAGAATGATGTAGTGTACTTGAGACACAGTATGTATTAAATTACACACAATTTCTATGCAAGTTCAATTGAGATGTCTGAAGCGGAAAATAAAAATTAAAAAATAAAACTGCTGCAAAACTGAATTAGACATCAATGAGATAGTCCTAAAAAAAGACAACTACCCTTCCTTCACTGATATTTCATCAACAGATATAAACCTCGACATCTTACCAAACAGTCTGAAAGCTTTCATTGGAAATTTGCTTTCTGAAATGAAAACAGCAGCAATTGGACAATGCATTCTGCAATCATGTCATCCGAAAAGATTGTCACTACTTCAGTTAGGACTTGGACTTCAGTTACATCACCATTTTGGCTCCCATTTCTCAATGACACATTGAACAGGTTAGTGAATGGATGTCTTGCAAGGAGATAGACAAATTCAACCTTCATTACAAGAATTAACCACGAGCGACAAATTACATGTCAAAGTGTGGGCGTTCATATTGATACCCTGCTACTTTTTCAATGACAGATTACAGCTTTCCTGATGAAATACCAGAGATTTTCCACTACTTTCCACTATGAGCTTGTTGGTGTGCCAGCTCCACTGTCTGATTGTTCTGACTTACGAAGAGAATACAGGAAGCAGCAATTGCTGATGCTTTGTGGAAAGAAGGTGATAATGTGCATGCATTGCATTCAGAACAACAAAAAAGCATCATTGTTGCAGGGGAACACTCATTCCCTGGTTAAAAGACAGAACATTCAGTGCACTCTGTGAAAATTATTATCAGCGACATTGTCGGCACTTTTTCTGACAAAAACATAACATTAACCACAACTGCCATTGTTTTTGATGTTACACGCCTGGACCAAGTAGAAAAGATATCACTCATATCATTCGCAAGTCCAAAGGCTGAGTCAGTGCAAAGGTTCAATTTACTCCTGAGACACCTTGTACAATAAGTAAAGACATTTCCCTAAGCAACAATTTGAATAAGCAAAACTAACTTCATACTCATCCTTGGTGAGCACCTGGCAAATTGTTTTGCAGTGTATCAAGTAGAAGAGGATGCTTATCTTTTGATTGTTCAGAATGCTGTTGACATGATCAAATCCAGGGCAGTTACCGTTTTTGATAAGAACACGTGCTGTCATTACATAACTTCAGACATGACATGCACGATATCATATTTCAACCTATTGCTAAGAAGACTGCCATCAAAGGAAATGTTTGGGACAGAAAAATGTAAACATGAAACAGGTAGATAACTTTCTTTGATTCATTCCTCATCTGTCTGTGATACTACATAAAGAAACGCTGGCAATGGAAAAAACACAGTCCTGAAGTTGTTTAATAAGATAGCCAATTTTGCCAACAGTGTGCCAATTTTCTACCAGGAGAATAACAATCCGATAAAAAAGAGATTGGTGAACAACTGATGGTTAGTTTGTACGATGGTCAGTCCCAAACTAAATGTACGCCGAGTTAAAAAATTTATGACTAAGGTAGTATCCAGGACATCTTTAATACAAGTCCACTCACTATCACCAACATCAGATGCTGCTTCTTTCCATTGTCTGTGAATATACTATCAGTCGAAATTATGGACAGGTGACATTTTATACCCACTTTTGGTTGGCGTAATGTGCAGGAAAAAAATGGTGCCAGTAAAGACATCACTATGCGCCTGCGCCTGAATAGCTTTTGCAGATGATACATTGCAAGTGCAAATCAATCAAGCAGTGACACTAAAGGGAGCACATTATGAAAACATGGATTAGACTGTTCAAGTGCTAGCAGTGATGGTAAAGGGAGCACATGATGGACACATGGATTAGACTGTTCAAGTGCTGGCGGTGATGGTAAAGGGAGCACATGATGGAAACATGGATTAGACTGTTTAAGTGCTAGCGGTGATGGTAAAAGGTGCACATGATGGACTGTGGATTAAACTGTTCAAGTGCTAGCAGTGATGGTAAAAGGTGCACATGATGGACTGTGGATTAAACTGTTCAAGTGCTAGCAGTGATGGTAAAAGGTGCAGATGGACTGTGGATTAAACTGTTCAAGTGCTAGCAGTGATGGTAAAGGGTGCACATGATGGACTGTGGATTAAACTGTTCAAGTGCTAGCGGTGATGGTAAAAGGTGCAGATGGACTGTGGATTAAACTGTTCAAGTGCTGGCGGTGATGGTAAAGGGTGCACATGATGGAAACATGGATTAGACTGTTTAAGTGCTAGCAGTGATGGTAAAAGGTGCACATGATGGAAACATGGATTAAACTGTTCAAGTGCTAGCGGTGATGATAAAGGGTGCATTTGATGGACTGTGGATTAAACTGTTCAAGTGCTAGCAGTGATGGTAAAGGGTGCATTTGATGGACTGTGGATTAAACTGTTCAAGTGCTAGCGGTGATGGTAAAAGGTGCAGATGGACTGTGGATTAAACTGTTCAAGTGCTGGCGGTGATGGTAAAGGGTGCACATGATGGAAACATGGATTAGACTGTTTAAGTGCTAACAGTGATGGTAAAAGGTGCACATGATGGAAACATGGATTAAACTGTTCAAGTGCTGGCGGTGATGGTAAAGGGTGCACATGATGGAAACATGGATTAAACTGTTCAAGTGCTAGCAGTGATGGTAAAGGGTGCATTTGATGGACTGTGGATTAAACTGTTCAAGTGCTAGCAGTGATGGTAAAAGGTGCAGATGGACTGTGGATTAAACTGTTCAAGTGCTGGCGGTGATGGTAAAGGGTGCACATGATGGAAACATGGATTAGACTGTTCAAGTGCTAGCAGTGATGGTAAAAGGTGCAGATGGACTGCGGATTAAACTGTTCAAGTGCTAGCAGTGATGGTAAAGGGTGCATTTGATGGACTGTGGATTAAACTGTTCAAGTGCTAGCAGTGATGGTAAAGGGTGCATTTGATGGACTGTGGATTAAACTGTTCAAGTGCTAGCGGTGATGGTAAAAGGTGCAGATGGACTGTGGATTAAACTGTTCAAGTGCTAGCAGTGATGGTAAAGGGTGCATTTGATGGACTGTGGATTAAACTGTTCAAGTGCTAGCGGTGATGGTAAAAGGTGCAGATGGACTGTGGATTAAACTGTTCAAGTGCTAGCGGTGATGGTAAAGGGTGCACATGATGGAAACATGGATTAGACTGTTTAAGTGCTAGCAGTGATGGTAAAAGGTGCACATGATGGACTGTGGATTAAACTGTTCAAGTTCTAGCGGTGATGGTAAAGGGTGCACATGATGGACTGTGGATTAAACTGTTCAAGTGCTAGCAGTGATGGTAAAAGGTGCACATGATGGACTGTGGATTAAACTGTTCAAGTGCTAGCAGTGATGGTAAAAGGTGCACATGATGGACTGTGGATTAAACTGTTCAAGTGCTAGCAGTGATGGTAAAAGGTGCACATGATGGACTGTGGATTAAACTGTTCAAGTGCTAGCAGTGATGGTAAAAGGTGCACTTGATGGACTGTGGATTAAACTGTTCAAGTGCTAGCAGTGATGGTAAAAGGTGCACATGATGGACTGTGGATTTAACTGTTCAAGTGCTAGCAGTGATGGTAAAAGGTGCACATGATGGACTGTGGATTAAACTGTTCAAGTGCTAGCAGTGATGGTAAAAGGTGCACATGATGGACTGTGGATTAAACTGTTCAAGTGCTAGCGGTGATGGTAAAAGGTGCACATGATGGACTGTGGATTAAACTGTTCAAGTGCTAGCAGTGATGGTAAAAGGTGCACATGATGGACTGTGGATTAAACTGTTCAAGTGCTAGCAGTGATGGTAAAAGGTGCAGATGGACTGTGGATTAAACTGTTCAAGTGCTAGCGGTGATGGTAAAGGGTGCACATGCTGGACTGTGGATTAAACTGTTCAAGTGCTAGCAGTGATGGTAAAAGGTGCACATGATGGAAACATGGATTAGACTGTTTAAGTGCTAGCAGTGATGGTAAAAGGTGCACATGATGGAAACATGGATTAGACTGTTCAAGTGCTAGCAGTGATGGTAAAAGGTGCACATGATGGAAACATGGATTAAACTGTTCAAGTGCTAGCAGTGATGGTAAAGGGTGCACATGATGGAAACATGGATTAGACTGTTTAAGTGCTAGCAGTGATGGTAAAAGGTGCACATGATGGACTGTGGATTAAACTGTTCAAGTGCTAGCAGTGATGGTAAAAGGTGCAGATGGACTGTGGATTAAACTGTTCAAGTGCTAGCAGTGATGGTAAAAGGTGCACATGATGGACTGTGGATTAAACTGTTCAAGTGCTAGCGGTGATGGTAAAAGGTGCACATGATGGACTGTGGATTAAACTGTTCAAGTGCTAGCGGTGATGGTGGAAGGTGCAGATGGACTGTGGATTAAACTGTTCAAGTGCTAGCGGTGATGGTGGAGGGTGCAGATGGACTGTGGATTAAACTGTTCAAGTGCTAGCGGTGATGGTGGAGGGTGCAGATGGACTGTGGATTAAACTGTTCAAGTGCTAGCGGTGAAGGTGGAGGGTGCAGATGGACTGTGGATTAAACTGTTCAAGTGCTAGCGGTGATGGTGGAGGGTGCAGATGGACTGTGGATTAAACTGTTCAAGTGCTAGCAGTGATGGTAAAAGGTGCAGATGGACTGTGGATTAAACTGTTCAAGTGCTAGCAGTGATGGTAAAAGGTGCACATGATGGACTGTGGATTAAACTGTTCAAGTGCTAGCAGTGATGGTAAAAGGTGCAGATGGACTGTGGATTAAACTGTTCAAGTGCTGGCGGTGATGGTAAAGGGTGCACATGATGGACACATGGATTAGACTGTTCAAGTGCTGGCGGTGATGGTAAAGGGAGCACATGATGGAAACATGGATTAGACTGTTTAAGTGCTAGCAGTGATGGTAAAAGGTGCACATGATGGACTGTGGATTAAACTGTTCAAGTGCTAGCGGTGATGGTAAAAGGTGCACATGATGGACTGTGGATTAAACTGTTCAAGTGCTAGCGGTGATGGTAAAAGGTGCAGATGGACTGTGGATTAAACTGTTCAAGTGCTAGCAGTGATGGTAAAGGGTGCACATGATGGACTGTGGATTAAACTGTTCAAGTGCTAGCAGTGATGGTAAAAGGTGCACATGATGGACTGTGGATTAAACTGTTCAAGTGCTAGCAGTGATGGTAAAAGGTGCACATGATGGACTGTGGATTAAACTGTTCAAGTGCTAGCAGTGATGGTAAAAGGTGCACATGATGGACTGTGGATTAAACTGTTCAAGTGCTAGCAGTGATGGTAAAAGGTGCACTTGATGGACTGTGGATTAAACTGTTCAAGTGCTAGCAGTGATGGTAAAAGGTGCACATGATGGACTGTGGATTTAACTGTTCAAGTGCTAGCAGTGATGGTAAAAGGTGCACATGATGGACTGTGGATTAAACTGTTCAAGTGCTAGCGGTGATGGTAAAAGGTGCACATGATGGACTGTGGATTAAACTGTTCAAGTGCTAGCGGTGATGGTAAAAGGTGCACATGATGGACTGTGGATTAAACTGTTCAAGTGCTAGCAGTGATGGTAAAAGGTGCACATGATGGACTGTGGATTAAACTGTTCAAGTGCTAGCAGTGATGGTAAAAGGTGCAGATGGACTGTGGATTAAACTGTTCAAGTGCTAGCGGTGATGGTAAAGGGTGCACATGCTGGACTGTGGATTAAACTGTTCAAGTGCTAGCAGTGATGGTAAAAGGTGCACATGATGGAAACATGGATTAGACTGTTTAAGTGCTAGCAGTGATGGTAAAAGGTGCACATGATGGAAACATGGATTAGACTGTTCAAGTGCTAGCAGTGATGGTAAAAGGTGCACATGATGGAAACATGGATTAAACTGTTCAAGTGCTAGCAGTGATGGTAAAGGGTGCACATGATGGAAACATGGATTAGACTGTTTAAGTGCTAGCAGTGATGGTAAAAGGTGCACATGATGGACTGTGGATTAAACTGTTCAAGTGCTAGCAGTGATGGTAAAAGGTGCAGATGGACTGTGGATTAAACTGTTCAAGTGCTAGCAGTGATGGTAAAAGGTGCACATGATGGACTGTGGATTAAACTGTTCAAGTGCTAGCGGTGATGGTAAAAGGTGCACATGATGGACTGTGGATTAAACTGTTCAAGTGCTAGCGGTGATGGTGGAAGGTGCAGATGGACTGTGGATTAAACTGTTCAAGTGCTAGCGGTGATGGTGGAGGGTGCAGATGGACTGTGGATTAAACTGTTCAAGTGCTAGCGGTGATGGTGGAGGGTGCAGATGGACTGTGGATTAAACTGTTCAAGTGCTAGCGGTGATGGTGGAGGGTGCAGATGGACTGTGGATTAAACTGTTCAAGTGCTAGCGGTGATGGTGGAGGGTGCAGATGGACTGTGGATTAAACTGTTCAAGTGCTAGCGGTGAAGGTGGAGGGTGCAGATGGACTGTGGATTAAACTGTTCAAGTGCTAGCGGTGATGGTGGAGGGTGCAGATGGACTGTGGATTAAACTGTTCAAGTGCTAGCAGTGATGGTAAAAGGTGCAGATGGACTGTGGATTAAACTGTTCAAGTGCTAGCAGTGATGGTAAAAGGTGCACATGATGGACTGTGGATTAAACTGTTCAAGTGCTAGCAGTGATGGTAAAAGGTGCAGATGGACTGTGGATTAAACTGTTCAAGTGCTGGCGGTGATGGTAAAGGGTGCACATGATGGACACATGGATTAGACTGTTCAAGTGCTGGCGGTGATGGTAAAGGGAGCACATGATGGAAACATGGATTAGACTGTTTAAGTGCTAGCAGTGATGGTAAAAGGTGCACATGATGGACTGTGGATTAAACTGTTCAAGTGCTAGCGGTGATGGTAAAAGGTGCACATGATGGACTGTGGATTAAACTGTTCAAGTGCTAGCGGTGATGGTAAAAGGTGCAGATGGACTGTGGATTAAACTGTTCAAGTGCTAGCAGTGATGGTAAAGGGTGCACATGATGGACTGTGGATTAAACTGTTCAAGTGCTAGCAGTGATGGTAAAAGGTGCACATGATGGACTGTGGATTAAACTGTTCAAGTGCTAGCAGTGATGGTAAAAGGTGCACATGATGGACTGTGGATTAAACTGTTCAAGTGCTAGCAGTGATGGTAAAAGGTGCACATGATGGACTGTGGATTAAACTGTTCAAGTGCTAGCAGTGATGGTAAAAGGTGCACTTGATGGACTGTGGATTAAACTGTTCAAGTGCTAGCAGTGATGGTAAAAGGTGCACATGATGGACTGTGGATTTAACTGTTCAAGTGCTAGCAGTGATGGTAAAAGGTGCACATGATGGACTGTGGATTAAACTGTTCAAGTGCTAGCGGTGATGGTAAAAGGTGCACATGATGGACTGTGGATTAAACTGTTCAAGTGCTAGCGGTGATGGTAAAAGGTGCACATGATGGACTGTGGATTAAACTGTTCAAGTGCTAGCAGTGATGGTAAAAGGTGCACATGATGGACTGTGGATTAAACTGTTCAAGTGCTAGCAGTGATGGTAAAAGGTGCAGATGGACTGTGGATTAAACTGTTCAAGTGCTAGCGGTGATGGTAAAGGGTGCACATGCTGGACTGTGGATTAAACTGTTCAAGTGCTAGCAGTGATGGTAAAAGGTGCACATGATGGAAACATGGATTAGACTGTTTAAGTGCTAGCAGTGATGGTAAAAGGTGCACATGATGGAAACATGGATTAGACTGTTCAAGTGCTAGCAGTGATGGTAAAAGGTGCACATGATGGAAACATGGATTAAACTGTTCAAGTGCTAGCAGTGATGGTAAAGGGTGCACATGATGGAAACATGGATTAGACTGTTTAAGTGCTAGCAGTGATGGTAAAAGGTGCACATGATGGACTGTGGATTAAACTGTTCAAGTGCTAGCAGTGATGGTAAAAGGTGCAGATGGACTGTGGATTAAACTGTTCAAGTGCTAGCAGTGATGGTAAAAGGTGCACATGATGGACTGTGGATTAAACTGTTCAAGTGCTAGCGGTGATGGTAAAAGGTGCACATGATGGACTGTGGATTAAACTGTTCAAGTGCTAGCGGTGATGGTGGAAGGTGCAGATGGACTGTGGATTAAACTGTTCAAGTGCTAGCGGTGATGGTGGAGGGTGCAGATGGACTGTGGATTAAACTGTTCAAGTGCTAGCGGTGATGGTGGAGGGTGCAGATGGACTGTGGATTAAACTGTTCAAGTGCTAGCGGTGATGGTGGAGGGTGCAGATGGACTGTGGATTAAACTGTTCAAGTGCTAGCGGTGATGGTGGAGGGTGCAGATGGACTGTGGATTAAACTGTTCAAGTGCTAGCAGTGATGGTAAAAGGTGCAGATGGACTGTGGATTAAACTGTTCAAGTGCTAGCAGTGATGGTAAAAGGTGCACATGATGGACTGTGGATTAAACTGTTCAAGTGCTAGCAGTGATGGTAAAAGGTGCAGATGGACTGTGGATTAAACTGTTCAAGTGCTGGCGGTGATGGTAAAGGGTGCACATGATGGACACATGGATTAGACTGTTCAAGTGCTGGCGGTGATGGTAAAGGGAGCACATGATGGAAACATGGATTAGACTGTTTAAGTGCTAGCAGTGATGGTAAAAGGTGCACATGATGGACTGTGGATTAAACTGTTCAAGTGCTAGCGGTGATGGTAAAAGGTGCACATGATGGACTGTGGATTAAACTGTTCAAGTGCTAGCGGTGATGGTAAAAGGTGCAGATGGACTGTGGATTAAACTGTTCAAGTGCTAGCAGTGATGGTAAAAGGTGCACATGATGAAATGTGGATTAAACTGTTCAAGTGCTAGCAGTGATGGTGGAGGGTGCATTTGATGGACACATGGATTAGACTGTTCAAGTGCTGGCGGTGATGGTAAAGGGTGCACATGCTGGAAAAATGGATTAGACTAGAATGTTCAAGTGCTAGCAGTGATGGTAAAGGGTGAACATGCTGGAAACATGGATTGTACTGTTCAAACGCTAGCAGTGATGGTAAAGGGAGCACATGATGGACACATGGATTAGACTGTTCAAGTGCTAGCGGTAATGGTAAAGACGTTCCGTGTTTAAACTCACTAACACAAGTAGAAATGCAGGAGCTAGATGAAGATATTTGAATTAGAATATGAGTTTTGTTTCGAATACCCCAACATTCCTCAGTTTGCTGCTATTTTTACTTTTGCAATATGCGTTTTCAATGAGTTAGTACATATTTCTATTTGACAGTTTTGTTAACATGGACTGGTCATTTTGTAAAAAGCATAGCAACACAGTAAAGCTACTGTGGAGAAGTGGACATTAATGTTTATTTTGCTTTTGTTTTTAAGATATATTGCAGCAACCAATTATGGTCATTATAGAGATGTCCAGCTGTTTTGGTGGAGAAAGACCCCAGACAAATGTTAGGCAGAACCCCTGGCGCACCGCAGGTCAGCGGAAAGACCTTTCCACACTAAGTCCATTACTCTGAACAGGACACGAAACCACGCGGTGGGAGGCTAAGCAGTCAGAGGGGTTACAACTCGGCAACTCTACCACTAGGCCACAGGTGCCCCTTGGGACAGTAATAACGAGGAAAATATGAACTGATTTAATGTCAGCCATATACATGAAGTACAAACGTTTAACTAACAAAAATCTGTCTTAAAGGTAAATTTGGATTGTTGAAAAAGAAAGTAACCATTCAATAATGTAGCAGTAGTTTTTGGAAAATGATATTTTATACAAGTTATTCAAAGTGGGTGGATAAATCTTCATGCTATTTTGATGCAAAGTTGTGATAAATCAGCCTTAAATCAACATGCTTATGATAATAATTGCCAGTTTATGTACATTATTGATGAAATAATTAGCTTATTGTATAAAATATTGATTTGAAATTAAGAAATTACATTGGTTATATAAATCCAGTATTTTTAGCTTTTGAAAAATGCTTCCATTACTTGAATGGCCTTTTAATGAAACTGCAACAACTGCAAATATATATATATATATATATGACTTACCGAAAAACAACAAAATAATTTCTGTTGCAATTATATCTAGGTTAGCCATCTAAGACTTACCTTATATTATATTCTAACAAAATAATAATTCCAAGTAGGTATCTAGTGGCTTCACTCAAGTATAATAGTTAAAAGCTAACAATAATGCAAATTATGTCACATAAATTATGTATTCAGAAAAGACCTAGGCAGAGTGTAATGTACAACTAAATTTCACCAAAAATGTCTTTGTTACTCTACCCTGCAATATATTCATTTTAAAGGAGACATTTTAATTGTATCTTACCGTTCCGATTTTGCCAGCATTGACGAATACGATCTGTAGGGAAAAATAAAAAGAATTATCATTTCATCAAACAAGAATAAAATAATATTTTTATCAAATGAACTCATAACATGGCATTTTTAAAAAACAGAGTTTAACAGTATGCCTTATAAAATAATAAAAACAGTCTTTTGTATCTGGGTCTGCAGTACTTTTTCAATTCAATTATATTTAGTGTTTGGTATAATTTAGGTTCAGGCTACAAATAATCATCACAGTTAATTGAAAGAACTTTGCAATTAGTAAACCAGAGTAATATTTATATTTAGCTTGATCAAAACCTATGACAATGAAGGTTTTAATCTGCAATTATTATTGGCTAATGTGCTTGCATTAATTTAATTATTAATAAAACTGTGAAATTGGACTGAAAAAAACAACATCAATAAGTTAACTTTAAGATAAAGTGCTTCATTTGCTATGATAGATCATAGTGAACATGTGACATGATACCACACCCAGTCACAAATGTGACATCATACCATGCCCTGTCATGATGTGACATGATCCCACACCCAGTCACAATGTGATATCATACCATGTCCTGTCATGATGTGACATCATACCATGCCCTGTCACAATGTGACATTAAACCACACCCAATCACAATGTGACTTGATTCCACACCCAGTCACAATGTGGCATCATACCATGCATTGTCATGATGTGACATGATACCATGCCCTGTCATGATGTGACATGATACCATGCCCAGTCACAATGTGACATCATACCATGCCCTGTCATGATGTGACATGATACCACACCCAGTCACAATGTGACATCATACCATGCCCTGTCACAATGTGACATGATACCACAACCTGTCACAATGTGACATCACACCATGCCCTGTCACGATGTGACATGATACCACAACCAGTCACAATGTGACATGATACCATGCCCTGTCGTGATGTGACATGATACCATGCCCTGTCATGATGTGACATGATACCATGCCCTTTCACAATGTGACATCATACCATGCCCTGTCATGATGTGACATGATACCACACCCAGTCACAATGTGACATCATACCACACCCAGTCACAATGTGACATCATACCATGCCCTGTCACGATGTGACATGATACCACAACCAGTCACAATGTGACATCATACCATGCTCTGTCACGATGTGACATGATACCACAACCAGTCACAATGTGACATGATGCCATGCCCTGTCATGATGTGACATGATACCATGCCCTGTCATGATGTGACATGATACCATGCCCAGTCACAATGTGACATCATACCATGCCCTGTCATGATGTGACATGATACCACACCCAGTCACAATGTGACATCATACCATGCCCTGTCACAATGTGACATGATACCACACCCAGTCACAATGTGACATCATACCATGCCCTGTCACGATGAGTCATGATACCACAACCAGTCACAATGTGACATCATACCATGCCACAAATAAAGAGATAATTAAGATAATTAAATTGATATGAAAATAGCAAAGCCAACTAAAACGACCACATGAACAAAGGATAATTACATTAGCTGATAAGATGGGATAAACAGCTAACCAATTCACACTTTCATATAGAAATCAAACCCATTTACATTAAAACAAATGTAACAGACATAATCAACAAACCAGAGGGCCATGATGGCCCTTAATCACTCACCTGAGTACACAAGCTTTCAGTAGGCTCATATCTGGTGTCAAGTGATAAAGAGTTATTACTTTAGAAATCTTTGAAACATTAGTATGGCCACTGGGCTGATAACATTTTCTAGAATTTTACCTAGTGACCTACTTAATCCACCTGACCAACTTCAAAACATATCTAAAATTTCATACTGGCAAACATTCCGGCCAAGTTTGGTGAAAACTAGACCCTAAATGTGGCCTCTGGTGTGTTCCCAAGGTTTTTCTAAGATTTGACCAAGTGACCTACTTTTTGACCCCACATGGCCCAGTTATGCACTCATCCAATATTTCAGGCAGACAAACATTCTGACCAAATTTGGTGAAGATTGGCCTATAAATGTGGTCTCTAGTGTGTTCACAAGCTTTTTCTAAGATTTGATGTAGTGGCCTACTTTTTTACCCCAAGTGACCCAGTTACGAACTCATCCAAAATTTTATGCAGTCAAACATTCTGAACACGATTGATGAAGATTGGAAAATAACTGTGGCCTCTAAATGCATAAAAAAATATTAACCCATTACATAGGCTGTACAAACCGTCGATTCTATAGAAATTAATCTGGCATTGGCTGAATTAAAATTTGCCTGACAATTGTGTTAACAATTTTAAAGCAATACTACCTCGAAAATGTTGAAACTTGATTTAATATAAAAGAAGAGCATTGCAAGGTGGAGCAAAATATGCCCACCAATAGGGCAATTTGAAGCAAACTGCTGTGCACTCTTGTGCAATGCAGTTTGGCAAAGTTTTGGACTGCACTCAGAGTTTTTGCAAGAAAAACTGAAATTAAAGTAGAATAACATAAAAAAATCTTTAATCCGCAAAACTGCATAATTGTGCAATGCACTCTGGCATGATTGTGGACTGCAATCTGGGTAATTGAAAAAAAATCTAAGGTGAATAACATCAAATATATAAAAAATTACATGTGAGTAATGGCATCTGTGTAGAAAGGGGTGTTTCTCAAAAATGAGAAGAGCAGAGTGATGGAAATTGTGCACTGCACTTCGTTTCAATAACATCTATCCACTTATGAAGTTTCAAGTCAATATCTTTGATAATGTAGGAGAATGGTCCAGACAAACATCAAGTATGAAAATTGAAATTCTGAAAGGGGCATAACTCAAAATTCATGAAGTATACAGTGATGGTTCTTCTGCATGCACTCAGTCTCAATGAGATCTATCTGCCTAGGAAGTTTTAAGTCGATAGCTTTGATAATGTAGGAGTTATGATCCAGAAGTAGTATTAGAGTTAGACATGCGCCAGCAAGTTCGTATGGAGCGATATAGTATTCACACACTAAAATGGCTCATGCCATTGAAATGGTGAGGAGCAGCTGCATTACCTGGTGTAAAGACACAAAGGTGATGTGGGTCTCAAAACAATTTTACAAGACCAGCTGGCATGATGTGAACCAGAAGAACATGTTCGTCCTGGGTTTGCCATGGTTGTAACGTCCGCAGACGAAGATTACTTGTTGATTATGTGAAACATGTGGCGTCTATTGGCTACCCCTTAACCCGGGAAGAACACTCAAAAGAGATGAAGAAAATCCTTGATGTTGACGTCAGACCAACTCTGTTTAGAAACAATCTTCCTGGAAAGGGCTGGCATTATGGGTTTCCCTGCGAACATCCTAACATTTCTGAAAGAAGTGCTGTGTCTCTTGATCATCAACTGCACTGTGGTACAGGAATGGTTTATAGGTCGTCAGTACTACCTTACTGAAGAAGTGAGAAGGCTACAAGGACCTTATTTCTGACGCTTGACACATGTTCAATGATGACGAGATGGTTTTCTGCTGTGCACAACAACGGGGAAGGTTCTGGCCGCAAGAGGTTCTCATCATGTTTGTCACGTCACCAGCTGCAATAAATGCCAAATGACCAGAATGGTTTGTTTTAATGCATTTGGGGACATTGTACCACTCCTCATTGTACTTCCGGGAGCGCGCTTCCATGACACCCAGAATCAAGGGATTTACGGAAGCAATCTACGGGAAGTCGGGGATGGACAGTGAACTGTTCTTGATGTTCCACTTTTCAGCTTATGTCGATGATAAAGGAATACAGAAGCCATTCATACTATTTGTTACTGGTTAATCAACACGAATGGCGGACGTTTGACCTAGGACATTCCAGACTAGGACAGTTCGGCCAGGTTTTTGTGTAAAGGCGGACGTTTCGGTCTATTTGAAACGTGTCCTTTAAATTCAAGCCAATCTTAAAAATAGGAAATAAGTTTTATTGTTTATTTTTCATATTCAAGGCATAGATAAAACATTTTTAAAAAGATTGTTTATTGTTTAATTTTCATACTCAAAGCATAGATAAAACAATGTCAGTATGATTTTAGTTTGTATAAGTTGTAGTTCATTTTAAGCCGATACACACAAGTTGTAGTTCATTTCAAGCACAATTATATAAATTGTAGTTCATTTTAAGCACATACACACAAGTTGTAGTTCATTTCAAGCACAATTATATAAATTGTAGTTCATTTTAAGCACATACATATTTATCACACATGTGCATATTTGACATTACAGGCAACTTTGCTAGCATTCTCATCAGCTCATCAGATGTGTAACGATTAATTGTATAGTTCCATAGGTAATTGTTCATTCCAAGCACTTTTATATGTATAACACATGTAAATATTTGTTCATTTCATTTAGTCCCAGGTTCAGTCCACTTAACATTTGGACATCAGGCTGTCCATAATGAATGTTCTGGCCTGCTCCACGCAAGAACTGAGCATTTATCTTGTGTCCATTTTCCATATCTTGACATAAGTGTCGAAGTCTGGACTGTAGTTCAGTGTAGACTTTTTTACATTGTTTCTCTGGACGAATGCCACGTTCATTTTGTAGTGCTTCGTGTTTCTTTTTGTACATAAAACCATCCGACAAAGCTTCTGACCACCTCTTTTAGTATTAAGGATCTCCATGATACTTTAGTCAATATTTTTAGATGGGAAAAGAAGTAGCTTTTAAACAATGTTTTAATAATTGCAGCATCTTAATAAGACCATTAACATTTTTACAACATTAACAAACAACTTCATTTAAAAGAGCTATGGAAACTTTTATTTCTAGAACAAAGTGCTTAAGGTGTTAATAACAAGATTTTATGTAAGGCCAACATTAGTGTGAACAAGAAATAAAGGGTTTATTGAAGATGAAACAAACTGTTGTTCTTAAATCTTCATTTTAAATAAGGCCCACCTGCATATATTTATTATTCCAACATAAGTGTGAACAACAAACACCACTTTACTAAACTTTTGGTCAGACAGTTTTAACTATGTTTAAACTTTATTGCTTCTTTATTGCTTGATTTAAAATCTTTAGTGAGTGACTTAAGAGCTATATTCATTCCAGGCAGTTATGTTTTCTTCATATTTATATTGTGTTAATAGCAAAATCTTTAAATCAAGGCCGAACTGTCCGTTGGCCGAACTGTCCGTTGGCCGAACTGTCCTAGGCCGAACTGTCCTAGTCCGGAATGTCCTAGGCCGAACTGTCCTAGGCCGAAACGTCCGTGGGCCGAAACGTCCGCACACCCTCAACACGTATAACCCAATTGGCTGCCTTGTATTGTGCACAGTATTGAGCTGTTTACAGGTCAACTCAACACACATCCTACAACCTTGTGATGTAGGATTCTTTTCACCAATGAAATCGGCCTGGAAAAAAGTTGTGAAAAACAGGCAGCTAGAAATCATTGATGAGATACTTAGCAAGAAGCAGTTTCCTGTTGTTTTTAAGTCTGCTTGGCAGTCTGTAGCAACCCTTGCAATCGCAACTCAATGGGACTGTTTCCACTGATTTCGGGTGAAATTGATACAATCAAGCTGGAACTGTCGCTACTGGCAAATCCTGCTTGTCCTCCTACACCAACAGCTTCAACAAGCAATGTTTCTCGGAGTGTTTGTGACCAGGCGATTGATAACCCATGCCACTGTTGGAGACGTTCAACACCGGTACCTACCAAGGATTGAGCCTGTTGTTAACCTGTCTGGTGATAGTACACTGTTATTATCACCGCCCATTGCTTTAATTAGTCAAACAGGTAATCGAGAGGCATTTATTCTAATGTGTTTGATTTGCTGACCATCCCAGAACCAAAACAAAGAAAACCAACACTGTCATTTAACTTAAAAACTTCCAAAGGCGCGCTCCTGTATATGTGCATTAGCAATGTTTTCAGAGCGTAAGGCTGAAAAGTAGGCTGCAAAGCTAGTAAAGCAAGAGCATCAACGAGAAAGAGAAAAACAACAGCAGGAGAAACAAGACTCTCAAATGGAGAAAAAAAAGGCAAAAGAGGAAGAGAAAATAAAAGTGGCAGAGGAGAAAAAATGGAAAAAGAAAGATAACTCATCCTCTTGAAGTGAAACAGAAAACAGGTCCGTAAAATTCACTACCAGGAGTCAGATGATAGTTTTGATGAAACCCAAGTTTGCCCTGGTTACGAGACAAATGACACTATGGAAGACCCTGATGAGTTGATCTCATGTGTCAAATGCCCATATCCTTGACACTTACCTGTATAAGTGATCCTATTTGTCTGACATTTCCATTGGTGAAATGAAAGAGTATCCATTTCCCTGCTGAGGTCTGTGTAGTGTAGCTGTCAGCAATATGGCGAATGTCTGACATTATAATCTTACACATTACACTCTAAACTGACTAAAACAAACCACTTGTTGGCTTGGTGTTTTATAAAACTTTTGCTTTGTTTCTATTTAATGTTGAAGTAAAATAATGTTTATTTACATTTTTGTATTGTCTTTATACCTGTCATGTTGAGCTCATTATGCTTTATTTTCTAAAATATATATGTTTTTCTAAAATAAAGTAAATGGTTGACAATTGCTGTTGTGTTCAATAATAGATTCAGCAACCTCTCATAACACACAAAACAAAATCAAATACACTACAATTTATACCAATATTTCGTTGAACATAACAGTCTAGGATAGGTGCACGATGGACAATATCCCAAATAGGTCACATGATTTTAACCGTAACTTGTCACTAAAGTTGCTCTATATGGAACAGGGAAGGAACAGGTAGTGGACTGTTGATGGGTAATTATTATTCAATTTAAATTAATCTAAGGTTATTTTTGAATGAAAGGAGTCCAATGTTGTTCCTAAATTTGATGTCGGAACACCAAGGGTACAACTAACCATTCAACCATTCCCCTTGTTTTACATATTTCCCCGAATAGTTTTATAAGACCACTATGTTTGTACAGTAAAATAAGTGTTAGATTTGTACTATAGTTCCTGAGGTGGAAAAAGCAAAGACGTCCTTTATACTGTAACGAGTCCTGCATTGATTAATACAGCTTTTTGTATCTTAACTCTTGCTACTACCGTGTGCTGCAAAACAGCCCTTTGTTAAAGGATTTCTTTAGATCACAGTGGGGACAGTTACTGGGTTTGAACTTGCATATTTTACCAAGGTAACTTGCTCCTAGTCTTTATCATGTGTATAAACTGTATCCTGTCACCCTAGTCAAAGTTAGGCATTATCTGGTACACATTAAATTTATTTAATGCCTTCTTTTTATAATGTGCTTTGATGAAATTATAGGTCTCTGCGGCTTTGTCCAAATGTTTACAGGGGTACCAGACATTGGTGTTTTCTTTGTCAGTTTATCTGCTATTTCATTTCCTTATATTCCTACATGGCTTAGTATCCACACTAGTTTTATAGATGTATTAAGATAATTTTTATCGTTGTATTTAAGCTGTATATTTATTTGATGATCTCCTGCCCATTACAACCAATGATAGACTGTACAGCTTGTAAGGTACTTAAGGTGTCTGTGTTAAGGTCTATTATTTTGTGTGTTTACAGTATATCATTGTAACTGCTGATGTCACTGGTGATTGACTATGTGATTTTAGGAGAGTAGGTAAATGACCACACAAAGGATCATTTTATTATTAGAGGTAATCGATTTAAGAACAATTAACACCTCCAGTCAACCCACTATACATAGGAAATGAACCCTTTAACATTGATAAAAAGCCTAGCTCTAACAATCAACAAAAATACCTCAATGATTAAACAAACAGCTGAAAATCCTACAACCTTTTAGATAAGTGGTGTCATAAAACTGTCAATTAATTGGAACTAACACAGGTGAATATGATTGGCAGGGCTGGAAAAGGTACAGATACAGTCACTCAGCCAGTAAAACATAAACCAATAGAATTGATACAAGTCCACATAATCATGAAGTTAAGTAACTGCTATGTACAATACAAACACATTGTTTTAGCTAACATATTCAATCCTTAAACGTTTCACCACATCACTGGCAGAAGAAAAGTGGCTTAATATATATTTTTTTCTAAACTTGCCATCGTTTTCTATTGAATTTCTCTCTAGCACTATGTTACTGTTAAGTTTTTTAAAATAAGTCTAAATTTGTGTAAAATTTTCATGTTTACGAGTAACTGGGAGAGCTGTGCCCTGTGTTGACTGTGTCCAGGGAACAGAGGTAAGCTTGCTTTACAATTAATTGACTTGTCCGAATATTAGAGGTGATTCCACCTGGTTGCATTTTTTATTTACACTGTATTATGTATGAGTCGTATCATTCAAACCACATATTTGAGACAAACCTTTTTTTAATTAACCTGATAAAGCACTAGATTATGTTATAGCTGGTTTTCCCAGTGAATCTTTATTCTATTTATGTCTAACTGGTCTTTCTTTTCCATAAAAGTGTGGATAAATAAAAGGAACTTATTTCGTAAATGTCCATACATATTTAATCCATGCATATTGCCATTCAGTTAATAAAATTTTAATTTGCATATAAAAAATATGTCCATCTATAGTAGACATGTACTGGAAATGTAATATGTAGATTAGTTTGTGTTAACAATCATAAACAATTTTTTGTAGCAAACTATTGTGTGTGATAATGCTAGTATAAAATGTCACAGAATTCATTACATAAGTATACAGGAGTATAAAAGAATTGTTATGACAAGGCATGATACAATTTAAATTGTGTTACATTGAGATACTATGCAAAACTTTATGCTATGACGGCGGCATCATGATACATTACATTATGGTAGGTACAATGCACCATTCATGATGTGCTTTATTACATTACAATGGGCCAATTATGTTACACAGTACGCTATGTAACGGTAAGATTATGACACATGATGTTTTGGACAACTAGTACATTGCCAGAACTATACCATATCCAGTCACAATGTATCATGATACCACAACCAGTCACAATGTAACATATTACCATGCACAGTCAAAATGAAATGATATCAACACCAAGTCACAACATGACATAATAAATCACCCAGTCATAATGTAACATGACATCACAACCAGTGACAGTGTGACATGATACCAAACCCTGGGCTAATGTGATATGATATCTGAAGCAGGCACAATGTAACATGATATCATGTCATGTCACAATGTGACATGAGACCACACCTAGTCACAATGTATCACGTTACCACGACTAGTCACATTCTGACATTATACCCAAACCCTGCGATCAAGTGACATTATACCACATGCAGTCACAATGTAGCATGATATCACACCATGTCCCAATGTGATATGATACAACACCATGTCACAATGTGACATTACACTACCACCAGTAACAATGTGACATGATACCAAATCCTGTGCCAATATAACATGATATCACAAACAGTCATAATGTAACATGATACCACAACTAGTCACAATGTAACATGATATTTTATGCCACGTTACAATGTAACATGATACAACACTCAGTAACAATCTGACATGATACCTCACCCAGTCACAATGTGGTACAAAAGTATACCCTGTCACAATGTGACATAATATCGCACCATCACAATGGAGCATGACTCCACAAACAGTCACAATAAGACCCTGATATCACACCTAGTCACAATGTGACATAATATCACACCTAGTTGCAATGTTACATGATATCACAACCCGTCACAATGAAACATGATATCATACCCAGTTGCAATGTGATATATCCCACCCAGTTGCAAAGTGATATTATACTACACCCAGTCACAATGTGATATGATATCACACCCAGTCACAATGTGGCTTGATACTACAATCAATACCTTACCAACCAATTGTGAAACTAACCTTGTAATTGACTGATTAGTGATCATGATCTGAAAAGAAAACACTACTCAAGATCTAAAAAAATATATTTCTTACCCCTTTTCCACAAGCAGACCCCAGCAGCCACAATAGCTAGAACTGGAAAATAAATAGTTAAGTAAACAAACAATATATCTTCATCTTTAAAGTAAAGCAACACATGTGGTGGAGTCTAGCTAAAATAAAAGCATATTTTTGGGCAGTGTCACTTGTACTTAACTTGGTTATTTTCGATAGATGATATGTTGTGTTAGTTGTTTAATCTTTACATTGTTGTAACTTTAAACTGTTTGTTAAATTAAATATATATTTTATTGTAAAGCTTGTTGCTGGCTGTTCTTTTCATTGCACTAGTATCTGTAACACAATAGAGGCAGCTTAAACAAGAGGGCCATGATGACCCTATATTGCCCCCCTAAGTACCGTAGTCATTTAGCCTTTTGGCTATGCTTTTTGACGGATCAGAATTCTCTGAACACAATCTTGATACAAGGCCACCAAAGTAATACATAAACTAAATATCAGTGGTCTAGCTCTTGTGGTTTCTGACAAGAAGATATTCAAATTTTTAGTATATAGACATACAGGGAAAATGGCTGCGGCCTTGGCGGCCATGTGTTTTGACGGATCAAAATTCTTTAAACAGTCCTGATATAGGGTCACTCAAGAAACATGTATACCAAATACCAAGGCCCTAGCTCTTGTAGTTTCTGACAAGAAGGTTTTTCAAAGTTTTCTGATATAGCTATATATAGAAAATTGCCACACCCTTATCAGCCATGCTTTTTTATTGATCTGAATTATTTGAAGAATCTTCATACAGGGCCATGCAAGGAACATGTATACCAAGTACCAAGGCTATTGTAGTTTTTGACACAAAGATTTTCTAAGTTTACCTATATAGCCACATATGGAAAATGGCCATGCCAATGTCAGCCATGTCTTTTAGACGGACCAAAATTATTTGAAAAACATTTTGTTCCCCCTTCCTGCTTAAGCTTTTGAGAAAGTTTGGCTGAAATTGGCCCAGCGGTTTTTGAGAAAATGTTGTTTGAAAATGTTGATGGACCTATGACATCTGCGATCACAATAGCTCATCCAGAGCATAAGCTCAGGTGAGCTAAAAAGTTGCAAACATATTAATGTAAAAAAAATCAAATTATTTAGTTGAATTCATAAAAACATTATCAGTTTTTTCCTTGAAACTTGCAATTGAATTGACATACTGAGTTAAGCAGAAATCAAATCAAGGCCACAATTGCTCCATCTACCAATACAATTTTGTACAGTCACATTTTAATGGGCAAACCAAGTAAGACTTACAAATCATTCTTTGAATTTTGTTTGGAAGTTATAAGAATAAAAGATCATCCCATCACTTTCACATTTTTACAGAAATAATATTATTGAAATAGACAAAATTAGCATTTGTATTTTAATTCAGATTGGTATAAGCCAGTGGCAATTTGCTGACATAAACTGTAAATGGATAATGGCTAAATGATGAAATTTCCAGATAAATGCAAAAATGGCTAATTGAAGTAGTTTTACATGAGACAGGAAAATGTTGAATTTCAAAATACAAGTGATTTTTCATCTTCCTTTTTCATTTATTCTTGAAAGAAAAAAGTGGTAAGAGCTTACAATCATTGTCATTAAAGTAATAAAATGTGCTTATGTTTATTGTTTACCTTATGTTTGGCAATGTTATGGAGGTAAAACAAAAAGTGATTATTTTGAACTATGCAAATCTGCACAGATTCATCTCCATTCTTTGATGACATTGAAGTTGATAACGGTCTGCATGACCTGCTAGGAATGCCTGCCAGTCTGTCACTGCACTGATTGGGGCCGCAAAAAATGAAATATGGAGTATTGTGCAACTTTTAGGCATAACGTATGATCCAGTCAACTAGCACCTACTTACAAGTGTTATAGAAGTTTTAACCAAATACTATAGGATAATAATTTGAGAAAAACTTGGGCAAGTAAGATTGACTGTTGTGCTCCGAAAGACAAATTGAAGGCTTTGGTGCTGACCAAACATGGGCGGAGTTTAATACATTCTGAAGAGGACTGTTTGTGTTCCAACCAACTTTTCTGAGAAATAACTAATATTGGATTCAAACAAAAGTTTAAGTAAAAATATAGAAGACGATTGCATGCATACACTGTTCAACTTTCCAAGCAAGACAGATCTAAAGATATAAAATTAACTGAGTATCTTCTTCAGCAAGAGGGCCATACTTGCCCTATATAGGTCACCTAAGTACTGTAGACATTAAGATAAAATTAGCAAGGAATATTAGCAATGTTTAAACAGACCTGAATAATGGTAATACACATACACAAGGAATTGGACAATCAGTGTACATTTTTACTACATGGCTATATATAGAAAATGGTCATGCTCCTGTCTGCCATGCTTTTGATGGATCAAAATTCTTCACTGCTCTAGCTCTTGTGGTTTCTGACAAGAGTTAATTTTTTTTATAAATAACCATACATGGAAAATTGCAGCCCCCTGATGGCAATGTCTTTTTAAGGACCACACTTCTTTTAACACTCTTGATACAGGGCCACCTAAGAAACATGTACACCAAATATCAAATCTTTACCTCTTGTGGTTCTGATGAGAAGATTTTAAAAATATTTGTATATAAGCTTACATGGAAAAATGACCAAACCCCAGGCAACCATGTTTTTTGATGGATCATTTTCTATCAGTCTTGATAATACAGGTCAAACCAAGATACATGTATACCAAATATCAAAGTTCTAGCTCTTGCTGTTTCTGACATATAGTGAAAATGGCCACACACACCTCATCGCCATGGATTTTGATGGACCAAAATTCTATTAACAATCTTTATACTGGGCCACTCAAGAATCATCATACCAAATAACAGACTAGCCCAATCAGGTGAGCATTTATCAAATTTTCCTCACCCATGGGGATTGTAAACATACCATGGCAAGCAAGCGAGTGTAATTTTTTACCCCTGCTGTAGATCCAACCACAATGCAACTGTCATTCTTTTGAAATTAGTTTAAGATGTTAAACTTATATGTGTTCAACATATATTGATAAACTGTAAATTCAAATATACATTTATTTACAGTTATCTTCCCATTTGGTCTAATTTCAGCATCTGTCCTTGACAAGATAAGGAAAACATTTTCACTCTTAAGGAATAAATAGCCTATAAACAAATCAGAATTTGCACTGTTTGTGGAAAAATCAACCCAAAATGTGAATAACTAAATTTGTAATTGTAAAATCTATGCATCATTCAGCACAAATCAATTCATTATACCAGCCAGAAAAGGTAAATTTTATAGACTTGAAAAGCCTGTGGTGGGCGGAATTTCAAGAGTTGCCATTTCTTGGTGAAAAAGGATCTTTGGCTAACAGATGCAAGCACATAATAATAAGAATGCAGATTTGATTTTTCATGATACTACCAGAAAAACGAAAAGGGAAATTGCAGGTGCAAAATTATTTCATATTTTGTTATTTCTTTTATCTTTATTAAGAATACAAATATAACTTTTGGAAAAAAACGGCCACACAATATAATGAAAATTCTACTCAGATTCTGTTTCTTCTTTCTCCTTTAGTAAATCATTTTAAATAAATTCACTTAAATGTGGTATTCGACAGTTTGGACCAAACTTTTTTCTGAAACAATCATATAAATTGTTACCTTGCAAAAAGCCTTTGTCCTGTATGTATCTATATCCAAAGTGCAGCATACCAACCCACTTGTCATTGTAGACAGGTACATTAAAACCTCTCCAGAAGGCAGCCTTTTAGCAGCAACACTTTTATTCCACACCCCGCCCCCCCCTCAAGTTTTTTAAGTACATTTTAACCTCTGAGCAGAACCTCCTCTTAGTAAAGGTAAAGGACCATTTAGATCTGTCCCTAAAGGCTGTGATAACCTCTGCTGAGCACGACCTAGGGGTTACTTGAGAAGTTTTTACACTTTTGCTAACTGATGCGGAATCTTGGTTGACTGATTTGGTATAGGTGCTAATCCTGTGTCTGTTTGATAGGTAGCCAGTTAGGTATGAAAAAACCTGATAACCTGGTTTAAAAATAATGCTTTTAGAAGGAATATTATGAGTTTATTAGCAATAGTAACTGATAATTTGTTCATTAAATGGACAAAATTTATTGGTGAATTTGCAAGAAGTGGAAAAGACAATGATTGCTCGTTATCTGCAGCTTACAATTCCAATTTATGGTGACTAAATACTAATGCATTTATCTTCTTTCATATTTTTAGTTCTCAGTTTCATATACTTAATTTTCTTAATTAAGTTTTATTTTATTTAAGACTTATCAGATTCTATTAATAGGAATTTTGACTGTTTCAAATTACACTGTGTAAGTTTTTTATGCTCGTCCGGTTCTTACATTTCGGCAAAACATCAACTCCATTGTGTATAAATTAAAACATCCATAAGGTAATATTGAATTAAAAGAATGTTTTAAATAAGGTATTTTAACTTGGCATCAATGATGACCTCTGCACAGCAACACCTCTCAGCAGCAACAGTTTTCTGTGCCGCCGCCAAATGTTGCTGTACAGAGGTTTCGCTGTATTTCCTATCTAAGCCACACTGCACAGTTAGCTCTTTTTAAATAAAGAAATCCATGTGAAGCCTTACTTTTGAGACCATGTAATGGCATTATGCATGTTATCTGCTCTGACGTCGTTAATGGAAGCTATTTTAGCAAAAAACGTATCATGCTTATTTATAGATTTAAAATAAATGAAGATGAGTGTTTCAAAATTTGTACGGTGTAAAAAATTTGTATTCAGAATCTTCTCTTCTTTTAGGTTTAAGCTTGAGTATATGCAGAAATTCGACTAAATTTCCCCAAAACAGGTTAAGGTTTTGTTAATTGTAGATAAAAGCAAACTGTTGTTTACCACCTTTAAGACACAGCCAGATACTTAAACTGCAAAACCACAGAAAGATCATTTCAAAGGAGTCAATGGGTGAAAGATATAATCCTGGAATGAATTACCATTTAGAGGACCTAGTGAAAGAAACTGCACATGATATACATTTTGACATGCATTTTAGAAAATGGGTGATATTAATGGCATGAAATGTTTTACAAGGAGCATAATTATTCCTGGTATAGAAGTTGGTACATAGTTCTGGATTCAAACTTGGTAAATGGGAGACAATTCTGACAAGAAGACTTTATCCTGGTACACAACTTGGTAAATATGACATAATATTGGCATGAAAGTTGGTACACAGGACATTATCCTGGTACACAACTTGGTAAATGAGACATAATATTGGCATGAAAGTTGGTACACAGGACATTATCCTGGTACACAACTTGGTAAATATGACATAATATTGGCATGAAAGTTGGTACACAGGACATTATCCTGGTACACAACTTGGTAAATGAGACATAATATTGGCATGAAAGTTGGTACACAGGACATTATCCTGGCATAAAACTTGGTAAAAGGACCAAATTCTGGCATAAAAACTTGATAAAGGGGACATAACTCTGGCAGGAAAGTCGGTATAAGGGACATTAAACTTGGTAAGTGAGACATAATTATTGGCAGGAAAGTTGGTAAAGAGGGCATTATCCTGGCATAAAACTTGGTAAATGAGACAATAAATGGCATGAAATTTCATATTTCATGCATAAATGACTTAAAGATTAGTAAATCAAACATAATCCTAGCACGAAAATTAATACAAGGGGCATAATTCTGGCATTAAATTGATTGATTTAATGTGACCATAATTTGCATATTTATTGTCAAGAAAACACAACTTCAGCTCTTATTTTACTACATAGAACTTATTAGCATAAAGATCCTGGCACTGATTTTTACTGAATAGATTTAATTCTGACATAATATATAATGGTTTTTACTTTTGTTTTGTTTTTTAAATTTTCAAAAACATGAGTTTCATGCAGTTATTATTATTTTTTACAATTAAAACCTAATAAGTTAGTTACAGAGTGATGGAAAAATTAACTCCATGGCCAAATTTTTTAACAAAAACAGTTGAGACATTTTAATTTGCCAAAATTATAGTAACACTAATTTATGAACAGCAAACACCTTGCACCTGCCTTGATGGTCAAGTGGTCAGGGTGCTGACTCATATTTACCCAAGGTTGCTTGTTTGAACCCATCTGTTGAATCTTTTTAATTTTAGGATGCTTACTTGCTATGAAGTTGATATTGTTTAATAGTAAATGCATAATGGCTGAAAAAAATATAAGTTACAGGCAGAATACTACAACCATTTTGGAAGTGGACCATCTTGAATCTTTAATAGCTCATTTGTTATTCCAAAATTAAATGGGGGGATGGATGCAGGGCACCCTTTTAAAGACATTTTATCAACAACAAAAACACTTAGATTGGAAAATGTTTGATGTTTAACGATATACATTTTCCCAATGCCAGGAAAAAACTCATATTAAATGAAAAGAAAGTTGAAATGCAGTCAAACTTGTTCTAGTGATCATGTGTTAAGAGCAGTCAACTTGCAATAAATGGCCAGTTTAAGTCCTCCCATGCAATTTGTTCTTTAATTGTCATCTAATCAGCGGTCACGTCTTCTGCGGCCAGCGGCCAGCTTAATTGGACAAATCCTTCTTTAATTAACTACAAATTAGCAGCTAATCAGTATGTGTCAATTGTCAGTTAATCCCCTGCTGTCCGCCTACTTGTCATCATAACCACACTTAACTGTCCGATCTCCCAATCAAGATATATTCCTACTTATCAATTATCTGGCAGTCGGAGCAAAATAAGTGCCTCAGACAATATCTATTCAGCATATATGGTAGAGAAACTGGTAGCAGAAACATCAATTTATGGGCGAGTTAATTTATGCCTAGATTGATACAACCAAATTTACTTCACTACATGCAGTTGTTTCGTTTTTTGTTGTTTAAATGACGTTAAAAGTTAATTACTTTGTCTTATAACATACCAATTGCTGTGTTTGTTAAAGAATAGTTAAAAGATCACTCTATCCGGAATTTGGTTGTCAGAATACATGTGTACTTTTCAGCAATTTATATAACTACAATTTGGTGAAGATTTTGGTACACTCAGTACAAATTTGATGTGAATAATTTAAAATGGTACGCTTTGTAGTGTAAGGGCCGAAACTCATACTGGATTTTTCATGATACTACCAGAAAATATTGGAGCAATATTTTCTTTGATTTATTGAAACACTTCTAGTATTGAAAATCATACGTTGACATACATATCCACAGTAAAAGGCAAACAATCATTGTCTTATTTTGTATTAAGCAGCCAGCTTGTCTTAAGCGGCCAATTTAAGGCTGTCCCTTGGTTGGCTGCTTGATACAAGTTTGACAGAATATACTTTAAAATGCCTTTACACAGACCACCTTCCGTTCTGACTCAAAGTGGCTGTAATAATGTGTTGGTTTTAATACTGAGTTTGGATAAGCACCTAAAACCACCATTGTTTATGTATTAAAGTGTTTGGCTCAAAATCTCCGGTTGTTCAAAGGGGGCTTAAAACAATTAAGAAACACACTTCTCTTCAAACTGTGTTAATAACAAAAACAAAATTATGCAATGTCATTTATGTAAAGAAAGTATTTTACCTCATATAAATCATTGGCTCAATGCAAATTACTTACGATAATCATTAAATGACAGAGGAATGTTGTTGGTAAGAATGCAGAAGCACGAATGAGCCTGATGATGTGCATTTGTTTTAGTTGCAGTTTGTCCCGTGCATAATTGTTTTTATTCAATAAAAACCAAGAGCTAATGGAGACAACAAATGAAGAATCAAACATCTTTGACATTCTAACTTCATTTTTAATTGGCATTAATGACATGCACATTTATGTTCTTGATTAACTCATAATTTGATATTATTATCATACTAATGCTAGCACCTAATTAGTGCCTAATTGTCTAAGATCTTAGATTGTACATTGAAAACATGATGGAGGCATGCTGATTAGCGGGTGCAAATCACACCATGGATGACTTGCTGATCCGGTAAAGATGGTCGCAATTTAAGTCAGTGTTTACATAAGAAACACACATGTTCTAGTAGAACTGGTTGTTTTGCCAGATAAGCAGCATGCCCGTTATTGTGATCAGGTTTCTCATTGAATAAAGAAGCCAAATAGAGACATGTTCGCTTTAGTGGCATGGTTGTTAGGTGGTATTTTACTGTATTAGGAGGAGAATGCTTTTTGTAGGTATTTCTTTTTTTAAAGAGTAAAAGCCTTTTGTTAAATAATAAGATTTTATCCCATAACATGAACAATGCTTACACAATGTGTAACTAACTGTTAGGATTCAGTTATGTTTTATTAACAAGTCTTTTTTTCACTGCCAGGGGAAGGGGCCCATGTCGCATAATTTGGGGGAAAAAAGCGTGATTTCTTCCTTAAAGGAAACGAAAGAACGTGATGTAAAGTTACTTTTTTGGGGAAAACTTCATGAAATTGTCTGACAGGAAGGTGTCTGTAAATGGCTCCTAATAAAGAAGAAAAAAGCCCTGATTAATACTACTGTCTGTGTGACATAATAAACTAAGAATACATATAAAAAATATACTTACAAATCACACCAGCAAAAATTCCAAAAAGGACTTTCAGAGTTTTGGTATTTTCTGTTGGGCCTGTAACAACAAAGAAGTAATAGAATAAGAAAAGGCAGAGGTAGATAAAAAATCAGTAATTTATTTCTGACAGTTTTTTTATCAAGAAGGAAGAATGTTTTAAGATACATCTAATACAAGTTGAAGTTCAGGACCATGTCCATGAAAGTATTTGTACGAAAGACTTTAACCAGCATATTTATACTGCATTACGTATACATAAATACACCAAATACATATTTTCACAATTTCAAATAAAAACATTTTCTAAAAGACATTGGAAACACATTTCAGCTTGATTATGTGAAGCAGAATATTATTTACCACTCTTCTTTGGCTCTGTTGTTTGTGTGACTGGCTGAGTAGAACTCCTGTCTATTGTGACCACAGGGCTGCCTGGAGTTGTTGAAGGACCAAGAGTTGTCAAAGGACCAGAAGTCTGACCAGTCTGACTGTGAAATAAGTAAACATCCCAATATTACGATGCTCATGATTGAAAGAGCAAGAATCAACGGCATTCAAAAGTCAGGTATATCGGGAGTCCATTGTGTTAACAATATTTATTAAGCCATAAATTATACCCTTTGATGCAATACCAGTCTAAGTCATAAAACATTTCATACAGTCATGCTTTTCTAATAATTTTAATGCATCATTATCATGATCCATATAAAAGTTCCAGAATATCAATACAAAAGAATACTTACCATTTGACACAAGTGAAGTTTTTTCCCCTGTACTCATCAGAGCTGCAGTTTTTCACACAAGAATAATCTGCAATACAGAGTACATAAAGCAATAGTTTTTAAACAGACTAAAATAATTATAAAATTGCTTATAGTGATGATACAAGAATCATTTGGACTATCAGTTTAAGTACATTGTGGAGATTTGGTCAGACAAGAAGCTTCAAGATTTACTATATAGCCAAATATGGGATATGGCCATGAACCCAGCAGGTTTGTTTTTTTTTTTTGTTTTTTTTTGGCTGATCAATTTTCTTAAACAATTTTGATACAGGCCAACAAGAAACATGTATACTAAATATCAAGGTTCTAGCTCTTGATGCTTCTGTCAAGATGATATTCAAAGTTTTACCACATAGCCAAATGTCAAAAAAGGCCACAGCCAGTGTGGCTATGTTTTTGACTGTCACTCGAGGAACACATCACTCTCTTACACTGTCAGTTCACTACATTGACCTCTGTCACAGGCAAATACTTCTTCAGGCCATGAGACTTGATGTCAGGTTAAATGGCAGTTTGGAATTTTAAAATACACTAAAATACACTAAGCATGTGAAATATAAAAAAAGATTCAGATTAATTATACAGTTGATTTTTCTTATCTGCATACACAACTTCCCAGAAAATTTTATTCAAATAACCACAATATGCGTTGAAATCAATATAGGAATACCATTTCAATGAGCATATTTTGTTTTCAGTTGCCACAAAGTTGATTTATTTTTACCGTATTTACTCACCTATAAGTCTACTTCGCTCATAAGTCGAGGGGATTTTATGGGTCTAAATGGTCGTATTTTACTTCCACCTGGCCATAATTTGAGGTGGTAAATTAATATATCTAGAGCGGAGTTATAATGCAACCTGATGCCTTTATTCTGACCATATATGCCCCCCCCCACCCCCCCCCTCAGGTGAAAACGTTACCCTGTCGTTAAGTTATCATTATATCACTGTCTTGTAATACACACAAGCGATTAAAGTGTTTTGAAATGCATTTCCGGTGCAGCGTCAGACTTGTACTCGTCTATTTACCTCACCTTACCGCGCTCATCATATCCGGGTACCAAATAATGGTTTTATACTAGAAGGCCTTGATAGCAATATATTATTTGTAGAAAAAAAACAAATATATTGGGTCCCACTTTAATAATCGCATGCTTTTCATTCCTAGCAAAGATTATTGTTCGCAATTGAAACTTCATTTGGCTTGTCACCAAAATAGTTTCTTTATCACATTTTCCTGATCATGTTGGCCTACTTTAACACTTTATTATTAAAATCTAGTAAGCAATGACGATAATGAGGTCGGTTTTATATATTCTCAGCTAATTCGTTATGCTCCGAGTCACATCGCCAACTCAAATGTGACAGCATTTCTCTAAATCTTCTACGATATAGTTCATTTTCCAATACAATTACACTAGCGGTTATTTCATAAAATTTTAAATGATTTCCGCCATTTTGAATAATAATTAGCGTCACTTAGACTGTGACTGATATTTATGAAGTAAGACTGACAGAGGTTGAGTTTTTGTCGATCAGTAAGTTTTCTCTTATCAAAATGAAACACAGTAGATCTACAATATGTGTTTCCTTTTCATTTTGGACGTGATAGCATTTCTCTAGTGGCTTTCAAAATGATATTGTACAAGCTCAGAATCTTGTCAGCCTTAAGATTCAACCCGATAATACTTAATATAACCCGTAAACAGTAATCGAGTTTTACTTTTCATCATATGCTTAACTCCACCCATTTTAATTAACATAATATAATTGTTCAGCCAATCAAATCTAGAAAGCAGATAAATCATTATGACCGGTTAAGTGTATCTCCTATAGTTGGCTAATAAGCATAACCCCAAACCACCAGCAAGCTGTCATTTGCCTCTTATGATCTTATGTATTCTGTCAATCATTATTAAAGTCTCTTTAATTTTTAAGTTTTAAGTGTTGTTTTTTTTTTAATTTATGATAAGAAGTTCTCTATTAATAATACATGATTGTCTCATTTTTCCTATCTGCCCATTCATGCACTTGCCATGAATATTTATGATTATTTATCATTTACTGCATTACATATATGATAGCTGCTTGTAACAGAATCATTACTGCACAGGTTCATAAATGTATAAGTATATGCCAAAAAAGATTCCTTAATCAATATTGTAAAGTAAAACAGGCTTTGCTATTGATAAGTGTAAGTGTAATTCTATGAATTACTATGAAAAAGAAAAGCATGTTAAAACACTTCAAATTATAATACTGTACATAATTTCAATCATGTTGAACGCATAACGTCCCCAATTCTGTTATTTAAACCCGATAGGCATATCGTTTTGTTTCTTCTCCTGTCAAATGTCATACAATATCACAGACTTTTTTAACCATACTTTTCACAACTACTACCTTAAGATCTTTCTTTTACTGCAAGACTCGTACAATATTTATCAATTTTTAAGCAGAAATAGAGATACTTTACTTATAAGGTTTTTTATCTATAATTGTTTTCTCTTTAATAGTATATGTTGTATAATGAAAATGTGTAAAATCTGTGTTATGTCAATTTCATTTGCTATGTCATCATGTAACTATTGTGTATAGAAACTATATTATCCTGTGTGTTCCCCATTCACCCCCACCCCCACTAACCTCCCTACTAACAAAATATCCCTACTTCCATTAACAACACCTCTAGTCTAGAATTTCACTTGTTTGACCGAACTTAACATAGTAATATATAAAACAAATTGTACATATCCTCATTTTGTACATGTTTGTTCATTGGTGTTAATAAAATATTTGTCTGTCTGTCAATTTCATCCCACTGATATCTGGCATCATGCTAGACTTGATGACATAGATCAAAGAAATTCAGGTCTTGCCGATGCCGATGTACTTGTATCTGGGAGGTCAACGCCTGCTTATTTCACTTGTAACGTGTGAAAATGACACATTTTCATAGCTGTTAGCCAGTACACAAATGATTGATAATTTCGGATTATTGACGACATATTTAAACGCAATGATTATGTGTTTTAAAAGGGTTAGTATTGTAATATGTGATATTTTGAACTTAATGTATATACATGTATATATATTCCAGATACTAGCTGATTAAATGATTACAAAATCACTTTTTGCATGGAAACATAAAGTCAAATGTGTACGTGTTTAATGATGTATCTGTCCATTGGCCCTGACCTAAACCGGCTTCCCTTTTTTTCTTCTTGATACCTTACATACTTACATAAGTCGATTAGATTTTTCAGAGCAATTTTAGGACACGTTTTTACTGGACTTATGGAAGAGTAAATTTGGTAACCAAAACACATGCTAAAATAATTGTCACATGCAAGTAAGTAGCAATTACGTAAGCTGTAACATGGGTATGCAATAATAAACCAAATAATTGTACTATAGACTAATATACCAACTCTCTTAGGGCATTACAAGTTCTTCAATAAATCCAAGACTAATGCCATGATAAAAATAACTACAGAACAGAAATACATCTTATCTGAAAAGCAAGTCATGTAAGAATTGTAGGCAATGTAACTGTCGACAAAATAGCAAAAAAATGTCTTCTTTAATGGCACACCGCTAAAAATCGGCCTGAAACGTACAGCTTTATTTTAAGCATTTAAAAAAAAAAAAAAAGCAGATGATCAATTTAAAGAAATAAACATAATTATGAATATGAAGATCAAAAAAAAAATACCATCATAATATAGCCTATGATAAAATATTTACCAGACTCAGACTTGGATACAGCTACCTAGGTGAAAAAATGAAGGTAGAATAATAAATTGCCCACACTGTGGGATGGGGGAATCTTTAACTTATATAATATTCCAGTGTGGGCAACACTGAAAAGGCCGACATAAACTAGAACAAACACTAAGCATAAACATATGGCTTGCAATCATTAATAGGAAAACTAAGCTTTTTCATCCCTCGACAAAGCAGAATTGATAAAAAAAATGCACTCTTTAATTATATTTAATATTTTAGTAGTCACCTTACAAAATCTAGGCAAATAGATGGAGGGTAGCTGAATAAACGGTGGCCCCATAAGGGCTCTGTAAAAGAAAGGCTGCTGCCTTTAATATAGTTTTTACATAGTTAAACTATTCTGTTTGTGTACATCCGGTTAAAAGTATGTCTAATGTGTATGTGCTTTTGAGTTAATAAGATAATGAATGCCTAACATAGTCTACAAACCTTATTACTATGACACATAACTATGTATAGACGATCATAACCTTATACAAACAGCCAGGGACTTTTTCCTTGCAATATGTATCATGTAAAGGGAAATGGTTCAGAGGGCAGTCGGGCCCGGAGCGTCCAGACACCAGATACAGGCATGAACACCTGGGCCAGTTAAATATAACAAATCTAATGCACATTAACTATCTTAAGAATAAATACTTTCAGTCACAGTGTTTCTTTAAAAAAGTCAGTCATTTATTAATTGTTAAATTTCATTATAAGATAATTACTGACCTCATAATTATTTACCTCCAAATCCAGTTAAAAGCAAATTATACTTTTGACATTTCATTTGTGACAGCAAAAACACCTTTTTATATATGGTTTTACAAAGTGTTCTTTTCAGATTTTAAGTTTTGATGAGTTGGAATTGAAAAAAAATCCGCAGTTACTAAGAAGTAAACATAGTTTTTTGTCTTTTTTATTTCATTAACAAATGCACTAACGTTAAAAATTGTCTTAGTACCGCACTACTTTGCCAAGAGAAGTACTTCACTATAAAAACCTAAAGAGTTATCAATTGTGTCATGCCGTCATACACTGAAGACACTTGTTAACCTTCATGAAAACCTGTGAATTTGTCTGGAAGATTTGACTGAAAGCAAGCTATTGGCAGTAGACTGTAACAGAGTAAACCAAACAGACTGCTGATCATGCAGTTGACACAGGTTTGTTAATCCACCGGAGGGTGCAAAAAAATGCACCAGAGATAAACTATGGTAATTAGCAAGCTTCAGCAGACAGGTGAGCAGCGATGGAGTATACTGATAACTGAAATTGGACACCTTATGCATATAGTCATTAATTTTTAACAAAGGTTAAGAAGAAAGGTTTGGTGTTTGAATGTTTTATTCAATAAAACGGAATAACCGTTATTTAATTGATTGGAATAAACTGTATTATTAAATTGAAAAATTAAATGATATAAGTTATAGATACATTTAACTTTTAACCATTTGTGTATGTTTTAAATACATGGTGTTACTGTTCACATTATCTGCCTTGTGTTAAAGTGCATAACTTTTTGTTACACCGCCCTAACCCAATTTTGATAATTTTGGTAATGTCCAGCAAATTATTGGTGGAGGAAGATCCCAGACTTATGTCTGAGTAGAAATACCGGCCTCAGCTGGAAAACTTCACTATATAGACGTTCTTGCCCTGAGGATATTTGTAATCCAAATATCAAGGCTTTAGCTCTGGTAGTCTTTCTAAAGAAGATTTACAATTTTGTCAGAAAAATGGCAATGCCCCTGGCTGCCATGTTTTCTGACAATCTTCTGACGATCAAAGTTATTTTCATTCCCCCACTGCCTGTTGAAGCTTCTAATGGAGTTGGTTGAATCTAGGCCAGCATTTTAAGTTCAAAGAATGTTGACAGTCCCATGATGGGTCTGCCTTTCAAGTATTGCCAGTCTAAAATGAATACATTTGACAGTTTTCGAAAAAGGGACCTTAACAAAAGCCTTAACCAACGCTAAAGAATTCTATGTCAAAACAGGTGAATAATTCAGTCAACATAAATTTAAGAGTTACATGCCCTTTTAAATGGATTTCCCACATGAGAGTGAACAATTGTTCCAAGTTTGAAGTGAATATCAATGACAATTTTGGGGAAATGGACTTTAACTAAAAGGTAAAAGATAAGGATAGGGTCATGATAAGGAATCAAAACTCTTACAATGAAAGCATTTTCAATTTTTGTTCCAAAGCGACCTAAAAAAAACTTCCCTCATGTTTGGATCAGCTGTCAATTATTGCCTCCACATAAATTATTGGTGAAGCAATGTAGCATAGGAGAGGCCATATTTTTGACAAATCAAAATCCTTTAAACAACGTTTGGTCTGAAGCTTCTAGGCAGAGTTTGGACCAGAGTTTTTAGGGATGTTGTTTAATGAATAATGACAGATGTATAACATGGGATGACCCCAATAGCTCACCCTGAGCTTAGTCATGTGAGATAAAAATGTTGTGAACTCTTCTACTTTAAATACATTACCTAGTTTAAATACATTTATAAAATTGAAAATTCATGTCTTAAGTAAATAGTTGCCAGAATGTTGGGTTTAGAGCATATTTGTTAACAAATTTCTACTTTATATGATTATGATTTCACTATGATCATCAATTATTTTCATTTTTTTTCTATCTTAAAATTTCTTTTTTAAAATGCCAAAAGACAATACCCTTTCCAGGGCCTTCTACAAGATTTTGATCAGCCAAAGTTTTCATACATTTATACTTATTTAACACCTACCCACTTCATTTTCCTGCACAAAAGTTGGTTGTCACTATGGTAAGTCGGTTACAAAACTGTTGGTAGTTTGTTAATTTGTATTGAAATGTTTGGGTCACCTGCACAGTGGACTCATCCCTCATAAACAAATAATACAAACATGTAATCCAGTAATCAAAACAGTCACAAGTCAGTTAACAATTAATCAATGAATCTAACTATCAACTATTGCCTACAAATACAACTAAAGGCTTATCTAATCACTAAACCTTTAAACTAAGCCAATGTCCTCTTTTGATCCAATTCATTTTTTAATCTAAAGCAATTATGACTCTTGTTTCATTGTTTTTATGTTTTTTATCATTTATTTAACTACAAAACTGATTGTGTGACCTAATAAACCTTTAATTTTTTTTAATTGATGTTTTTGTAAATATTACTGTTGTGTTTGGAACAACAACGGCTGGTTAACCTACATAAAAACATCATCTCAATTAAGTATGTTTTCAGTCACCTATGCAGTAAATGCTATGCAAATAGACATTATTCAATGATTTTTCTAGAAGATACAAATGGATGTCAGCCATGTTGAAATATAATTGTCTGCACTCAGAGCTTGTTTTGGTATTGGAGCTAAAGGTAAGACATATTTTTTGATAGAAAAACAACAACACATCACTCTATACAGAAAAGTAGAGCTTGATTTTTGAGGAAAAAAAACAACTGTCAACAATTGTCCTATTTTGTCGTTGAACATTGTGTATGATGCACAGCAATTGTTATAGTTTTTGAATGAACAACTTAAGTACTGGTACCTAAATGTATATAACCTTTCACTTTTTAATAAAAGAAAAAAAGTGTTAAGATAGTTATGTCTGCTACCATATGACTGCTACAAATAGAACAGAAAAGCTAGAACTGATTTTCTGATCGATACCATTTTGATCCTCGAAAATTACAAAACTAAACTAACAAGTTTTCTCCATGGTTTACCTTTCTGTATCCACAAAGTTTCTAGACTTCACCTTGTGACCTACTTTTTGTCCTCACATGATCCTGTTATAAACTCATCCATAATTTCAAGGGCTACACATGCAAACAGTATGGCCAAGTTTGGTGAATATTGGGTCATAAATGTGGCCTTTAGAGTTTTTACTCTTTTTTAAATTGACCTCGTGACCTACTTTTTAATCCCATATGACCCCATATGACCCTGTTACGAACTCTTCCAAGATCTTTTTTAGACAAATATTCTGACCAAGTTTAGAGAATATTGGGTCATAAATATGGCTTTTAGCCTGTTCACAATGTTTTTCAAAGATTTTACCTATTGACCTACTTATCGACCCCACATGACCTACATACAAGCTCATCCAAGATTTTATACAGACAAACATTCTGACACTGATTAGCATCTAATCAACAACACTGCCTTGCATGCACCAAATGCACAGTTGCTTACTTACAATCTTCCCGCTACATGGATAAGTTGATGTTGTATACTGCCTACTGCATTTAAGGAATAAACTGAAGCCACTTAAACACAAAAAATACGTCCCGGCAACCATGATTAATGATTCAGATGAACCTGCTGGGTGCTTGTTGTGTCAGTGAACGGCAATGTCTTTCTTACTATGATAAACACTCAGTATGCAGAACTGTTTTTAAACCTGAATTGATTTTGGAAAAAATATTAGCTTACTTTTTATAAGTTCCAATTCTTCTTCGCACGAATATTTGATACATCTGGGGTCTGTTGCATTAGTGCAATAGCCCTGCATATCTCTGCTAGTGTCGGACACTGACTGATTGTCCAGAATGTAGCCCGCCGATACATTGCAGCGAATGTATCGATTGTATTTATGGTAATCTGGATCTGAAGCCCGAAGTCCCAAATGTTCACATGAAATTCGTCCTCTGTCAAGTTTGGTCATAGGTGTGCATTCTGAGTAGGAGTAGGAAGGCTGGGAAGGAACACTGTTGTACGTATCTCCAGAACAATCCCCACAAGACACTGTGTCTGATCTGTCTCGAATAAAGGGCTGTTGTCCTGGAAAATAAAGTTGAACATTGAAAGAAATGCCAGAACTACTATGCATACAGACTGCATACTTTAATCATACACGAGAGCACCTATGGCTGAAAAGTTGCAGGACCCTTTTGGAACAAGGTGCATTCCAGTACAACTACTTACATAAACACTATATGTTTATTTTGTTTTGTTTTTGTTTTGTTTGATAAAAGCAAATGAAGCACACACAGTTTTCTTCCAATTCAGTGAACATGGACTTACCTAAAGTCCTCCAAACGCAAAACACACACACACACACCACACCACACCACACCACACCACACCACACCACACACACACACACACACCAATCAGGTATTCTGACAATTAAAAGTTTGGAGATTATAAGGTGTAACTGTTCATTTCGTATATTTGTACTCATCCTTACTACATATTGCTGAACTTTTTCATCTATTACAATAATACTAGCAAACATTAGAACTTAAATAATTAATGTCTCATATTGTGTGGGAATGTGAGAAACTCAACAGAAGAGAGTACAAGAACATTTTAAATATGATTTAATAAATTTGACGCAAAAAAGTTGTGAACTTAGTAGTGAAAAGGCAACAACACAAAGCCTCAAGTTTCAAAACTTAATTCAGACTTCATAAAATAAAGACCAAATAATACAAAAATACTTACAATATGGATGGATGCTACCAGGGGTATTATGGGGACACAAGGAAAGATATGTAGCTAAATCAAAGGGCTATAACTCAGTAAACAAAATCTGTCACTTGTTGCTTTGCTTGTATTATGCGAATCTCCACAAACAAGTTATGCTCCTTATGTACAGTTTTATTGAATGTAGCAAGTGGTGCTAAAAACAGTACAAGAACTGGTGCTACAACATGCTTTATGTGCATATGACCAAAGTTCTTTAACTGCAGAAACAAGCTGATACAAGCACCAAATTGGAAAAGACTGGTGGCTGCTGAGAAATAGCACAGATGCAAAAAAGCCTGACCACAAATGGTTCTATATCTAATTATACAGTATCTCAAAGAACTATAACTCTGTTGAAAATAATTATGTTGGACTATGCTGAAAATATGCACATCTACTCTTGTTAGGAAAGCTCTCTACAAAGTGTCAATGAATTCTAACTCCTGGTTGCGGATATATATCCTGTACATGAATGGTCCAATATCAAGCTATATAAAAATTAAAAGGACAATCACTCAGAGTGACTCTATATAAAAAAAATCCCCTAATGTTAGTGAAGTTTCAGTAAATTCCAACTGGTAGTTGATGAGGAATAGCCAATATATGAATGGACCTGTATTATACTACAGTAAAATGCAACCTAACGACCATGCCACAAATGCGAATACGCCACTATTAAGACCAATTTTCATAACTATATGGCTTCTTTATTCAATGAAAAATTTGACCACAATAATTGGCACGCTGAACATATTCTGTATTTCTTACGTAACAATGACCATTGTTGACCAGAAGAACAAGTCACCCATGATGTCATTAGCACCTGCAAATTGGTAAAACAATGCCCTCCAGCGTGATTTTAATTTGCAATTTACAATTTACAATCTAGGACACCGGGTCATGCTTTACAATTCGGTTCAATCAACTAATGTGGGAAAAACAATTAACTTGTAAGTGAGACTGGACAGATTTATACATGTAAATAGCACTTTTTTAAAGTTGTAATACATTTGTTTGCTAGCATTAGTGCGATAATGAAACCAAATTATGAGTTTAAAGGTTAATTATCTAGAACATAAATGTGCATGTCCCAATTAAAAATAAAACAAATTCTGATTTTTTTTATCATTTACATTGATAAGCTCTTGGTTTTATTGAGTAAAAATGATTATGCACATGACAGACAGCCATCGAAATAAATGCACATCATCAGGCTTATTTTTGCTCATTCTTGCTTCTGCATTCTTTGAAAAGACATTGCTCCATTAAAAAAAAAACATAGAAAAAATCGTGTTTGCTTGCTTGTTTTTGTTTTGTTTAATGTACCTTTTCAACTGCCAGAGAAGTAATAGGCTGACATTTTGATACATAAAAAATACCGGTTCTGCGTTTTCATCCAAACTCATTATTAAGACCAACTCACTATTAAGACCGCTTTGAGTAAGAACAGAAAGTGGTCTTAATAGAGGGAATTACTGTATATAGAAAAGGCCAATGACTCAAAGAATGTGCTGAACTATTCACACATGCACTTGTTAGCAAAGCTTCCCATAAAGTATCATTGAAATCCAATGGGTACTTGCTGAGAAATAACCCAGACAGGAATGCTTCTAAATCACATTTTTGCGGAAATCAAAAAGGGCAATACCTCTGGGAAAAATCATTGAAACAGAATGTGTTAACAATTTGCACATTTTATTTTTCTGGTGAAACTTCCCATAAAGTTTCACTGAATGCAAACCAGTAGTTGCTGATATATAACCTGGACAAAAGCGCTTGGACAGACAGATTGTATTATACTGTAGAGAAAATGAAAGGCCGATATCCCTGTGAAAAATCAATAAACCAGAATGTTTTGTTTTATTGGGTTTACAGTATTTCAGTTAACTGGAGACAGTTAAACCAGAATATGCCTATAATATGGACATCTGCACTTATTAGGGAAGCTTCCCATAATGTGTCAATAATTTCCAACTGGCAGTTGCTGAGAAATAGCCCGGACACCAATAGTCCTATGTCAAATTATACAGGAATCAAAAAGGGCAGTAACTAAAAAAAATCAAGGAAACAAAATGTGTTGAGAAAATGCATATAGAGAGCGAGTATCACTTTCATTTATTTGGTTATGCTTCCCATAGAGTTTCCTTAAATTCAAGCCAACAGTTGCTGAGGTATAGCCCACACAATGGCATAACGGATGGATGGATAAATAGATGGACAGACAAACAGACGGATGGACAAAGCGGCAACTATATGCTCCCGCCGAATTTTTCAGGGAGCATAAAAATCTATTCTAAATGTGACTTTTGACTCTAATGATATTTACAGCTTTTACACAAATATTCATTCCGCTTATGCTAAAACACAAAGAAGTAAATCTTAACCCGTTTCTTCTGAAATCTGTGGAATTCTTTCAAATAAAAACCACAAAGTTTAATATCAAGGACAAGGCAGATTTTTTTAAATAAAATATCCTTTACAATACAATGCAAAAATTGTCAACTTTCATTTAATATATAAATCAATCCATTTAACCAAGTTTAAGCAGCTAAAATCAATTCACAATATACACATAACTTGCAAATGTTTCAATGTTATTGACAACATTTGTGCCAATGTTTATGTAACCTAGTTACAGCGAGGACCCATTGCTATGGTAAAGGTGGCTACAGACCCTTTGAGGAAGGGTCAGTAAGTCACACTTAATGCACATGGATGGGCTAACTTCACTTCCATCCGTTATCGGTCAGCAAGAATCTTACCACCCTTCACTGATACCACTACTGCCTGAGGTTGTGTCCAGCCGGGTAAACCACCCCAACCACATTAACATATTACTGTAAAGCCAGATAATGCAATGGTTTTGACACATTCTAATGTTATGTGCATTTAATAACAATTGTTTTCAACAAAATACACTTTTTTCCAGTATTTCCATGCTCCCTATTCTATTGACATTTTCATACATTATTCACCTCACATAGCAGTTATTTTCTCCCTATCGGCTCCTAATAAAGTGATTTAACATAATAACTGGCTTTAAATGGTGCTATGTAGTACAAAACAATGACATTTTATGAGATGTGATCAAGATAATTGCAGACAAAATATTACAAAGAGAAAACAGTCTTACATCAGTACAATTTGGCATTAAAACTTGACCATGATTATAGATACAACTAAGCCAAGTTCAGTAACACAAAGAAAAACAGATATATAACAGATATAAAGGCATTCCTTTTACAGGGTTTATCATTCACTCAAGTCCGTAAGTCCATGACCAGGACATTTTGTTGCTGACAAGCTCACACCATTTGTTGACTGGTTCAAATGACCGGCAAAACTTTGGTAGAATTTAATGATAAATGTATGTATTTATTAAAAACACTGTGTCACTAGTGTTATTAACATGATTGTTAATCTCTAGATAAAGCTCAAAAAACTGATAAAAATAAGAAGAAACTTATTGAAAACAAAAAAGTTTCCCCAAGCCCTTTTTTGCTATGCAAACCTGGTTACCAGTAGTTCCAGAAATCTTGTAAATGGGTTTTATCCCATAATCTGCTGACATGTGTTTAATCTCTAAGAACAAACCTTGCAGATATTGTTTCTGTGTCAATTAACTACTTTAGTTCACCTTTCTTATTAAAAAAGATAAAACTGTTGTGACTGCTAAAAATATACAACTAAAACAGAACTCATTTTTGGTATCAAAGAAAACAAAAAATGCTAATATTGTAACTTTGTTACAATACCCCCAAACCTGGCATAAGAACACTGAGTCCAATGAGCAATGCAACATATACTAAAATTGGAAAAGGGACAGGACAAAGTTATTCAAGTGCAAACCAAATGTAAAAGTGAGAATGCCAAGACATTAAATAAATGGCGCATACCCAACAGTTACCGCCCTGAAAAGGTCAGGTGGCAAAAGGGACTAAATGGAGTGCTTAAACCGGTTTTACAGAGCTCAAACCTCGGACTTCCTAAGGGTTCACAAATGCAAGCAATGGAAAGAAAATATCTATCTGAAACAAAACTGCCCAAGCGATGACCTATTCCTAGACATAAGTTATGACATCATTAAAAGAAGGTAGTGACCTTGACATACTGTTATTTATCCAAGTACTAAGAGAAAATACTAAGTACACTTCCAGTATACACACCAAAGTCAACTTCAACAAATGCTGTAGTCGACTGACAAGGAGATGCTATAAAGCTGTGACATTACTCATGTAATGATCATGATTTTATTTTGCAGTTTCTTATAAAATTTATCAATGCTAATTAGCACAAGAATTATGCTTGAAATCGGGCCGTTTTAATTTCGCTGATGTTTATTATAATTGTGCCAATAAATAAAAGTAACAAAGGTGTTGCAAAATATCATAGTCTGAACAAATTGAAAAGAATACAATGAACATTTAAATGTAGAAAATAACGAACATAAAAAACTTATGTAATTAAAAACAGATGAAAAGGAATTAGTTGGAATTAAAAATGTAATCAAACATGAGGTTAAAGTCTATAAAAATATAAATATGCAAAATATGAAATGAGAGAAAATATGTTAAATCAACATTTCTAAATAATTTTGTTCCAAAAATCGTGTTATTGCTCTTTATTTGTATTCTATTTAAACTGTAAGCCTTTTTTTGCATGTGTTAATCCGCAGCTACCAGTATATAAAGTAATCAATAAAGTTAAAAGTTTAAATACCTTGTGTGCAGTTATTTGGTTTTAGGCAGCGGACAGTAAATTCTTTCCTTCCCAGCAGCTGGGCACAATGCATAGGTTTGTCGTCATTACACTCAAGTTTTCTTGCCAACACACGGTAACGATAACTGTCGTGCGGGGGACAATCTTTAGCCGTTTGTATATGGTCAACATCATATTCTGATTCTACATGTCTACCTTTTGGTAATAAGGCAAGACTAAGCACCTGCAACATAAATGAAATAGATTAAAGCAGCCTGGCAGATTTATCTCTAAATTTTAAAAAGGTAGTCTGACACAAACATAAAAATAAAATAATATTTCATACATGAATAACTCCAATAGCAGATGAAAAAGATTTCACTGATATAAAGGACAGAATAAGACTGGTTACACTAAGTTCATGCGATGTAGGACACACATGTATTTACATCATAGATTGGTTATGCCATTCAATTAAACAAAAGGGCCATAATAGCCCTATATCATTCACCTGGGTGTCATAAACATTTAGCAACAACCAAAAATATTATGTTGAAACAGACCTAAAAATTATAATATATATATACAACCAGTTTCTTCTTTTTTACTTAATGCCAATATATGGAAAATGGTCATGCCCCTGGTGGCTATGTTTCTTGACAGGTCAAAATTCTGAACAAACTTGATACAGGTCTAACCAAGGAACACGTATATCAAATATCAAGGCTCTAGTTCTTGTAGTTTCTGGTAAGAATTTTTTCAAAATTATCCTATAAAACTATATATGAAAAATGTTCACATCCCCGACGACTATGTTTGATGACGTATCAAAATTCTTTGAACAATTTTGAAACAGGACGACCCAGGGAACATATATTCCAGGGCCCCAGCTCCTTTTTTACTTAATGCCGATATATATGGAAAATAGCCATGTCCTTAGTGGCCATGTTTTCTAACAGGTCAAATTTCTTTTAACAAACTTGATACAGATCCACCCAAGGAACATGCATACCAAATATCAAGGCTCTAGTTCTTGTCGTTTCTGTTAAGAAAACGTTCTTCGTTTTCCTATATAGCCATACCGTAAAGTATTATTGATAAGATCGTACACAAAGATAAGACGCACCCCCTCTTCGAGGTCTAGAGTCAAGGAAAAAGACAAATTTTCAAAGGCAAGACGCATCCCCTATTCACTAATCCAGCCTGCCGCCATTGAAGCTGTTCCTGCATCGCCGAATCACTTGATTTGACTCGAAGGTACATGTTCCATTTGTTATGTGAATCGGTTTTTGCGCCGAATGCTTGTTATTCTCTAAGTGGCTTGAATAATACGTCGCGACTGTTTGCCTTATATGCTTCACATGAACAGGATGCTACAACCATTTATTCGTCTCTGGTCATGTTTGTTCATGATTCAGAAAGTTAATTTTATTTGTGGTCAACCATTTTTGTGTTGTTTTTCAAATCGAAATAATACCATATTCCTTTTCTGAACACTATGTGGACATTATTTTTCGATGACGTCACTACTTTCGTCATAACGTATAGAAAATATCAGCGCATGGACATTTTGTTTTCAAATAGATCGTTTTTCTTTTCGTTGCTTGCATTTGAGAAGCTCGTCAGGAAGTGCGAGGTTAGAGCTCTGTAAAACCGGTTTAAGCACCCCAGTTGGTCCATATTGCCGACTGACCGTTCCAAGGCGGTAACTGTCGGGTTTGCTCTTTTCCTTTAATGACTCATCACAAATTTGTTCTTACTTTTCGCTTGGCTTGCATGTGAAATACCTTTGTTCTGTGCCTTTTCGGTGTTTGATATATGTTGCAATACTCATAGGACTTTGTCATATATTCTTATTCATGATCAAAACAATGTTACTTGTGCAGTGTGGCGGTCGTAAAAAATCTCCCCGTGCATGTAAGCTTCTATGTTGTCATTTAATTCATCCTATAAGGATTGTTACGTGTATTTTCTTTGATGGACATTGAACTTTGGTTCTTCAATTCCATCTTCACATGAACAGGATGCTACAACCATTTATTCGTCTCTGGTCATGTTTGTTCATGATTCAGAAAGTTAATTTTATTTGTGGTCAACCATTTTTGTGTTGTTTTTCAAATCGAAATAATACCATATTCCTTTTCTGAACACTATGTGGACATTATTTTTCGATGACGTCACTACTTTCGTCATAACGTATAGAAAATATCAGCGCATGGACATTTTGTTTTCAAATAGATCGTTTTTCTCTTCGTTGCTTGCATTTGAGAAGCTCGTCAGGAAGTGCGAGGTTAGAGCTCTGTAAAACCGGTTTAAGCACCCCAGTCGGTCCATATTGCCGACTGACCGTTCCAAGGCGGTAACTGTCGGGTTTGCTCTTTTCCTTTAATGACTCATCACAAATTTGTTCTTACTTTTCGCTTGGCTTGCATGTGAAATACCTTTGTTCTGTGCTTTTTCGGAGTTTGATATATGTTGCAATACTCATAGGACTTTGTCATATATTCTTATAAGACCGTGTGTATTGAGTTACGTTATGACACTCTGCCCCAGTATATCGTTTACACGCCAGACAGGATATTTTCACGGCTATCCTAGCCCTGCACAATTATCCTGTTTCCCACGGCAGCATGTCAAAACAGTTAAGTTCAAGGCCTATATTTAAGTTCTCGACACATGGGACAAACACACAAATGACAATTAAAATAACAACTAAATGCTGTATAATGTAGTTATTTCATTTTCACGCCAGGGTATTGAAGTGACCTATTACAAACAATTAGTTCTATGCACCTGTGTAATTACTTACCGGTTGATCGACGATCTATTAAAAGTCGTGTGAAAACTCATCTGCACAAATTGCCAGCGCACATTTTAATGTTGTTAAGTGGGTTTTTAATTTCAACTTAAAATTTATACGTAGGTAGCATTCAAAATAAAACAAATTTTAAATCAAAATTGATCAACTGAATAATACCATATTTCTTTGACGATGATAATAACAGCGTCGTCAGTGAATATGTCCGTTTCACAAAAAATCAATAATCGTTTCCGGATTATGAAAATTCGCCGATTTTGTTGGAAAAAGTGATATCTATGTAAAAAATTATTGCATATACTGTTGTTTTTTCTAAAGAAATGAATTTAAATATCGGCGATAGTCTCTGCGGTCGGTTTAGTCTAAGGGTCCCCCCTCACCCCCCACACTTTTTTATCATAATCTGGGGCGAAAAACCGCGTCTTATCAATAAAACATTACGGTATATGAAAATGGCCAAGCCAATGGCAACCATGTTTTTTGACAGAACAAAATTCTTTAAATAACATTTTCGTTCCCATGCCTGCTGCATGATGAAATATGCCAGGCGATAATAATAGCTCACCTTGAGCACAAGCTCAGGTGAGCTAACACATATGTCTATTTTCTAGGACGTTCTGCCAGTGTTTTGAAATTCATGTTAGAACTCTGTACTATCATCTTAAAATCACAGTGTATTGTATAAACATTGTTTTAGGATAAGTACATTGGTGAGGCTCTAAAATATTTAACATACCAATATAAACATTGCTTTCAAAGTCATTGTTCAGTCTTGTAGAGGAACTTTGCAATGTCTCGGGAAAGAGTTGTATTTCAGGCAACTGAAAAATAAGTATTTTTGATTACTGGTATATGATGACAACCATACGTTGTTACCTTCTTTTAAGTTAAATATAAAAATATAATGAGCTATTATCTTATAAGCTATAATAATCATATTAGGCAATATAAACTAAAAGTGTGATATAAAGGTAAATACTGCAGAATGATGCTGGTCTACGTCAATGAATAAATCACGTGGTTGGCAGGGCTCCCGCTGGGTTTTTTTAGGTCCAAGCCAACCAATGAGCCAAATTTGAAAATTATGCGCCACTTTTATATTTCATGAGCCATTTTTATGAGCCAAATTACTCGTCAATTTTGATGTTATTTTTGTAGTATGTATATGTATGTTTGTTAACACGCAATACTTTTTATTTTAATATAGTTTTTGTACATTGAATTGAGAATGAAAAGAAAACAACGTGAACTTTCTTTTTTACGTTTTATTTACATAAACATTTGTATATATTTTATATATTAAATCGACAATCCGGTACTGTCCAATTAATGATCGCAACAAACATTTGGCTGGCTGCTTTATTATCGTCTCGCAAATTACACTAATCCTTCCCTGAGGCGACGTTTATTCGGCAGTTATGTACACAACATGTCAACACAACAATGCCCTCAAGGTGAAGGCCGCCGCGCAAGTTTGACTGGCTATCGAGTTTCTCCTTGCTAGCGTATCACAGTGCGCGTAGAAATGGTTACCAGTCTTGGCCGCTTAGCGATTCACAAAAAATAATGCCGAAAAAATCGTGCGCCATAAGGATGCGCCAATTTTGAAAAAAATGAGCCACTTTTTTTGTTTTTGCGCCAATGGCGCATTTGGCGCATGGCAGCGGGAGCCCTGGGTTGGCATATACCATTTATAAACGTTAAAACTGACCTTTTGTGATTGCTTCTATCTAGATTACCATGGAATTTATCTGTATAGGTAAATAAGAAAAGGTCCTATCAAAATTTTCACAGATATTTAAATTTTATCTACCTGCAGACCAAGGCAGACAAGGTAAATGTAAATGTGACAAAAAACACAGAGACGAGACATAACACACACACAAAAAAAAAAAGAAAAAAAAAGAAAAAGAAAAACCATCAGTTACCGCCTTGGAACGGTCAGTCGGCAAAATGGCCAACTGGGGTGCTTAAACCTGGTTTGTGGAGCGCTCCAACCTCGCACTTCCTGACGGTTTTTCTATCAAACAAACAGTGTAAATAAAAGTATCCCGTCAAAGTGACACAACTAACAATAAGCACCTGCATCGGGAGTTAAAACAGATATAATGAACATATGTACAGTATTTACAGTAGATAAAAGCCTCGGCAACCAAAAAATTCCAAATGAGAGAGTAGTTTAAAATAAAATAAAGCAGTACAAGCGCTGATATATTATAAGAACCATATAACGACGTCATAAATGCCATGACGTCATATGCCAAAAGTGTCAAAAGTGAAATGTAAACAAAATGGAAGAAACAATAGAATTTTATAAAATCAACAAAATAAAACGTAGTATTGTTTAGAGTAAATCGTTAAAAAAACATATTATAAACGCCGAGGATTTATCCGCAGTTGACATATTATATATGATAAAGATTAAAAAAAATCCCGATGTTATACCTACTGTGCAATCTCACGTAAAGGGTATGGAGACTGCTCAAGTTGTCCCACCTATATAGGGCACGACTGGAGAGATGAAGAGACAAGAAATCCAACAGTGACTGTCCAATTATGGCTTTAAGTCACTGTTTTCATATAGTCTCAACGACCTGTCCGGTCATCGTGTAATTTAAAAGCAATGCAAGTAACAGCCATCATGACAAAATCCATATGGAATATGAATTGGAAATATTATTTTTACATAATTATATCTTAAGTTCAATTTAAGTAATTTCAGCATAGGTTCAGTTTTGTTGTGTGTTTTTTTTTTGGTGAGTTTGTGTTTTTAAAAAGCAATGACATCCCAGCAACACAATTAAGTTCATCATTTATCCTGTCCAGCTATTCTGTTGTGACTGTTAACAAATCCTAAAAAAAAAGTATGTTATACAAAATATGTTAACCAAAAATATGCTAAAAATATTAAAACTTAGCATGTGTAAATAATAGGAAATCCCATCAGGGCGGAGTGCAAACTTGGAAAATTTCCACAATTTTTTCAGAGCGAACCCCCTTTTTATTCACTAGGGAAGACATTGCCTTACTGATTTAAATGTATTGGGAGACTTTACAACAAGGTTTCATCTATAATTTAGCACTAAACTTCAGGGTTGTTAAATCACCAAACCATGTGGCTGACGCCGTAGCGTAAAATCGCGTTTGCATGAGCCTAACACACAACACCAAACAATCGTGTATCTATGAACCTAGCACACAACACCAAACAATCGTGTATCTATGAACCTAGCACACAACACCAAAATCACAAAAGTATGAAGCAGCAACATGTCAACAAAGATGCCCCCCCACACACACACACACACTCACCATATTATCTTAACTTTCCCAAACTCCCAATCAAGATAGATTCCTAGTTATACACCATCTGGCAGAGTCGGAGAAAAATAAGTTAAATAAGTTAAAAAGGTTAAGTAGTGGTTTTATTAAACTCACTTTAAAATGCAAAGACATGAACCTTAAGCAATACAACTTTTTGTTAAAAACTGGTTTGAATTCTTCACAAAAATAAGCCGAAACAGGCAAACACATACTGCCCTTCGAGTTGGACCATCCAGCTCCGTTTTTCCATCGATCATAATTTACATATATTGGGAAAGAAAATAATGAAAAAGACAGTCTTGCTATCTTAGTCTTTCAGCATACCATCATTGCAGTATCATCGAACTTTATGCATAATTAATATCTAATTCATCAATATTGCCTTAAGATTTCAGTTATTGAAAATTTATGGTAGTTACAACTCCAACTCATCTTATAAAAAAATACCAACATTTCCATTGGAAATGCGCACATGATAACAAGAACATCATGTTTATAAATAGGCAGATCAGGGAATATAGGCCTGACAATGCTGATAAAAGGCAAGAACAAAGAAAATAAATATTGTTACAACGATGCAATATTTAATAGCCATTATAAGGATATATGTCAATTTTAATACCTATATGGTATATCATTGGTCTTTTGTCTGAAACTCAGATACAGCTTCAGCATAACATTTTCCAAAATTATGAGTACTGGTACCAAGTGGACTTTCTTTTCTTATTTACCTTTTCAGATATTTTTTCATATTTTATCAACAATGCAGAACTTTTTTATACAGCCAAAGCAAAAACAAGATGGCCAAGTCAGCTGAGTACCATTGATGTAAAGCAATCATTTTTAATCAGCCAAGATTAATTGTATCATTGCTAAAATGGGAAATCTACAGCATGTACAGAAAAAAATGGAATAATTTAACAATACATTTGTTACTAGTAGGATATTGTTGGCTCAGATATTATTTTTCACTCATTCAAATAACTGGAGATATCTTAAAGCTGTTAACTTGAAAATGGAACTTATCTGGAAATGCTTAGTTATTTTTATGCTCAGGTGAGCTAAAATGGCAAAAACAGAACCTTGTAACTACATATCTACTGTCAGTAAAATTATAGAGAAAGATTGTTTGACAAGAAGTTATTTTATATCTGGATGAAAATTATTTTATTGACAAATGATCAATATGGTTTTAGAAATGGAAGATCTTATCAGCTTAAGCAACTTAGGGTTCTGAATGACCGGAGTAAATTTGTGAAAAGATGGTGTAAGTTGAAAAACAATCTATTTAGATCTGGCCATAAGATTTCCTTCTACTGCCCTATGTGAAACATATGGTATTAAATGATTAAAGACTATGTCTTGGCATGGATATAAGACTGATGAGCAGAAAACAGTGTGTCTATAAATGGCAAAACATCATGTGAGAGGTAGTTCAAGGTGGCATGCCTAGGGGTGTGTTTTCGGAGACACTTATTTCAGTGCAAATCATCAGATTCCCGTGTACAATTTAGAGTGCACCCTTGTGACCAAGGCCCCTAAAATTTGTTTCAATCCTCTACACATCATTTAGACCCATCAGGCGCGCCTGCATCAGAAAGCAATTTCCATTCATTTCTGCTCCTTTTGTCCAATTTTGTCACAAACTAGTAGTTAGACTGTGTACTCATTCTTCTAATGCCAACGGCCATTTACTTGTGAAATACTGTTCAACGTTTCATTATAGTTTTGTATTGTTGCATGATTTTGGTGCCAGGAATAGATGGAGTGCATCTGACTGATGAGTATTACAAACATTTGTTCACTGTTCATGATCAAAATCTTGCTGTAATGCATAAAACATATATTTCAAGCAATACGATCAACTTGTTTGCACATATTATCAAACATTTCCTTTTGAACATCACATCTGCATATCATGTTCACTCAGTGACTTATATAAACTGGAACAACCTAACTTGAAAATGGTTAGGCAACTAGACTTTGACAAAAATAAAACAGCAATTATTATTTGTGTTATGTTATCTGTACTCTGGTTGCGTACGGAGAAGATAAAAACACGGACGTATGATTCATGTCTGAGGCTGAACGTGTGTCATGCTGTAGAGTCATTATATTTAGGTGACAATGCCACACACCATTTAGAGAGAGCTGCTGAGGAAATGCAAAATGTATTTTGTGATAGCAGAAATTTGCTTCTGCTAATGCTGATCTCTTATGTGGCACCTGTAGGGTGTCTAACAAGAGAAGCAAGCGTTATTTTTAAATTGAAAAACCATGCATGACACCAATAAGGTTTATATTTTAAGGGGAATGTTCATGATTTTGTTTTTATTTGTTATGAACCCTCTTTTTTCCAAAGAGCCCCTTTTTGAAGTCCATATTGCAGCAAAGCTATACTGAACACTAAATTTACTCCTGTCCTTACAGGGGCGGATCCAGAGGGGGGCCGAAGGGGCCGCGGCCCCCTCTATTTTTCGACGACCAACAAAAAAAATTGATATATATGCTCGGAAACATCCAAGACGGATGCTCTTTACCCATCCATTGTCGGATTAATTCGATATGTGACAGATTTTATTATCCATTGAACGTTGATGACTGGTGTTTCTTCACTTTATATATACTTCATAATACTCTCATATTCTTTAACTCGTGCTTTAGAATGACTGGCAATGTAAATATATCATTTCTATGCTCTATATGCCTAAAAATAGCAAATGCTATGAATATCCTTGCATTTATCTTTTTTTACAGATAAAGTGATAGTTATTCACATTCAGGACGTTCATTTTACTATACACTGACAGTGTCTTGGTAGTGTTCTTACGATAATAGGCTTCTTTTCAATAACCTTAAGATGTCCAAGTCAGTGGATATTCTGCCCTTAAAAGTGAGCAAATAGATAAGGAAATTATGCCCCACAGATGCTTGGAAATCGCATCTCAGCGCATCTAGAATTCAAAATTTTCTGGGGGAGCCCCCTCCAGACCCCCCGCCGCGGATTCCGCGGGCGCGATCAGCTCCGGCCTGCGGCCGAATGTTACTCCCTCGGCCCCCCCCCCCCCCCCCTATTCTGAAATCCTGGATCCGCCCCTGCCTTATGCATGGCAGTTGTCACTTTTCACTCTGACTACATATGTTGTTTGCACTTGGGTAGACTGGCTAGTGACCTTAGTAAATGTGTGATTTTGACACTGCCTATAGCTTATAGCAAGGACTGAAGTAAATAAGGGAAAAGTGTAATTTATCATAAGTAAATCAACCTAGACGTTATGGTGAATAAACTTCTCAGAGAAACAATATGGCTCCAGACATTCATGGCTAAAGTCAACACGCATGTTAACTTCAACAATAAGTAAGTTTATTGCACTGATTTGAGAAACTATTCATTTCTTCCAATTTGTCTCTGAAAGTAGTCAATAATTAACTTCTGCAAAATAGTATTCAATAAATAATTAATTTGCAATATTAAGAAGTATATTAAGTATTTTATTCCAAAGGCAAAAAAAATGCATAGAACACATTCTTTCAGCACAAATCTGTATTTATACATTTGATTTCAAAAGCAATGCAATTAACTTTCTTCATGTGAAAAAGACGACACATTCAAATCGCCAATCTGTTGTTGTTGTTATGTTGTTGTTGTTTTTTACTCCAGTTCTAGCCAATTTTACTTGACATTGTAAACAACCCTGGTAAATAAGAACATGGAATACGTCAAGAGTGATGTGTATCTGCACTTTCAGTATTGATTTTTGTCATGTGATTATCAATTTATGGGGAAATTATTTGCTGACCTTGGTCGTTTTGTTTTGAAATTAAAACATGTATGATACAAAGCAAATACATATACCGGAAAACAATTAATGCTGATGTTTAAAAATAGTTAAATAGCAAGGTTTTCAAAGTGAAAGTTGTACTACACTATCGGGATTAGCGCTGGCTACATCTGCATTCAGAGAAACACAGATTGGTAATTACTTTAAATTTTGGTAAACTGTAAATAAAACGGTCAGAATATTTCACAATCTTAATGCAATGTGAATGAAAAACTGGTAAAAGGTACTTTATTCTGACCATGTACTACTGCAGACTGCTGCGAAAAATCTTCTGAAATATTTGGATAACTCCGTAGATTTCAACCAATCAAAGATTATGTCTCTCGACTTCGTTCACATTTGGCTTTTCTGACGAAAGCGACCAATCAGAGCATCCCGTTCAAGAGTGATTCGTCTCAGATATAAACAAATATGGCAGACTGGCATTTCGACTTCGTCCCTTAATTGCTCACCTAAGGACAGGGGCTTTTAGTAAGCCTATATCGGGCATCAAGATATTTACTTAAGAAATCTTTGGTGAAGATTGGACCATTAGTGTGGTCACTAAGATGAGAACATTTTCTAATATTTTACATAGTGACCTACAGAATCCATGTGAACCACTTCAAAACATATCTATGATTTCATACAGCCAAACAATCCAGCCAGGTTTGGTGAAGATTGGGCCATAAATGTGGCCTCTAATCATATTCGTAACATTTTTTTCTAAAGTTTGGCCTAGTGACCTACTTTTTGACCCCATGTGACCCAATCAAGAACTCATCCAAGATTTCTTGCAGACAAATATTTTTGAACAAGTTTGATGAAGACTGGATAAAAACTGAAGCCTCTAGCGTGTTCACAAGCAAAATATTTGGCACCACACGACAGACAAAAGTCGTTTGACGAAGGGGTATCAGAACAGCATACCTTGAGCATGTTGTGCTCAGGTGAGCTAATAAGAGTGACAATTGCATACAGTTTTAACCTTATTCTTGTCATATTTATAATCCGCCACTGCTCGCGTGGCTACTAACACTTGTTGATTGGTATATCCCCTGGACATATTTCACACATTACATAAGCAATGAACATGCTCAACTGCTTATCTAGTTTAGACAGCTTTATGAGACTGCTGATATGCTACACAGGTGTTGGAATACTGCCAGTTACGTCATACAGTTATCTAAAGGTGGAGTCGGATGTTTGTTGTGCCGGTTAATTGTCACCACACATCTAAAGAAAGTAGACTACAAGGTATCAATTTGTTGGTTATCCTGCTGGAGGGCAAGGCAGAACATCTCTTTCAACAGCTTTCATGGTGAGAAGAAAGGTGCTGACATAACAGCAACAGATAACTTCAAGAGAAACATCCTTCCTGATCTGTTAGCAGACTACAGCCCAGACGATGTCTACAACGCTGATGAGACAGTGATCTACCACAGAGCCTTACCTGGAGAAAGTCTACACAGTTCTGGGAGTGTTGCAGGCACTGAAAATGGCAAAGAATGCTGTTCGTTTCTAGTTGCATGCAACATGTCTGGAAGGGACAAGGAAAAACTGCTGGTAGTAGGAATGAGCAAACAACCAAGCTATTTGAGAGAGAAGACCATTCCGGTGACTAACTGCCACAACACAAACCCGTAGATGACAGCCGTAGTCTTTAAACAGTGATTTCAAGATTTCATCAATTCCATGAAAGTTCAAAAATAAAATGTGATCCTTTTTGTGGAAAATTGTGCACCACATCACATTAATGGACTTGGATTATTAAACGTGAAGTTAGTCTACCTATACCCAAAATCAACCAGGCTGCCATGTGACGTGGGCATCAAAAGAAGTTTGAAGTGTTATTATAAGACGCAGATCATCAAGAAAAGTGTGGAAAAGATCGACACAATGGAACTAACAGCTGAACAAATCTCATGGGTCTAACGCTCTTAGACAGCTTCTACATGAGTACAACGGATGAAGAAATGTGACAGAATCCACGATTCATAACTGCTTCAGGAAGGCTGTGTTTACCAAAGAAGAGTGAGAGATTGATGCGGGAGCGTATGTTTCAACCTTCAAAGAACATGATGAAAGAAGAAGAAAGAAGAATTAATGTGGCTGAAGATGACAATTTTGATTGCCAGGGAGAATTGTCACTAGAGCAGATTTGTGATGATGCAGTCAGAGAGAGAAGATGAAGAGGAGGAAGAAAATGATGACTCTGAATAAACTCAAACAGTCCATTTAAAGGAAGCTACGGAAAGTCTAGCAATCAGAAAAATGTTTATGGCACAATCCTTACTGTGACATCGAGCTTTTCTTTAAGCTAGAAGATGAACTGGACAAGACAGAAACAGAGTGCTAACAGTAGCGCAAGATAACTGACTTCACTACATGCAAGAAGTAGACTGACCATGTACACAAAACAATTAACAGTGTACCATGTTTCAATTTGTTATTTTTGTTTAACTTTATCTTGTATGTGATTGATGTAAATAGAAGTTTTAAAGACAATATGATTCTTTTGATGTTTATTTGTGTTCAAACTATGGCCAATGTATTTTTCTTGATGGCCTATCATGTTAAGTTGCAGTCAATTACAGGTTTATCAAAATTCCTACATCAAAAAATCGAGCTAAAAACTGGTTCCCAACATTGAAATTGATAGTTTTATTAAGAAGGGCGTTTTTTTAGATATTAATTTTTAAGAAAAATACCTGAAACAAATATCATTATCATTCACAAAATAAACAAAAGTATGACCACCAAAACAATCAGAAACATTACTTTCTTAAATATTTATGAGATTTACTATTTTTTGTAGTATGTTTGTGAAAACACAAAAAATAAAGCATTTTTATTCCTATTAATCTAATTTTATAATAGTAATATTGTCATCTACAAAATATTTATAATATATACAATATATATAATAATGTATAATATATCCCAACATGAAACAAGGCTCTGGTCAACAGAGATTTGCTTCTTAAGTGAAGTTTTGTCAAATGTATAAACTGCTTAACTGTTCTAAATCTACATAAGCGGTAAGTATATTTTCAACAATTATTTCAAAACTCAACACAAAGTTCACTGTTTACTGGTATACTTTATCCAAAGATTCAAACTATCAAGATTCAACTACACAAGGTTATTATTCTCACTAACAGTTTAACACTTCTTCTTTTTTACTAATTATGTCTAAGATTAAAACTGTCAATAGCTGCCAACTGTTTCAGAGAAAAGCTTAATTCAACACATATTCTTCACTGTTCAATGGTTTACTTAAGTTTACCATCGAAACTGATCCAAATTGATTCAAACTGACCTAACTGCTTAAGAGTTTGTTTTACTATAGTAAAAAAATACAAACCGTGTCAATATTTACACTCCTCAGCACAAGTTCATTGGTTATTAGTAATTTCTTGATACTAATCATTATTCCAGCTGGTATTTTAATACAGGTCATATTTTACTAGTTAACATAAGCCAATGATCCATTCTGATTTAATAGAATAGTTCCCACATCAGTGAAGATCCCTCATCTTGGAAGCCATTTTGGATGGCAATTTTAAGGGATTTTCAGATGAATTGTATAGAAGCGTTAATTTTATTTTCTTGAAATTTCTTCATTTGTGGTCCAAAAATTAAAAGCTATACACCATTGGCAAGCTTATGAAATTCATATTTTTAGAATACAATATTTTTAAAATCGATAAATGCAAAAATAATAAAAACACAGAAATAAGTAAAGTAAAGCAAAATGAACAGTGCATCTTTTTTGGTTGTATTTTTTTATCTTTTAAACTATCAAAATATATTTTTGATATTTTTGATACTTCCTAAAAGCTGTTTAATTTGATATAACATTCAGTAAAATAGATTGAAAATTCAGAAAAACAGTGGTGAATTTAATACAGCACGACTGTCTTACCAGTGCCTAAGGCATCACAAGGGAACTATCTATTCCAAGTCAAAAGACACAAACTATTTCAGAAGTGCATTTTTGTTAATTTCCTCTACACTGATTTAAAGACAAGTCAACCTTTTACTGGTTCGCAAACATGTGATATAAGGAAACGTCTAACTTGTCTTGCTGACTTGCCTTCTTCTTCTTGGGGTCTTTAAATACATCGGGACATCAATCCACTTGAAATTTGTAAAAAGCAGTTTAGCACTTTTAAATGTAACATTAATAATTAAAATGAATTTATTAACAAATAAAAACTGATCTTTAGCACATATTTTAAAATTATGTTGCATTTTATTTAATGTTTTAAATAGTATCAGTATCAATCTTAAACAGAATCATTTTATTAATAATTTAATTTTCTTAGTATTTTTGCAATATCAAAATCAGTTCATACAAGTGAAAATATTTAATAACTACAAAACAGATGCCCAATGAAATATTGCAATACCTATTATTTCAAAATCTCCATTCACATAGACTTCCAAAATTTTATATGTATACACATTGTCATCATTTTCACTGTTAGAAATCAGCATTTAAAAAAAACTAAATAAGCTCAGCTTAGCTGGAGTTGATGTTAAACTGTTTCAAATCAATCAAACAGGTCATTGTCAAAGAGTTGTTGTGAAAACATTTACCAAAATCAACATTTTACATTTTTCATGCAACAATTTATTAACACAATAGATATTAATAATTATCAAGAGTAGTTCGTGTTTTTATTTCGGGATCAGTTTCACGGGAAAAGATATCTTGACACCGGTAAAATAATAATAAAACATGGAAAAATGTGCAAAATACTGTATTTGATAGAAAGAACCAATATTTAGAGTACTTTACGAGCAAACATACAAAAATCAAGTGGTTGTTTCGGAACTACTGCTGTTTCGAAACTACTGTCTTAACTGTATTTTAATGAATAGGTAAATAACAAAAGGTCCTATCAAAATTTTCACAGATATTTAAATTTTAATCTACCTCTAGACAAAGGCAAACATGGCAAATATAAATGTGACAAAAACACAGAGACGAGACATAAAACACAAAAAGAACAAGAGGGCCATGATGACCCTTAATCGCTCACCTGATGACACATACTTTAAGTAGGCTCAAACCTGGCATCAAGTAATTAAGAGTTATTTACTTTAGAAATCTTTGGTGAAGATTGGACCATTAGGGTGGCCACTGGGTTGATAACATTTTCTAGAATTTTACCAAGTAACCTACTGAATCCACATGTCTCACTTCAAAACATATGTAAGATATCATACTGGCAAACATGCTGGTCAAGTTTGGTGAAGACTGGGCCATCAATGTAGCCACTTAAGTGTTTTCACAAGTTTTTTTTTCTAAAATGTAACCAAGTGACCTATTTTTTGACCTCACATGACCCAATAACAAACTTGTCCAGGATTTCATGTAGACAAACATTTTGACTAAGTTTGGTGAAGATTGGGCTATAAATGAGGCCTCTAGTGTGTTCACAAGCTTTTTTTAAAGATTGGACCTAGTGACCTACTTTTTGACCCCACGTGGCCCAGTTACGAACTCATCCAGGACTTCAAGCAGACAAACATTCTGACCAAGTTTGGTGAAGATTGGGCTATAAATGTGGCATCTAGTGTGTTCACAAGCTTTTTCTATTTGACCTAGTGACCTACTTTTTGACCCCACGTGACCCAGTTACGAACTCATCCAAGATTTTATGCAGACAAACATTCTGACCAAGTTTGGTGAAGTTTTGGCTATAAATGTGGCCTCTAGTGTGTTTACAAGCTTTGTCTAAGATTTGACCTAGTGACCTACTTTTTGACCCCACGTGATCCAGTTACGAACTCATCCAAGATTTCATGCAGACAAACATTCTGACCAAGTTTGGTGAAGATTGGGCTATCAATTTGGCCTCTAGTGTGTTCACAAGCTTTGTCTAAGATTTGACCTAGTGACCTACTTTTTATCCAGTTACGAACTCATTCAAGATTTCATGCAGACAAACATTCTGACCAAGTTTGGTGAAGATTGGGCTATCAATTTGGCCTCTAGTGTGTTCACAAGCTTTGTCTAAGATTTGACCTAGTGACCTACTTTTTGACCCCACGTGACCCAGTTACGAACTCATTCAAGTTTTCATGCCGACAAACATTCTGACAAAGTTTGGTGAAGATTGGGCTATAAATGTGGCCTCTAGTGTGTTCACAAGCTTTGTCTAAGATTGGACCTAGTGACCTACTTTTTGACCCCAGGTGACCCAATAATGAACTCATCCAAGATTTCATGCAGACAAACATTCTGAACAAGTTTGATGAAGATTGGATAAAAATTGTGGCCTCTAGTGTGTTCACAAGGTAAACTGTTGACGACGGACGACGAACGACGGACGAAGCGGTATCACAAAAGCTCCCCTTGCGCACATTGTGTGTGAAATCGCATGCATTTTGTACTTTGTTATTTCAATCATTAGTTTTGACAACAATCCTGGATTTTATTAGTAGGAATTTACTGGAATTTGATAGGCGGGTAAGACAAAGGGATGTGCAAGCAGTTAGAAATCCGAAAAACAAACGTGCATTCAAGCAAACATAACTGATCTTAATAAGAAATTTTCTGACCTGTTGCTGCTTTATTTGTTTATTAGTACGAGATGTATGTGAAAGATAACAAGTATTTTTAATAATAAATAAGGCCAAATGCTTAAAGGGGTCTAGACACCACAGGGTTATTTTGTGATTAAACATAATTTAAGTGCCATATATATTATCGATAACATTTACAAACCAATTTAAAACTTTGTCCATTTGAACATACCAGCTACATCCATACACCAGACATGAGTTGGGATATTTCATAAATATCTTTTAATGGAAGGTATATTCATATATTTTAAACTAATCTGCCATGATATTTCAGTAAATATTGAACAGGTTCATCAAAGTTTCAGTGAATGAGCAAAGGTTGAAAAAATGCTAAATAGAAAATCTGTGTCCAGGCCTCTTTAAACATAATTGCAGCATAATCAATATGGAATGAAGTCTTCCAAAAATGTAAAGACAAATGCAAATCATTAAAAAGGAAACCAAAACCTCTCCTCAACAATTTCCTATGAAATGATATAAACTGTACACAAAATGCCACTGACTAGATCGTATGTGAACACAATCTAACTACTTAACATTTGTAAATATTGCATCGGTTATCGAAAACTGCTTACTGAAAATTCCACCGTGGAAACCCTAACGGGTTATCACTTTTTCTAATGATACCCTTTTTATTTGGTTTAATCGACAAAAGTAGTAAAAATATCAAGGTCAGCTTTGGCTGATCAGCAATACCCTAAGAACCGCTACACCCCAAACAACTGTACTGTACAATGAAAGTGAAAGTGAATCACAAAAAAGTGGGTCGAAAATGCATTTAAATGTAGATCTTTAAAAAGATTATCAACGATAATTTTACAGTAAAAAACAGCAAACATACTGAGAAATAAATGAAAACATTGTAACCTGACAAGTCTGAATTTGTTGATTTTCAATCTCTTCTTGGGCGGAGTAGGTGGGTAAGACCAAAATACTTAAATCAAACTGGCAAGCAGCAAGCAACAAGCATTAACTCAGGGTAGCCGAAGAAATATTAGAGCAGCCGACATTAAGAAAAGGTATTTAAAACGTGCGTTTTCAACGCAAACTAATTACATCGAGAAAAATGTATTATTTAAAAACAACAAATCAAATGATACTTTAATTAAAATTATTTAAATCCAGTGTTTCTTTTGCGTAATATATAATTAAAAAAACAACACCAACACGTTGTTAAGTATTACATTATTAGAAGTAGATCTATATCTGAATTATAATCTAATCTAAATTATAAAAGATAACTGAAATTCTACTTAAATGTTGCAAAAACTCTTGGTGTAACGTGGGGCTTGCCAGCGGATATACGATAATTAAATGATACGCCAACGGTGAGTGAACCGCTGATAGAGGGACACAATTGAAAACATATCTATATTAGATTTAAAATCTGGTGAATATCTGGATCACTGACAGGGAATGTGACGCTATGAACTACATATATTTAAAATTAATTCAAATTGATCTAATTTAAAAATGAAACATCAAAGCTCTAGCTAGGGGATGACATAAAGAAAAATACAAATGAATATATACGCCATAGACTGTTAAATAATGTAAACATAAGCTAAAATGTATATACTTGACAAAATTGTATGAATTAAAAGTTTTGATACTCAACGTACAACCCATGTTTAAAAAGTAAACATGTTGTCCGAATAGAAATGGACAACAACAATACGAAAGCTTTGAAATGGCATTAATAAATATGCGTTCGAAGACGTCAATTACAATGGAATACAGAAACTAACCGTAACAGTCCGCTATATTTGAATGATCATTGTGTCACTCACGAGGAATGTGACGCAACTAACTATATATGTTTGCAAGCAAAATTAAAATAGCTAATGAAAAATCGCAGCAACAATACTCAAGCTAGGGGTTGGCATAGGGTAATAGTCGGTCAACAACAGACGTCAGTAACAGTAAAAACACAGAAAATTACACTAAAAACAGTATATAATTTAAAGATGCAGTGCCGACAGTTTCAAAGTAAAGGAATCGAAAAAATAAGGCCATCATCGGTTAAAGGGATCCTAAACTTAGACTTCTGGAGAATATGGGCACACGATGGCATTGGGGTGTGTTGATATTTGCCCGATACAACACCAGTTTGGAATTTAAATAGGTCGTTTATATTCAGACATTTTTCTTACGACCGCTTCCGATTAATTCCGGGTTTTGATCGGAAAATGGCGGAAAAGCAAGCTAAAACCAATCTGGCAAGCACATAGTCCAGCGGTAGTACACAGCGTGTGTAGTGAAAATATTCAAGACAGCAGGCACTAATACTCACAAAGTATGATACTAGGAACAGTTTAAAGTGAACAGTAACAAATGTCATTGAAGTATGATAAATGGCCATGGTCATATTTATATCTGTTATGTTATACAATGAAAAAAAAATATATTTGATATCCACGTGAATTCATGCTTAATATATATTTCGCCGAAGAATGCTACGCAACTCGCACCAAACCAAATCGCGTCAGGGAAAGTTCGTACCAATATTGAATAACTCTAAAAAATACAAACTTACAAACGGTAAACAGCAATTAACACCACTCCATATCAATTAACACCTAACAGCCAGTATCAGCACCCGTGCCGTAGTTAAAACTAACTCGCACTACAGCGCATACAAGGGGCGAGTTGTCTAAAGTTGGTACGAAGTAAAGCTGGTGCGAAATGCGAATTGAAACCTCTGATGGAGGATATAGATTGTCTATCTAGGCATTAAGATTTAATGCAAAACCTAACTATGCAAAAGATTTGTTACGTGACATATTTTTAACGTAGTGGTTTCATCATGTCACCTTAAAAAATGACGAGTTTGATGTTATTTGGTTATAATAAAACTCCTGAATGGATCAAAAACACATACTTAAATTCGTATTTCATTTAAGAGCAAGAAATTATAAACTAAAGTTACTACTTAAAATAATGCAGAAGTAAATAATGTTATCAGTTTAATTTACTCGTTAATCAGGAAGAATGCGATAAACGCTATGCATTATAAAACATTTTTGTTAAAGATTTTGTCACGGATCGCCCTTTTTCTGATCCCACATAGGCCGACAAAGAAGAAATGTACTTCATATGCATCCGAAAGAGGATCGAACCAGCTTTCGAGTCCTGAAGAGACTTTGGCTCTATCTAGGCGCTGACTGCCTAAAAAATGTCTGCGTAACTGGTAAAAAATCTGAACAAATAAGGGGATCTTTGGTCGCGGATAGGCCTCTTTCCGACCCCGACAAGGCCGACATAGAGGAAATGTGACACCACTTCTTCATATGCACGTGGAAATCTGCAAAAAAGTTGGATTTTGGTCGCGTATAGACCTCTATCCGACCCCGACAAGGCCAAATAGAGGAAATGTGACACATCTTCATCATATGCATATGAAAGAGAATCGAACCAGCTTTTAAGTGCCGCAGAGCATTTGGCTCTATCTTGGGGCTGACTGCCTCAGAAATGTCTCCGTATGTGGTAGGAAATCTGCAAAAAAGTTGGATTTTTAGTCGCGTATAGACCTCTTTCCGACCCCGACAAGGCCGACATAGAGGAAATGTGACACCACTTCGTCATATGCATATGAAAGAGGATCGAACCAGCTTTTAACTGCCGCAAAGCATTTTGCTCTATCTTGGGGCTGACTGCCTCAAAGATGGCTCCGTATGTAGTAGGAAATCTGCAAAAAGGGGATTTTTGGTCATGTATAGACCACTTTCCGACCCCGACAAGGCCGACATAGAGGAAATGTGACACCTCTACTTCATATGCATATAAAAAGATAATTGAACCAGCTTTTAATTGCCGCAGAGGGTTTGGCACTATCGTGGGGCTGACTGCCTCAAAAATGTCTCCGTAAGTGGTAGGTAATCTGCAAAAAAAGTTGGAATTTTGGTCGCGTTTAGACCTCATTCCGACCACGACAAGGCCGACATAGAGGAAATGTGACACTACTTCTTTATATGCATATGAAAGAGGATTGAACCAGCTTTTAACTGCCGCAGAGCATTTGGCTCTATCTTGGGACTGACTGCCTCAAAAATGTCTTTGTATGTGGTAGGAAATCTGCTAAAAAGTTGGAATTTTGGTGGCGTTTAGACCTCTTTCCGACCACGACAAGGCCGACATAGAGGAAATGTGACACCACTTTTCATAGGCATATGAAAGAGGATTAAACCAGCTTTGAATTGCCGCAGAGCGTTTGGCTCTATCTTGGGGCTGACTGCCTCAAAAATGTCTTGGTAAGTGGTAGGTAATCTGCAAAAAAAGATAGATTTCTGGACGCATTTAGACCTCATTCCGACCACAAGAAGGCTGAGATAGAGGAAATGTGACACCACTTCTTTATATGCATATAAAAGAGGATCGAACCAGCTTTTAACTGCCGTAGAGCATTTGGCTCTATCTTGGGGCTGACTGCCTCAAAAATGTCTCCGTATGTAGTAGGAAATCTGTAAAAAACGGGGATTTTTGGTCACGTATAGACCTCTTTCCGACCCCGACAAGTCCGACATAGAGGAAATGTGACACCTCTTCTTCATATGAATATAAGAGATAATTGAACCAGCTTTTAATTGCCGCAGAGCGTTTGGCTCTATCTTGGGACTGACTGCCTCAAAAATGTCTCCGTAAGTGGTAGGAAATCTGCAAAAAAGTTGGATTTTTGGTCGCGTATAGACCTCATTCCGACCCCTACAAGGCCGACATAGAAGAAATGTGACACCACTTCATCATATGCATATGAAAGAGGATTAAACCAGCTTTTAACTGCCGCAGAGCATTTGGCTCTATCGTGGGGCTGACTGCCTCAAAAATGTATGCGTAAGTGGTAGGAAATCTGCAAAAAAGTTGGATTTTCGGTCGCGTATAGACCTCTTTCCGACCCCGACAAGGCCGACATAGAGGAAATGTGACACCACTTCATCATATGAATATGAAAGAGGATCGAACCAGCTTTTAACTGCCGCAGAGCGTTTGGCTCTATCGTGGGACTGACTGCCTCAAAAAATGTATCCGTAAGTGGTAGGAAATCTGCAAAAAAGTTGGATTTTTGGTCGCGTATAGACCTCTTTCCGACCCCGACAAGGCTAACATAGAGGAAATGTGACACCCCTTCATCATATGCATATGAAAGAGGATCAAACCAGCTTTGAATTCCTGCAGAGCATTTTGCTCTATCTTGGGGCTGACTGCCTCAAAAATGTATCCGTAAGTGGTAGGAAATCTGCAAAAAAGTTGGATTTTTGGTCGCGTATAGACCTCTTTCCGACCCCGACAAGGCCGACATAGAGGAAATGTGACACCACTTCATCATATGCATATGAAAGAGGATCGAACCAGCTTTGAATTGCCGCAGAGCATTTGGCTCTATCTTGGGGCTGACTGCCTCAAAAATGTATGCGTAAGTGGTAGGAAATCTGCAATAAAGTTGGATTTTCGGTCGCGTATAGACCTCTTTCCGACCACGACAAGGCCGACATAGAGGAAATGTGACACCACTTCATCATATGCATATGAAAGAGGATCGAACCAGCTTTTAAATGCTGCAGAGAATTTGGCTCTATCTTGGGGCTGACTGCCTCAAAAATGTCTCCGTATGTGGAAGGTAATCTGCAAAAAGGGGATTTTGGGTCGGTTATAGACCTCTTTCCGACCCCGACAAGGCCGACATAGAGGAAATGTGACACCACTTCTTCATATGCATATGAAAGAAGATTGAACCAGCTTTTACCTGACGCAGAGCGTTTGGCTCTATCTTGGGGCTGACTGCCTCACAAATGTATCCGTATGTGGTAGGAAATCTGAAAAAAAGTTGGATTTTTGGTCGCGTTTAGACCTCTTTCCGACCCCGACAAGGCCGACATAGAGGAAATGTGACACCACTTCTTCATATGCATATGAAAGAAGATTGAACCAGCTTTTAACTGCCGCAGAGCGTTTGGCACTATCTTGGGGCTGACTGCCTCAAAAATGTATCCGTAAGTGGTAGGAAATCTGCAAAAAAGTTGGATTTTTGGTCGCGTATAGACCTCTTTCCGACCCCGACAAGGCCGACATAGAGGAAATGTGACACCACTTTATCATATGCATATGAAAGTGGATCGAACCAGCTTTTAACTGCCGCAAAGCATTTGGCTCTATCTTGGGGCTGACTGCCTCAAAAATGTCTCCGTATGTGGTAGGTAATCTGCAAAAAAGGTGATTTGGGGTCGGTTATAGACCTCTTTCCAACCCCGACAAGGCCGACGTAGAGGAAATGTGACACCACTTCTTCATATGCATATGAAAGAAGATTGAACCAGCTTTTAACTGCCGCAGAGCGTTTGGCTCTATCTTGGGGCTGACTGCCTCAAAAATGTATCCGTACGTGGTAGGTAATCTGCAAAAAAGTTGGATTTTTCGTTCCGTATAGACCTCTGTCCGACCCCGACAACGCCGACATAGAGGAAATGTGACACCACTTCTTCATATGCATCTGAAAGAGGATCTAACTAGCTTTCGTTTCCTGGTCTCTATCTTGACTGCCTTATAATCTGTATTTATTTGGTCGGAAATCTGAAAAAAACGGAGAGTCCTTCCGTTCCCGACTAGGCAGGCATAGAGGAAACACCACTTCTTTGTATACATCCGAAAGGTGATCAAACCATCTTCCGACTACTGAAGAGCCTTGGGCTCTATCTTCCGGCTGACTATCATGAAAATGTCTCCGTATTTGGTCAAATATTTGCACTCAAAGAAGGCTTTTATATATATATTTGGTCGGAAATCCGGAAAAAGCGGATTTTCTTTGTCGCGGAGAGGCCTTTTTCCGACACCGACCAGGCCGACATAGAGGAAATCTGACACCACTTCACATTTTAGGAAGACCTTCCAAGCGAACAATATCTTGTTTGCATTTTCTTCGATGTTACATTGTCTTTCTAGTATATCAAATTTGCCTTTCAAAGTCTCGAAAAGCATCGACATATGGATCTATGGTAAAAGTAAAAGTAAAGGTAAAGGTGGAAGATGGTACATTGTATTTTTCAATATTTCTAAAACCGTACTTCATTTTAAAAACAATCAAATTAAGTAGCCGCACCGAAATGTGTACACGCAAATATCTTGTAGTGGGTATACATGGAAAACAATTTTGCTTCGATTTAGGAAAGCATCAACTGTTATTGACAAGTTTACATGACATAAATCTGAGAACAATTAAATATTTGCAAATTGTTCTCATATCATAAGACGCTAACGTTTGACTAAAAAGTAAAATAAATAGTGTAGGTATTTATAACAACTGACACTGCAGCCAATACTCACAACGTTATTAAATACATGTATTCACATTAAAATTAACAACAATTAAGTTTCATATGATAAAATAAACAATAACATTTTCTCATTAAGGTAAATGAACGTAATTTTAGGTAAAATACCAAGTGTGTGGAACGGGTATTTAACAATTTAATTAAGACAAATAATAATAGTTATTAAATACTGATTATTTATTTGTTGGGTTATTACGATTTTACGACAAATGTGTTCAATGATAAAACCATTGTATTTTGCTAATAAAACTAATATGCAGTCTGAGAAAATGAACAAAATAAGACTATTAATAATTCTATCCATGGTTCCTGTTACAATCCTTAACTTATCGGCAGATAAGTTTATTTTAGACAGGTATACTCATTACGTAAAAGGCAATGTATAATAATAATATGTATTAATTTAAAACGATCTATAACATTTTATAGGTTGTTAAACAAAATACACAACATATTTTTCTTCGATAAAGATTTAATACAAAAATCAGCGTCTTTTTATTGTTTAAAATCAGTACTAATGGCCTAACCATACCTAGTAGAAACCGACTGTCTTTAAGAAGGTATCTTACATTCTGTCGTCATTTTCTTAAAGCTGTATTCAAGTCATTCAACAATAGTATGCATGACGTTATTAAATATTTTCAGCTGCAATTTACAGAAATGTGATGAGCATCTATATTGGTCAGTTGAAGTAGTACTTGCGTAATTGATATCTGCAAACCCTTAAATTGAACTGACTTAGGATACTAGGTGTAAAGTGCAAATCTCTGGTCTTTTTATTATTAATAGCCATGATACTTTCCCAAAGGAGTAAGGACATATTGTTTTTAATGCCAGATCATCCTGTTTTTTCAATTATTGTTCCTGTATAAGTTAACTCTTTAACCACTGTTCACATGCACACACCTGATCAATATTGTTTATCTAAGTCTCGTCGTTTTTGATATATTACTCTTTCGATTTCTCATAGTGAACTTGTAGATTTTTTTTTTTACAATAACAATAATAATGACTGAAAGAGGGAGAGAGAGAGAAAGTGAAGCGACCGATTGTGTGAGTGAGAGAGAGAGAGAGAGAGGGAGAGAAAGAGAGGGGAGGAGAGAGAGAAGATTGAGAGAATAGAGAAAGAGAAAAGAATAGAGATAAGAGAGAAAGGGAGAGAGAAGTGAGAGAGGAGAGAGAGCGAAGAGAGAGAGAAGAGAGAGAGAGAAGCGACCGAGTGAGAGAGAGAGAGAGAGAGAGAGAGAGAGAGAGAGAGAGAGCGAGAGCGAGAGAGAGCAATGAAGTAACATTGTTGATTTATTGATAATATTACTTAATAACACAGTTTAAAAGTAGTTGATATATAGAATGATTGGTACATTTTATACGAGTTTAGGAATAGGACAACACGTGTTGTGAGGACGATTCCTATATCTTATTTCGTTTAATTGATTTCTTCGTTTTTATATATTTTTTTAAACTATGTTCCATTTAAATATAGACAAAACAGAGGGTTTACGAGCTCGTTGTTTTGTTTTTGTTTTCACCATTACCCTGACCATAGGGTCACAGAGTTTTGCTGTGTATTTTTCCAGAACTTTCCCATGTTTACAAAGATTTAAACACACAATAATTGTAAAACTAACAATATTCTCTTAAAAGAATTATTTTAATGTGTTGCATACAATCGATTTGTTACCAAAACATGATTAGATAACATACACACTGTAAAGTAAAAAACATATTCGATTTTCACTACAATATGATAATTTGACCACAATTTATAATGCAAATCAGTTTTTTTCTCAGTTTGACACATTTTTTGCAAACAGTTTCATATTTTTTCATTTCGTCATATTTTATAGAGCTATGTATGCTGAACAGGTCAAAAGAAAAACATGATATGGCTTGCGGTTTATTTTATTTACTTATTTATTTTGTAAAATGGGTACAACTGAAGCATATGCTCGTTAAGCATTTGACAAATTCGATCAATTAATGGTTCTATATGGAAATCTATCATGCATAGTCGGCAAATATCCGCTGCAACTTTATTTTACTGAATAAATAATATAATGAGCAAATACAACTAACAATGTGAGAATTAGCACAGCAATAATGGCATGTTTTTTTTAGACTCCCCTGGATCTGGGACACTGAGTCAGATGCATGAAAAAACATGTCCCATTTTTATAATCACTGCAAACATTGAGTAAGGCAGGACAATATACAACAATGAAGTATTGTCAATGGAATAATAAACTGGAGAAAAGTAACTTCAAAATACACGTGCATAAATCACCAAGTATTATACAGGAAAGTACGGTATTAATGTTGGGGTATATAAAAGTATGAAATATTCTCCTAGGGTGAAGCAAGTTTTCTAGAAACACACATATACACAGAATTTGAAAATTAACACAACTGATATGTTGTATTTTTCACATTTTCACAATCACATTTTTCTCCATTCTGTTTTAATTAATGGATATTTGTCTTCTAAATTGGTATTAAAGATATATTTTTTGGAAATAAGAAAACTCCAGATATTATGTTATATCCTCTTTAAGAGAAGTGTGTTGTTATTTAGTATTGTTTGGAAACAAAGTCTAGCATTAGACAAAGCAACCAAACATGTGACTTGTTTGGTTTGACTCAAACTTCCCAAATACATGTATATGTAATTATTTGTTAACAAACCTAACACGTTTAAGACAGATTTTTCCTTTTTCTGCTTAGGCCAAAAAAAAAATATATGTCTGGTTACGGTGACCCGACCGACCCTACTTTTTTCCGCCAAACCTAAACTTTTTTTTTCCGATTTTGGTAAAAAAAATAGCAGCAAAGGTTTCCCCCTAAAATATTTGTTCGAGGATGTTTTTCGTTCATTTCATATTCAACCAGTCAACAATTTGTCAACAAAGGCATCCAGCATGATGAATGGAGAAAATGCTTACGAGGTTTTTAAGTCTCATACTATGGTGCAGACCTTGGACGGAAAGATATCTGTTCTTTCTGTGCCCAGATGAAATGCTGTTGTAGATGCTGACTTAAAACAAAAGTACAAAACAGTTTTGCCAATATGCCTGTAGAGCAGAAAATCAGACACCATTTGTACAGAGGCCTTTTGGTAAAAAGAAATGAACAATTAATGAACAGATATTTAATACTTGAAATTTAATTTTAAAGGCCTGACATGTATTAATATTAAAAAACACACAATTTCAAGACTTTCAATAACTTTAGGAATGAAAGTGTTCATCTTATACATTTTCAAGTGATTTAATACATTTCATTAGCATTATATAAATATCCTTCTCTATTGCAGTCTGTAGAGCTAAGACTATGAACTATTTTTGAAATATCTGAAAAAAACAACAACATTAATTTATATTTTTTGTGAGAAATTGTTTCATAATATAGTATTAAATTTTAAAGAAAAAGTATTGTTTTTTTTTTTTTAAATTATTTCTTGATTTAGCTACATGTATTTTAAAAGTGATTTGGAATTTCTATGTGTTCTGCCTTCCATGAACCAGGATGTATTGGTATTAGTACTACAGGTACTTTTTTATAGAACAGTGATGTTAAACTGCAATAAAGTTGGCTAAAGGATCGAACTAGAATGAGTTTGTAACATGTCAGGTTAGTGACAATTCTGGAGACTCAATTCAGGACCTCTTTTATCATGAGAAGAGCTCTCTTCCACTTTGCCACCATTGCACATTTGTAGTGGTGGAAAGGCTCGAACTTAAAACAATCATTTTGTGTTTATTGTTCATTTTGCAATCTGAAACACTTTTCTAACCTGAACCCTGAGGTCCTTTGCACTAAGGTAGCCTCATTAACGGCCTATAGGGTTAATATTGTGCATACCCTTCACCGTGCAGCTATGTTACATGGCAGATTAGCAGACAGAGGTTGACTAAAAAGTTAAAAGGTACATAAAAAGCTGTTATATTGTGTTTAATACACACACAATATTGGGTTTAATACACACACACAAGCAATTATTGGTGAATACATTTAGCTGCAATGAAAAGAGTGATATGCTGTCCAACAAGCAAAACTAAAAAAAAAAAAAAAAAAAAAAAATTGCCTACCTACCTACCCTATTTTTGTTTAACATGTCACAGTAACCAGACATATATTTCTTTTTGGCCTTACTGTGCTTTATTTAAAATCACATAGCTCATGACTGCTCAACGATGTATTTCATAGTTGCCTAAATGTTCTGTAAAGTATATTGGCTGATGCTGCAAAACATGAAATAATTTCACCACATGGTTTTGATTTTTTGCACTTTGAATGTACCAGATTCATTGATTGATTTATTTGTAATCAAATTCAGCACACATCACACAATTAAATTTACAAAATTAAAACTTAAAACTACACATGTTTCCCTTTTATCTGGCAGAATATGGCAGAAATAATTGTCGAAGTGAATGAGAAGGAAAAGAAAAATGACCATGCGTGTCCATACGGGATTCGAACCATCAACACCCAGTTTTAAAGCGCTTTAACCCTAATTTTACTATTACTTAATAGTACTTAACTACTTATTTACTTATTTACTTAACTTCCTTATTTCTACTGAAGAGCACCTACACTGTATGCGCAAAATAAATGCCCAGTGCGAATTGTCGTTATCGTCTTTAAGTTAAAAATGGCCGAGCATAATATTCAGTGCATTTTTAATAGCGAAATAGCGAAAAAATGTCCCCAACATTTTTAGAATCATCTGCACACCACAGGTCACATTGAAGCTGACTTCTATGTCTTTTCATTACTCTTCTTAATCTACAACTATATCCTCTTCCATACATCACCACCCATCCCTCTGTACCTTTCTATCTCTCTTTCCCTCCTCACTCGTCCATTCTTTGTTTAAACACTCCCTTACTCATAACTCTCCGGTAATCCTGTCTTACATGCCTATCAACTCCCTTACTCATTACTTTCTCCTCAATCGTCTTCGCTATGGCTATCCACTCCCTTACTCATTACTCATTACTCTCTCCTCAATCCTCTTTTTCTATTTCTATGGCTATCCACTCCCTTACTCATTACTTTCTCCTCACTCCTCTTTTTTATGGCTATCAACTCCCTTACTCATAACTCTCTCCTCAATCGTCTTCTCCATGGCTATCCACTGTCTTACTCATAACTCTCTCCTTAATCGTCTTCTCTATGGCTATCCACTGCCTTACACATTACTCTCTCCTCACTCCTCTTTTTCTATGGCTATCCACACCCTTACTCATTACTCTCCTCAATCCTTTTCTCTATGGCCATCCACTACCTTACTCATTATGTTGAGTAACTTGACTTTGTTAAAACAGTATCGATTATTATGAGAATTCTCAAACTTAATGATATCAGAATACAAAAGTTGATTGAATGCAGTAGTATGTATTTTTGTACCTTTTGCATATTTTGCACAAAGATCATTTTACGTTTGGGGAAGTCAGTTCAAATTTTGTGTATGTCGCTATTGTCGGTGTATGAAAATAGACTGTCCTGCGTGATGATGCCACACTAGCCCCTCAGCCGCCATCAAATTGATTGAACAATATATCAGCGTTGCAAATCAAACAAACATATTTTAGACAATAAGGTAATGGCTAAGTAAATATGTAATCGGCGAGGCAGGTACGACCCTATTTCGGATGCATATGAAGAAATGGAGTCACATTTCCTCTATGTCGGCCTTGGCGTTGTCGGAAAGTGGCCTATCCGCGACCAAAAATCTATTACTTCGCTGCTTTTAAAACAATTGAGGAGACATTTGTGAGGCAGTCAGCCCCGAAATCGAGCCCAACGCGCATAGGGAGTCGAAATCTGGTTCGATCCTCTTTCGGATGCATATGTAGAACTGGTGTCACATTTCCTCTATGTCGGCCTTGTAGGGGTCGGAAAGAGGACTATAACCGACCCAAAATCCCCTTTTTTTGCAGATTACCTACCACATACGGAGACATTTTCGAGGCAGTCAGCCCCAAGATAAAGCCAAATGCTTTACGGCACTTAAAAGCTGGTTTAATCCTCTTTCATATGCATATGAAGAAGTGGTGTCACATTTCCTCTATGTCGGCCTTGTCGTGGTCGGAAAGAGGTCTAAACGCCACCAAAATTCCAACTTTTTTGCAGATTTCCTACCACTTACGGAGACATTTTTGAGGCAGTCAGCCCGAAGATAGAGCCTAATGCTCTGCGGCAATTCAAAGCTGGTTTGATCGTCTTTCTTATGGATATAAAGAAGTGGTGTCACATTTCCTCTATGTCGGCAATTTTCGTGGTCGGAAAGAGGTCTATACGCGACCAAAAATCCAACTTTTTTTGCAGATTACCTACTACTTACGAAGACATTTTTGAGGCAGTCAGCCCCAAGATAGTGCCAAACGCTCTGCCGCAATTCAAAGCTGGTTTAATCCTCTTTCATATGCATATGAAAAAAAGGTGTCACATTTCCTCTATGTCGGCCTTGTCGGGGTCGGAAATAGGTCTATACGCGACCGAAAATCCAACTTTTTTGCAGATTTCCTACCACATACGGAGACATTTTTGAGGCAGTCAGCCCCAAGATAGAGCCAAATGCTTTGCGGCGCTTAAAAGCTGGTTTAATCTTCTTTCATATGCATATGAAGAAGCGGTGTCACATTTCGTCTAGGTCGGCCTTGTCGTGGTCGGAAAGAGGTCTATACGCGACCAAAAATACAACTTTTTTGCAGATTTCCTACCACTTACGAAGACATTTTTGAGGCAGTCAGCCCCAAGATAGAGCCAAACGCTCTGCGGCAGTTAAAAGCTGGTTCAATCCTTTTTCATATGCATATAAAGAAGTGGTGTCACATTTCCTTTATGTCGGCCTTGTCGGGGTCGGAAAGAGGTCTAAACGCGACCAAACATCCCCGTTTTTAGCAGATTTCCTACCACTTACGAAGACATTTTTGAGGCAGTCAGCCCCAAGATAAGAGCCAAATGCTCTGCGGCAGTTAAAAGCTGGTTCGATCCTCTTTTATATGCATATGAAGAAGTGGTGTCACATTTCCTTTATGTCGGCCTTGTCGGGGTCGGAAAGAGGTCCATAACCGACCCAAAATCTCCTTTTTTGCAGATTACCTACCACATACGGAGACATTTTTGAGGCAGTCAGCCCCAAGATAGAGCCAAATGCTCTGTGGCAGTTAAAAGCTGGTTCGATCCTCTTTTATATGCATATGAAGAAGTGGTGTCACATTTCCTTTATGTCGGCCTTGTCGGGGTCGGAAAGAGGTCTAAACGCGACCAAACATCCCCGTTTTTAGCAGATTTCCTACCACATACGGAGACATTTTTGAGGCAGTCAGCCCCAAGATAGAGCCTAATGCTCTGCGGCAATGCAAAGCTGGTTTGATCCTCTTTCATATGCATATAAAGAAGTGGTGTCACATTTCCTCTATGTCGGCAATTTTCGTGGTCGGAAAGAGGTCTATACGCGACCAAAAATCCAACTTTTTTGCAGATTACCTACCACTTACCAAGACATTTTTGAGGCAGTCAGCCCCAAGATAGAGCCAAACGATCTGCGGCAATTCAAAGCTGGTTTAATCCTCTTTCATATGCATATGAAAAAGTGGTGTCACATTTTCTCTATGTCGGCCTTGTCGGGGTCGGAAAGAGGTCTATACGCGACTAAAAATCCAACTTTTTTGCAGATTTCCTACCACTTACGAAGACATTTTTGAGGCAGTCAGCCCTAAGATAGAGCCAAACGCTCTGCGGCAGTTAAAAGCTGGTTCAATCCTCTTTCATATGCATATGAAGAAGTGGTGTCACATTTCCTTTATTTCGGCCTTGTCGGGGTCGGAAAGAGGTCTAAACGCGACCAAACATCCCCGTTTTTAGCAGATTTCCTACCACATACGGAGACATTTTTGAGGCAGTCAGCCCCAAGATAGAGCCAAATGCTCTGCGGCTGTTAAAAGCTGGTTCGACCATCTTTTATATGCATATGAAGAAGTGGTGTCACATTTCCTTTATGTCGGCCTTGTCGGGGTCGGAAAGAGGTCTAAACGCGACCAAAATTCCAACTTTTTTGCAGATTACCTACCACTCACGGAGACATTTTTGAGGCAGTCAGCCCCAAGATAGAGCCAAACGCTCTGCGGCAATTAAAAGCTGGTTTAATTATCTCTTATATGCATATGAAGAAGAGGTGTCACATTTCCTCTATGTCGGACTTGTCGGGGTCGGAAGGAGGTCTATACGTGACCAAAAATCCCCGTTTTTTTGCAGATTTCCTACTACATACGGAGACATTTTTGAAGCAGTCAGCCCCAAGATAGAGCCAAATGCTCTACGACAGTTAAAAGCTGTTTCGATCCTCTTTTATATGCATATGAAGAAGTGGTGTCACATTTCCTCTATCTCGGCCTTCTTGTGGTCGGAATGAGGTGTAAATGCGTCCAGAAATCCACCTTTTTTGCAGATTACCTACCACTTACCAAGACATTTTTGAGGCAGTCAGCCCCAAGATAGAGCCAAACGCTCTGCGGCAATTCAAAGCTGGTTTAATCCTCTTTCATATGCCTATGAAAAAGTGGTGTCACATTTCCTCTATGTCGGCCTTGTCGTGGTCGGAAAGAGGTCTAAACGCCACCAAAATTCCAACTTTTTAGCAGATTTCCTACCACATACGAAGACATTTTTGAGGCAGTCAGTCCCAAGATAGAGCCAAATGCTCTGCGGCAGTTAAAAGCTGGTTCAATCCTCTTTCATATGCATATAAAGAAGTAGCGTCACATTTCCTCTATGTCGGCCTTGTCGTGGTCGGAATGAGGTCTAAACGCGACCAAAATTCCAACTTTTTTTGCAGATTACCTACCACTTACGGAGACATTTTTGAGGCAGTCAGCCCCACGATAGTGCCAAACGCTCTGCGGCAATTAAAAGCTGGTTCAATTATCTTTTTATATGCATATGAAGTAGAGGTGTCACATTTCCTCTATGTCGGCCTTGTCGGGGTCGGAAAGTGGTCTATACATGACCAAAAATCCCCTTTTTGCAGATTTCCTACTACATACGGAGCCATTTTTAAGGCAGTCAGCCCCAAGATAGAGCCAAATGCTTTGCGGCAGTTAAAAACTGGTTCGATCCTCTTTCATATGCATATGACGAAGTGGTGTCACATTTCCTCTATGTCGGCCTTGTCGGGGTCGGAAAGAGGTCTATACGCGACTAAAAATCCAACTTTTTTGCAGATTTCCTACCACATACGGAGACATTTCTGAGGCAGTCAGCCCCAAGATAGAGCCAAATGCTCTGCGGCACTTAAAAGCTGGTTCGATTCTCTTTCATATGCATATGATGAAGATGTGTCACATTTCCTCTATTTGGCCTTGTCGGGGTCGGATAGAGGTCTATACGCGACCAAAATCCAACTTTTTTGCAGATTTCCACGTGCATATGAAGAAGTGGTGTCACATTTCCTCTATGTCGGCCTTGTCGGGGTCGGAAAGAGGCCTATCCGCGACCAAAGATCCCCTTATTTGTTCAGATTTTTTACCAGTTACGCAGACATTTTTTAGGCAGTCAGCGCCTAGATAGAGCCAAAGTCTTTTCAGGACTCGAAAGCTGGTTCGATCCTCTTTCGGATGCATATGAAGTACATTTCTTCTTTGTCGGCCTATGTGGGATCAGAAAAAGGGCGATCCGTGACAAAATCTTTAACAAAAATGTTTTATAATGCATAGCGTTTATCGCATTCTTCCTGATTAACGAGTAAATTAAACTGATAACATTATTTACTTCTGCATTATTTTAAGTAGTTACTTTAGTTTATAATTTCTTGCTCTTAAATGAAATACGAATTTAAGTATGTGTTTTTGATCCATTCAGGAGTTTTATTATAACCAAATAACATCAAACTCGTCATTTTTTAAGGTGACATGATGAAACCACTACGTTAAAAATATGTCACGTAACAAATCTTTTGCATAGTTAGGTTTTGCATTAAATCTTAATGCCTAGATAGACAATCTATATCCTCCATCAGAGGTTTCAATTCGCATTTCGCACCAGCTTTACTTCGTACCAACTTTAGACAACTCGCCCCTTGTATGCGCTGTAGTGCGAGTTAGTTTTAACTACGGCACGGGTGCTGATACTGGCTGTTAGGTGTTAATTGATATGGAGTGGTGTTAATTGCTGTTTACCGTTTGTAAGTTTGTATTTTTTAGAGTTATTCAATATTGGTACGAACTTTCCCTGACGCGATTTGGTTTGGTGCGAGTTGCGTAGCATTCTTCGGCGAAATATATATTAAGCATGAATTCACGTGGATATATTTTTTTTCATTGTATAACATAACAGATATAAATATGACCATGGCCATTTATCATACTTCAATGACATTTGTTACTGTTCACTTTAAACTTTTCCTAGTATCATACTTTGTGAGTATTAGTGCCTGCTGTCTTGAATATTTTCACTACACACGCTGTGTACTACCGCTGGACTATGTGCTTGCCAGATTGGTTTTAGCGTATTATTGCACCAGATACATCCGAGGGATGATTGTCCCGAGGACGGAATTACCCAGGAGTTCCGATTGCCTATAACCGATGAGATTTTACTCTATAAGGCTGTATTTACCTCTTACCAGTGAGATTTAACTCTGACTAAACTCTATAAGGCTGTATGTACCTATAACTGGTGAGATTTAACTCAGTAAGGCTATATGTGCCTATAACCAGTGAGATTTAACTCAGTAAGGCTATATACCTATAACCGGTGAAATTTACCTCAATTTGTATGTACCTATAACAGATGAGTTTTAACTCAACAATGCTGTATGTACCTATAACAGATGAGTTTTAACTCAACAATGCTGTATGTACCTATAACAGATGAGTTTTAACTCAACAAGGCTGTATGTACCTATAACAGATGAGTTTTAACTCAACAGTGCTGTATGTACCTATAACAGATGAGATTTAACTCAACAAGGCTGTATGTACCTATTACCCGTGAGATTTATCTCAATAAGGCTGTATACATACTAATAACCCGCGAGATTTAACTCAATAAGGCTGTATGTACCTGTAAAATCAGAACCCAAGTTGCATTTTAAGCATGTAACTTATTTAAACATCATGTACATAGAACCAATTTATTAAATAAATAATTTGTTTATTTCGTTTACTGTAGATAGATCTATAATGGTGATATATAAAATATTGCGATTCTTTTTCGTTTATCCGAATTTCACTTTATGTCTGAGAAATGCCTATAATTATAACATGCAATATATGGTTGTTTTATTATTTCATATTAATATTTAAAACATATTAACTTATTCAAACAATAATAAACAAAAACATAATTAGGTTTGTTCGAACATGATAAGTCCGAAGTACAAAAAGAGGTGTCAATAATCCCCCTCTCCTCATGAATATTTATGACCCTATAACCGTTGAGATCCTGTAACCGGTAAGATATAGTTTCTTCGTAAAAATTATGGTGTATGTTTTCAGGGCAGGATAACTGTCTTCGAGCGACATGTAACTTTCCTTTGCAGAGGCCCTGTTAATTAGATAATGCATTGGTCTTTTCTTCACAATATATAGTTTTGGGGTTCCCAAAGAAACGGTTTAAATTGCTTCCAAAGTCGTGACATTTACTATAGAGTAAAGAAGTTCATGTTGCTCGACGCCGTAATAAACTGAAGGATATATATTTCAATCAATGGGAAACTGGTGTAAGAAGTAGCACCTCATTGTGTGTATTTAAGGAAATAAAAACAAATATTGAAATGTTGTCGAATTTATTTTTGTTAGAAATGTTCATATACAAAATAATTTAAAACCAAACATGAGTCATTTAGACAATATTGATAAAAGAAATGATTTTTTAAATCCAACATCATTCATTTAGACAGAGAACATAGTGTCTGGTTGACATCTACAAGTATGTATTGGTTCTAGTGGCTATGAAAGTACGTTCTCATTAATCTGTTAAAAATAGACTGGCAATTTCAGCTAGTTAGAAAGAGAAATGTAATAGAACAGTTACAAAGTAATTAGGAAATGTTATGGAACAGTTACATGGCAATTGAGAAATGTAATAGAACAGTTACATGGCAATTGAGAAATGTAATAGAACAGTTACATGGCAATTGAGAAATGTAATAGAACAGTTACATGGCAATTGAGAAATGTAATAGAACAGTTACATGGCAATTTAATTGCAGCTAGTTAGAAAGAGAAATGTAATCGAACAGTTACATGGCAATTTAATTGCAGCTAGTTAGAAAAAGAAATGTAATAGAACAGTTACATGGCCATTGAGAAATAAAATAGAACAGTTACATGGCAATTTAATTGCAGCTAGTTAGAAAGAGAAATGTAATAGAACAGTTACATGGCAATTTAATTGCAGCTAGTTAGAAAAGAGAAATGTAATAGAACAGTTACATGGCAATTTTATTGCAGCTAGTTAGAAAAGAGAAATGTAATAGAACAGTTACATGGCAATTTTATTGCAGCTAGTAAGAAAAGAGAAATGTAATAGAACAGTTACATGGCAATTTTATTGCAGCTAGTAAGAAAGAGAAATGTAATCGAACAGTTACATGGCAATTTAATTGCAGCTAGTTAGAAAGAGAAATGTAATCGAACAGTTACATGGCAATTTAATTGCAGCTAGTTAGAAAGAGAAATGTAATAGAACAGTTACATGGCAATTTAATTGCAGCTAGTTAGAAAAGAGAAATGTAATAGAACAGTTACATGGCAATTTTATTGCAGCTAGTTAGAAAAGAGAAATGTAATAGAACAGTTACATGGCAATTTTATTGCAGCTAGTAAGAAAAGAGAAATGTAATAGAACAGTTACATGGCAATTTAATTGCAGCTAGTTAGAAAAGAGAAATGTAATAGAACAGTTACAAAGCAATAAAGAAATGTAATAGAACAGTTACATGGCAATTTAATTGAAGCTAGTTAGAAAAGAGAAATGTAATAGAACAGTTACAAAGCAATTAAGAAATGTAATAGAACAGTGACAAGGCAATTAATTCACCTTATTGTTAATAGCTAGTCTAAAGTATTTAAAGCTTTATAAGCTGAAAGACAGATCAAGACTATACAAAACATGTGGATCCAGGAAATCCAGCTCATGCTGGGAGATATCAGATCATAATTAAGATTTACACATTTCACTACTTAGGAACATGTCTTGTAACTTGTGCATGTAGAGAGAGATATTTTCACAACAATGAACATTATTACTAGTCGCACAGTATGCCTGAAATGTGACAATCAAGGGGTGGAGCATTTAAAAATAAAATGCTTTTATTACCTTACAATATTAGTTTAAAAATCATACTTTGTAAGATGATAAGAAGACTATAATTCCAAAGCAACACGAGCTTTAGTTCAGCTCTAATCTTTAATTCACGACTATTTTAAAAGGATATTTAAAAAGTGACATAGAAATGTTAAAATGTACACAATAAAATTTAAGAAAGGAACAAACAAATTCTATTCACAAAAGATAATCATTAATTATTCTTTAAATACAACAACTTGTAACGTTAAAATGAAGATACCAAAACAAGACAGCTTTAATTTCTTAATTCTTTAGTTCACAAGAATTATCTGGACAACCAGTTTCAGTTTTATCTAGAAGATTTGGTCGGACAAGAACCTTCAAAGTAAATAGCAATATTGCTGCAGCCAATAAAAAATAATGCTACTGGCCAATCAAAACAGTGCAGATGATGCAGGCTGCACTTTTCTTTATCACAGTTTATTTGGTCAAATTTGATTGCTGTACATAAACTAATTATAATACTAAACTCACACAAATATTACACCGGACCTGGTAGCCCAATCGGTAGAGCGTCGGCTCCAGGTACGGGAGGCCCCGGGTTCGATCCCGGGCCGCAACATACCAAAGTCGTTAAAAATGGTAGTGGTATAACTCCGTTGCTAACGCTCAAGCAAATATAAGGGTAGTTCCACGACTGGTTGGCCCGGTGTCAGGATAATGTGACTGGGTGTGGTATCATGCCAGGTGTTCACGGCATGCTATACACAGTGAAGGCAGCACTATATCTGCTTCAAGTGGACACCGTCTCCAGATAACTGAAATACTGCTGGTGGGACGATAAACCCAATAAACAAACAAACAAATATTACATATTAAATAACTACATTCAATATACAACCTATATCAGTTACAATTTGTACAGGTAACTAATTTTTCATTCTCACCCACAATAAATATAAATGCTTCATGCAGCAGCAATAGTTCCAATGCACATTGCATATATATGACTATTTCATAACACAATAAAATAGATTAACTAACTCATGATTATATCATATCAATAACAATCGTGACATGGCAGCATAAAAATAACATATAAAAAACAACATATTTAATAATTTCCTATAATTAGTGTCACACAGTGATCTTTCCTTAAAAATACAAATTTCGGCCTCCATACAAAAGATTCTAAAAACACACACCTCATCTGCACAGAATGTTCGTGTTTACCAACTCCAAAAACAACAATAGAGCATATTAAAGAGAATAATTGATTACTTATCTTGACAGAGAAGTAGTGATTAGTCTCTATATTACCCTAGAAAGGTAAGATTTTATTTTAAAGTCACATAGTTTTCAGACATTACTTTCTGGATACAGGCCACTACATTAGCCATACATGGAAAATAGCCACGACCCTGGTGGTTATGTATATTTTGACAGATCAAACTTATTTGAAATATCTTGATAGAGGTTTCCGTAAAAACAAGTATATCAAGGCTATAGCTCTCACCATTTCTGAAAAAATGTGTTTCAAAGTTTGACTTTATAGCCATATGTGGCATTTCGCCACACGCCTGGCAGCCATATATTTTGACAGCTCAAAAATCTTGGAACAGCTTTATGTTTTCCTTGCCAGCTATAGCATCTGATAAAGTACAGTTAAATTTGGTCTCCTGTATTAGAAATAGTATCTTTTTAAAATTGTTGACAGATGGATGATATGCTCACTTGAGATAAAAAAAAGTGAGATGGGCCATGCAGCAAATAAACCAAAACCACATGGCCATCGTGGCCCTCAATTGCTCACCTGAAGACATAGGCTTTTAGTTGGACACATATCTGACATCAAGTGATTATTTTCTTTAGAAATCTTTGGTGTAGATTGGGCCATAAATGTGACCTCTATGGAGCTCACGTTTCTAGAATTTGACCGAGAGAACTACTTTTTGATCCCATGTGACCCAGTTACGAACTTATTCATGATTTCATGAAGACAAACATTTTGGCCAAGTTTAATGAAGAAAGGGCCATAAATGTGGCCTCTAAAGTTTTCACAAGGTTTTTCTAAAGCTTGAACTTGTGACCCAGTTTCTGACACCCCTCGAGCCTGTTATGAACTCTTCCAAGATTTCTTGCAGAAAAATATACTCTATTTAGTCAATAAACATTTGGCATGATTTAGAAAAAATCACATCAAGACAAATACTAAACAAACAAGTATACTGAATCATTTGCAAAGTTATAAACACAAAATTAAAACCCCATGAAATGATGTCACTGTGTAGTTGTAAAGAAAGTAAATAATATGGCTCACTTAAAGGAATCAGCCAAATGGTCAGGGATCTTCCTTGATACAAACCAACAAATGGTAACATAATCTTTGTTCAGCTTCTTAATCCACTTGTTTCCCAAGTGGTTAACAAATACAACAAAAGTCAATGTGGACCAGAACAAGGGGCTTGACTAGAAAATGATTGGAAAAACTACCAAGAAAATATTGCTGAGCAAAAATCAATACAACACTAACATGGTGACCATGTGTTGAGATCTATTTGAAAGCACCGGGTTTAGAATAGTAAGTCATTCAACATGCATCATCCAAACAATTCAATGATATGATTGGTCAATTAGGCAAATCTATATATTATGCACATATTGTGAGCATTAAAGTTAAATAGCTGCTTCAAGTGGAAGAGCCTTGTATTCACAGTATGAGCACATTTGTATTTGTTCACAGTCACCTACCACAGCAAGAACAGAGGCTGGTTCAAACATTATCTGAATTGTTCAATAATAGGGCAACTTACTGGCATTTCGCAACAGCCAATGCTATTTCTTTTTATCTATAATAGTATAAATAGGTACATATTTTGATGCTGAGTTTGTTATAAAAAGGATCATAACATATGTGGGAAAACTATATCAAGGACTTTTGTCTTAATATTTCATGATTTAAATAAGAAGAATTGGCCATTGTTACAATGTAGATTAGAGTATGGCAATTGTCAGCCATATTTGCATAAAAGGCTGATGGTCAAAGGTTTTGGTCTGAAACTGAAGATTTTTCTTTTTGTGTCTGAGGTGTATGACTACTAACTACTAAAGATTGTTGTCTCCCCACAGGAATTAACCAGGCAATAGAAAATTGTCAAGCCAAGATAGGTTGTGACACGGTTAAAAATAATAACAACTTGTACCTTTGACTTTAACAAAATACATTTAACAAACAAAACAAAAATGGATAAATGTAATAATCACAATAAGTGTAACCTATCAGTGAGGTTCACTATTATAATGTAGATGTGTATCACAACCAAGTCTTAAGAATAGCAAGGTAACTTTACAAGCTGTTATTAATATGCATGGCAATTATGTTGTGACTTTAAAATTGCTCTTTAAATATAATTGGTTATTTAAAAAAAAGGAAAAAGCCATTCAGGCAACTTCATAGGATGTATTAGCAACACAAATTATGTCCGACTGACTAACAACTGGTTTATTTAAGGGTCAGCACATACATTTGTATTTTATTGTGACCCCGTCATGTCGCCCTCGCATGACCAATGTGCCAAAAGGTGGGCCATCCTATTTTGTATCCAATTTCAGGTACCTATTTACACAGCTAATGAGCTGAAAAATGGATGGTTTCGTGGTTTCTGTCCTAATATAAGGTGAATATGTATGTTTGTGAATTCCATCGCCTATCATTGATCCTAGATTCAGCTTATGTGTGTACGGCATGGGACCCCAAATTTACCCACAATATGGGGTGTTTGATTTAATGTTTTGGTGTCTTGAAGGTGTGGATCTTATGCTAGCTTCTTACAATTTGAGAAACAAAAGTGAGGTTGAAAGGGGTCTGCTTATGCCCATATCCTTTTTTAGTATTGATGGAGGGGTCGTTTTTTAAGAAAGAGGGGTCCTGTGCCTATGTACCTTTTAATCATGTTTGGATGCTCGAGGCCCAAACGCCCCTAAACCATTCCCCATATAGTACATTTTTGTACATATAATGAGAAAGTCCTCGACTTTGGCAGGAAAAAAAGTAAAATGTTCATGTAAAAAGTCATAATGAAATAAGAATAGAAAGGGTTAGTTTTTACAATGTATGAATGTTCTATGCTAAAAGGGAAATTACATGGGTTAGTATAATACAGATGATGTATATACATTCAGTGAGTATTTGTTTTTTATATCTTTTTCCCCATTGATAAAGTTAGTGCAATAACAAGGATATTTTGTAGGGAGGAGTTAGGTGAATTTTATTTATATGTTACTATTTGTATGCATAATTTCCATACTTTTTGCTGCCGGTGTGCAAGTGGCAAACTCAAAATATGAGTCAAATGTACTTTACAAAGCTCACATTGTAATTGAAAAATGCTGCCTGAAGAAGAGGAGATGTTTAGTGAGAAGAAGCCTAAGTTTAGTCTTCTGGACAGCTACTTGGCTGCTGAGGATGGTACCTGTACCACAGCCACATTTCAGCGGACCCCGGAAAGGATGGCAGAAGATGAAGTGAGACACTACATTGAGCTTCCTACTTTAAACCTGGTGCTGTTGGCATCCAAGTACCTGATTAACAAGCAACCTCTGTTGCTTCAGAGAGGATGTTTTCTACATAAGGCGACATATTGTCAGCCGGGCGATCATGTCTGGATAAAAACTCTCTTGATACTATGACTTTTCTTAAGAAAAATGCTGATATTGAAACAAAGTGGCCTTAACTATGACAATAAATGTTCAGTTTAGTTGATTTTGGTTTGGTCTTTCTTGATTCTGTGAATATGTACTGTAATACCTCTCAACTTTTGATCTAACTTTAGTCTTCATTTAGAAATATACTCTATTTAGTACTAAGCAAATTGTTTTTTTCATTTCTTATTTCTTCATACACTGTCCACACATACAAAGCTGCAATTGGTTTTACTTAAACTGAAGTATAACTTATATAAGCAGTTTGCAGAATTTATTCTTGTGTCAATACATTGGCTCTCTGCATTAACTTAGCTACCTAATGGCATATAAATATATCATATGAGATGTCAGATATCAATCATATTGTATCGATACGAATTGTGTATTGATCATTTTGATTTTACACACATGCAACATGATGTTTATTCTATTATTCATTTCTTTTCCAACAATTTACTTTTCTTATGTTTCACTGTTAAAAGCATTATGGTTATCATTGCTCACTGAACATTACAGCAGAGAATTATGTAATTCAAAATAGCACTCCAAGTTGGAAACATGAGTAGGTTGAGGCAATTTGGATTATTTCAACCCATGTATTGTTTGAGGTAAATAGGCAGTCCCGACTTCAAATAACTGAAGTTCGACTGTATGTCAATTAAAAATGAGGTTAATAATTCTTGGAATGTTCTGCTCAGCCCTTATAATTCTTTTCTACAGAACAGAATTTTAAGATACAAATGTACATGGTTGCATATGTATAACTATTTTCCTCACTCCATCAAAGTGGCATGGACCCGGCAGGTATGAATGGCTCCTTTTCAACATTATCAGCAGCATAATTTTCATTATTGTCAGCATTACTTTCATCATCATTTTCAGAATCACCATCACTTTTCTCAATATTATGTTTTTCATCCTCTAGGGTAACCATACTGCCCTTGGTGGCTGTAACTTCTGTTGATTGTCCGACACAATGGGACCTATGAACAAGGACAAAATATAAAACAAAAAGAAAATGACAAGGAACAAGAAAACCTCTTTCATAAAAGGTCTGCACTTTGACATCTGAAAACTAATGCATTGACTATACAATACAGATAATCATACCTTTTAAATTCACAAAACAAGATTCCATTTATAATAATATCTATTTATTGACTTACCATATCTTATGAAAAGTAAAACAACCCCACACACGCACATATGACCTAACACTTCGCTACATACATACACATAGCACCATACAGGGTTCAAAGTGCTGGTCTAGCATTTAATGAGAAAGATAATTAACATCCATTCATGTAAAATTGTTGAAAGATTTGAAAAACATGCTTTGGGTTTAAGTGGACTAAAGCAGATTTTATTTACTTATTGTTAAAAGATCTGCCCAAGATAATACCTTTCTAATTTACTTAGTTATTAGTAGATTTTTCTCACAACAAAATATATAAAACCATGTGAAGACCAGTGTTTGGAAGTTAAAATATGCATCAGATGATAAGTTTAATTGAATACTACGCAGCAGTTACATTGGTAAAAGGTTGTTTGCAGGTGGAAAATGCTATGGCATATGTCAGTGTTTTTCTTTCTTATTCCAATGACCTACAAGAAAATATACTTACTTTTCTTCCTCTTTCCACAAGGGCACCACATGGTTGATCTCTTTATCGAGGTCATTCTCATTGTTGACCCACATGATGTTAAGTTTTGGCAAACTTTCATCGTAACTTTTATCGCTGAAGCAAGCTATGGGATCCAAATCGTTAAGGAACATATGATTGTCATGTCCTGCTTGTAAATGCTGGGATATAGGCATCCCGATGGCTCCACATAGAAACACGGCATGAATTTGGCCTGGAATGAGACAATTCAGAAAATATCATACCTTGTAGTCTTCAAAATACAGTGGTGTTATTAAAGTCCCACAGGTTGAATATGGCCTTCCAATGCCCATGTGTGTCTTGTGAATATTACTTGTATGAAAAGACTAACATAGGCAGTGTAACAGTACTTACACACTGCACTTCTACTCATCAATATCTATTTAACCTCTAAGTTTGAAGTCAAAATGAAAAACCATTCTAAAGACATGCAGAGATACGTGCTCTGGTCATTACTATGATAAATGGATGGATGGACAGATGGACAAGGCTGCAACAACATGCTCCTCATTTCGGGGAGTATAATTATGGAGGTAAAAATGCAATAATTATCATACTAAACATAAAGAAGCTGCAGCTCCACTAAAAATTTGCAAAGAGATTCTGAATTGATGTGTGGAATGTAATCTGCATGTACAATATTTTTTTAATATTTTACTGTTTTATATTTACACTAAATATCAAGACTATTGATAACATTGGCACAGAAATGTGATTTTAATAGCAAACTCAGTTTATGTTAGAAATATTAACCTGCTAAAGACATGCTTTTTTATGATAAGATGTTAAAGAGAAGACTGTATCAATGGATTGTACAAAGCATTAATGAGAAACCAAGACACATAAGAGAAATCCCATGGAAGTAAATTAGCAAGAACAGGTCTAGACAATTCAAGGAATGAAAGTGTCACCCAAACAGTTGATCCCAACATAAAACAGGTCATCAACTGCCATTACCGCTGGGTCCACACTGGGGCCACAAAAGGATAATGAGTCATCTCAGAAAAAGATCCAAAGTGGACAAGCTTAGGCTATGAAACGCAAGTCTACTTTTATGTGCAGAGACCAATCGGCTGCAAGTAATTTCAGAAAAAGATCCAAAGTGGAAGAGCTCCAGCTATGATATGTGCAGAGACCAATAAGTTGGAAGTCATGTCAGAAAAAGATCCAAAGGGAACGAGCTCAGGATATGATATGTGAGACTACATTCATGTGCAGATCGGCTGGAAAAACTGACAGCTAGAGGAAAGACTGTATGCGAGAGCACCGAGTTTGAATGATAGATACTTTGCCCAAATAGAGACAACAGAACATTAGCTCTCCACTTGAAGGAAGAACAAGTGAGACCCACCCCCCTCAACTACCTCTTGTTACCAGGCAAGGCTGGGGTGCTGTCCATTGAAAGTGAAGCACCGAGAGAGAAAGGATAAAAGGGCACAGTTGATTTCCATCATTCCAAACTGGGTGATGTGTAAGACAGATTCTTTGAGACTCCACAGCCTAGATGACAAGGGTTCTAGGTACATCCCCTTAGCTGCCTTACATTTGTGACAACAATATATGTTATGGTGGGCATCATGAAATGTATAAAATAATGACTGCAGTATACGATCACGAGTTACCAAGGTTTTTAGTACTTAATGCTGAAGCTACTTACTGCTCATTGTGTTGAGAACAGGGGTCTCCATAATGAGCTCCTGGAGGTATATTTTATTCCACTCTTCAACATTTTGTTTATGTTTTTCCTTTGCATGTAGCTCATCATATGTTCTTTTGTCCAAATGATGACTATAGAAATCGTGTACATATTTCCCCTCAATTTCTAATTGTGCCATTATCTGTAAAAAAAAGTTGACAATTTACATTTCACAACAAATTAAGGTCTTCGGCATGTTAAAGTTATTTAATCGCTTAATGTAAGTATGAGTTCAAGTCTTTATTATAAATTGTCTGATTTTCATTTTACAAACCATAATAGCTATCCAGTGGTTTGAGTCATTTCAAACGTCTTGAATCTTCAGTGTGTTTACCCTGTCCTGGTTGGGTGTGTCTAGTTTGGGTGAATTTTCATGTATTAAAGGTCTTATAAATTTTCATGTAAGGTCTTATAAACTTTCATGTGAGGTCTTCCAGCTGACCAGTGCCAAATAGACTTGGATCTTTATTGACTTACGATAGCACCTGAATGTGTCAAATATCAATAAGTGAGGTGTGATGAACAATTGTAAAAATTTTACATCAAGTACAAAGTGTTATCCAAATATAATGCAGGCTTTCTTCACTGCATGAAATATTTTTGAACTGCTAGTGGTGACCTTAGCCAAAGAAACATACGTTTTTATTACACTTCAGCTGGTTAATCAAATTCCATATACAATCAAACATAAATATTATACTTTATATATTTTTCTAGGTATATGGAGAAATTAATCTGTGAACTGTGTACAAAGGTAACATTTAGATAGAGTATAACATGAGTAACTTAATAATTACCTAGATCTTAAATGTGACTGTGAAATCCTGTATCCAATTTAAAAAAAAAGAAGTTTCGTAGTCTTTGTTTTAAAAAGAAGGTAAAAGCATTTAACAGCAATGGCTACTTATGCCACATTCAGTTTGAACAAGAAAAATACCACCAATTGTAAATTCATAATTTTGGTTACAAAATATTTGCATCAATTTAAACCAAATGATAGCAAAATCAATACTATGATACACATATATTAAGATCCTTAGATTTCTACTCATAACCGGAAATTAAAAGTTAAAATCATAACTGAATCTCCAATCAGTTTTGGTCTAATATTCCATTTTCGCTTGAAGGAGACTTTACATATTGCCCCATTTCTAACAAAACAGATATTGGGAAATGTTCAAACATGGAGCATTCAACAGCATTAACTGGAGCGTCATTCATGGATGCCACACAAAATTGCTAAATTACAGGGGCATAATTTATAATATGCACTTAATGACTTTAAAAGTATGTGTATACAAACTGATCTATGTACACAGTAGGTATTAAGTTAATTAAGTAACAAATGTATACGTATGCAAAATTTAAACATGGACAACAAAAGTCCAAAATGTAGCTACTTTACTGAAGTATGAAATACCATTTAATCTGATCTTTTAAAAGAAGATGTTGATGTGATTGTATAGTGTCAACTAAAGTAACGATAGTTAAATCTCCAAATATGATCAACCAACTGAAATAACAACATTCCCATATCATTGCATCTTCTTTGGACACTGCCATTATTCGACATAGCCTGGCATAATTTTACAGTACTAGAACGCAGAATTAGACTATGGTAAGTTATGCTACATTTTAATACTATTGTCGCAAAAAGCTTGTGCACATTGAGCAGGTGATGCATTTGCTGAGATAGGTGATAGTGAAGACATATTTCTAATTTTGTTAACAATTTAACATGACTTTACTGTTAAATGTATAAAGATATAAACATATAGGAGTTTTTGAAAATAATATACATCTTGTTTGACAGTCATTAAATAGTAATTTGGTGTGCCCTGTTTTAGATAACAGTCCCCCAAAAAGGCACATGGATGGCAAGGAAAGTGGTGGAATAATTATTACTTGCACACACAATTGAGTTTTTGTTCTAATATTATACATGTTGTGTTTTATTTTTCAGGCTTTCATTGCTTACGGTTTGTTTTATATAACATGCTTTACCTGTTTAGCAGCTGTCACAAAATTGCGGGCTGCAAAGACAGTTGTCATGAGACGTAACAACTTGTATCGAGATTCGTCCCCAAAAAGCAGCAGGCTTACAGACTGATACAGACATGAGTTGTCTGTTCCAGATGATTCAAATGCTGTAAAACCCTCAGGTGTATTCCTTAAAACAAAACATATATTTCATAGTAAACAGAAGTGAAGCTTAGTGATTTGTTTAAGAATAAAAGGTATATAATTAAAAAAGAAAAAAGAACATTATTAATGACCTTAGACATTTATTCTGGTTATAAAAAGGACATAACATAATAGGAAAATTTGACAAAAAAACTCTGAGAAATACTACACATTAAAATTTGGACTATAACTAGACAAAGGTACACACACAGATTAATGTAAAAATGGCAACAACACTTGAGACATTAAATACCGAGAAAATCCAACAGTCACTGCTTTAGCACGGTCAGTGGGTAAAAGATCTGACTGGGGTAGTGTAGCCTGGTTTATGATGTGCTCCAAACAAAATCACACTTCTTGAATGGTTTCTTTCCTTTTTCTCAAGGACAATGTAGATAAAGTACTAATAACTAGGCATTGGTAAAGGTAGTTATTACCAGAGTACAGGTGTCGGGTCTACCCAGGAAGCGGACTATAAGGATCACAAATGAAATCAATTAGTTACTATTCTTGTGTCAATCATTGAAAACATTGCTTTACTGTGGGAAATTCTTTTTCAAGAGATAAATCAGGCTGTGAAATTTTTTATTTATCAACACAGTCGCTACTATTTCTTAAGACTAAGCCTCATTAGCAGTAATTAAATGTTCAAGCAAGACTAAACTGGAAGGCAAAGTTTGACCCTTTCATCTATGATAAAACTCCCTACGGTTGAACAGAGATTTCTAGATGAAGTGATCAACGGCTAGATTAATCATATCCTAACAGATGGTGTGTTTAAAAGAAATGAAGGCAAAGCTGTTTAAAAATACTTGGATAAGTAAGCCTCTAACTTTTTAATATTTCTGGAAAAACTTCTGAAAATGCAGCGCACTTTACTTAACCAGCAAGCAAAACTGATAAGGCAGTTTTGTATTGCAACATCAAAGCTAAATGGTCATTACCATAGTAAGGCCACAGAACATTTCCTGGTTCAAAATTAAATGACATCAATTATAACGTAAACGAGTGGAGCAATTATTAATCACATTTACTAGCCCTTTCTACAACAGCAGCCATAAATCACAATTTACCTTTTCCGTCATGCAATGGTTGTTGCTACACACTTTTTTAATTTTGACCTCAAATGCATTTGTATAAGTGCCTTTTAAGGCAGACGTTTTAACCCCAGCATCAATCAAAGCCAAAAACATTTGCTGCTAAGCAGACTCTATCATCTTAAACTTATGTAGAGAAAAACCAGGGGATTTGCCACATTTTGGATTATGATTTTTTCTAGACTGTAAACAGACTTGTTCATGTTTCAACATCTACTATGAGTTTCTATTAAATGATTTCCTTTTGTGTTGCTTCTGTTATTAGTATTTTGTGGAACGGAACAGAATGGAATGGAACAAGTGATGGGGTACTAAACTGGGAATGTCAGATTCTCTATATTTTGTTATTTGGTTTGACTGGGCACTACATACATACATATACAATGGATCTGACATGACATGTTATGCAATAGAAGAGAAATTAAAAGAGATCATGAAAATGTTTAATATGAGACTCTGGCAAGCTTAGTAATAAAGTACCTTGACAACTGAAATATTTTTATATTAACTACTTTTCAGTATTTTCGGTTTCTTATTTTTTATCACTTGAAATGAGTCAAAATAATCTTTGATGAAGGAAATCTGCACATGCAACTGTGCACGCTGTCTGTTACATCATAAAAACAAGTTGCGGTTTCATCATATTTAACTACAATTAGATCTATTTGACCATTGTGCGCACTACTCCTAGTATACACTTCCTCGGAAAAAATGTCGCTTACATTTGTAAACTTGTGATTAAACTTTATGGACGAATTCCTGCAAAAGCTATTCAGAATAATCGGCACACGTTATCAAGGAAAAAATATTAATTTAGATTAACATTAATAATGCATTGTCCTAATGCCAGATAATCTTTTTTAAATATAATGTTGTTTATTAAAAAAAAACAAAAAAACATTTACTTATTATCATAATTATTCTCGTGTTTATAATTAGTTCTGTATGTTGTTTCGTTCCATTCTGCAAAATACAATTACCTACACAGGTAACAGTATTTTGCAGAACGGAACGGAACAACGCTCTGTGATAGTCTGGCTAACACGTAGTAGAGTGTAAAAATTAACTTTAACTCATCGCAAGCAAAAGTAACTTTTTGGTGGGATTGGTGGACTGAAACTGATAGCAATGGAATGTTGTTTACTAATTAACATTTCTGTTGTGAATATGAAATAAATTGTTCTGCATGCTATTGTTCCGTTCCACAAAATTCAGTTACCCACACAGGTTACTGTATTTTGCATTACGGAATGGAACAAACACTTAGTTGTTAAGAAAGTATATACACTATCAAAAATTCATTATCAAATGAACATGAGCTGAAGCTGGTGATATGATTAACATCTCAATAACTTCTAATTTTGAGAACAAACGAGCAGGTCAATTAAGATTATCTCGTGAACTGATATTATTTTTAAATAACCTGCATCTTGAAATAATTAATTATGCAAATTAGCCAAAATGAATGATTAAATATCTTAATGAGAATCTAAAAATAGACTTTACTTTGGAAAGATTGGTAAAAGTTTTTTTATTTAAAAGCAATTTTCAAACAAACTTAAGTTTCTTAAATTATATACATACCCCTACTAGTCTAATACATGTTGGTCTAAGTTTCATATGATTTGGTTCATTTTATGATTATTTTTATTTATTTTTGTCCAAATTTTGCTAATTCAATTTTAATGCATAATTTGGCTAGAAGTCTGCTTATAGCTAACCATAACTTTACATGATAATTTTTGTATCATTCCTTAAGTGGAGGCGATCAATAAACTTAGATTTGAAATTAATAATTATGCAAATTAACCAAAATGATTATTCATATATCTTAATGAGAATCTTAAAATAGACTTTCATTTCGAAAAGTTTATAAGAGGTTATTTCATTTAACAGCCACATTAAACAAGAGGGCCATGATGGCCCTTATTTGCTGACACAGGCTTTCAGTAGGCTCAAATCTGGCATCAAGTAATTAAGAGTTATTTACTTTAGAAATCTTTAGTGAAGATTGAACCATTAGTGTGGCTACTGGGTTGATAACATTTTCTAGAACTTTACCAAGTAACCTACTGAATCCACATGGCATACTTCAAAACATATGTAAGATTTCATACTGGCAAACATGCTAGCCAAGTTTGGTGAAGACTGGGCCATCGATGTGGCCTCTTAGGTGTTTTCACAAGGTTTTTCTAAAATGTGACCTAGTGACCTACTTTTTGACCCCATGTGACTCAATTATACTTTCATCCAAGATTTGATGCAGACAAACAATCTGATCAAGTTTAGTGAAGATTAGGCTATGAATGTGGCCTCTAGTGTTTTCACAAGCTTTTTCTAACATTTGACCTAGCAACCTACTTTTTGACCCCACTTGACCCAGTTATGAACCCATCCAAGATTTTATGAAGGCAAACATTCTGATAAAGTTTGGTGAAGATTGGGCCATAAATAAGGCCTCTAAGGTGTTCACAGCCCGTTGCTAAGTTTTGACATAGTGACCTACTTTTTGACCCCACGTGACCCAATAATCAACTCATCCAAGAATTCATGCAGACAAACAATCTGATCAAGTTTGGTGAAGATTAGGCTATCAATGTGTTCTCTAGTGTGTTTACAAGCTTTTTGTAAGATTTGACCTACTGACCTACTTATTGATCCCACGTGACACAGTTATGAACTCCTCCAAGATTTTATGCAGGCAAACATTCTGACCAAGTTTGGTGAAGATTCGGCTATAAATGTGGTCTCTAGTGTGTTCACAATATTTTATTCTAAAATTTGACCTAGTGACCTACTTTTTGACCCACGTGACCCAGATAGGAACTCATCCAAGATTTAATACAGACAAACATTCTGACTAAGGTTGGTTAAGATTGCGCTATAAATAAGGTCTCAAGTGTGTTCACAAGCTTTTTATAAAATTTGACCTAGTGACCTACTTTTTGACCCCACGTGACCCAATACCGAACACATCCAAAATTTCATGCCGACAAACATTCTGACTAAGTTTGGTGAAGATTGGGCTATAAATGTGGCCTCTAGTGTGTTTACAAGCTTTGTCCAAGATTGGACCTAGTGACCTACTTTTTGACCCCATGTGATCCAGTTACGAACTCATCCAAAATTTCATGCAGACAAACATTCTGACCAAGTTTGGTGAAGATTGGGCTATAAATGTGGTCTCTAGTGTGTTCACAAGTTTTTCTTAAAATTTGACCTCGTGACCTACTTTTTGACCCCAGGTAACCCAATAATAAACTCATCCAAGATTTCATGCAGACAAACATTGTGACCAAGTTTGGTGAAGATTGGGCTATAAATGTGGCCTCTAGTGTGTTCACAAGCTTTTTCTAAGATTTGACCTAGTGACCTACTTTTTGACCCCACGTGACCCAGTTATGAACTTGTCCAAGATTTCAAGCAGACAAACATTCTGACAAAGTTTGGTGAAGATTGGGCTATAAATGTGGCCTCTAGTGTGTTCACAAGCTTTGTCTAAGATTTGGCCTAGTGACCTACTTTTTGACCCCACGTGACCCAGTTATGAACTTGTCCAAGATTTCATGCAGACAAACATTCTGACCAAGTTTGATGAAGATCCGGCTATAAATGTGGTGTCTAGTGTGTTCATAAGCTTTTTCTAAAATTTGACCCAGGGACCTACTTTTTGATCCACGTGAGCCAATAACAAAGTCATCCAAGATTTCATGTAGACATTCTGATCAAGTTTGGTGAAGATTGGCCTATAAATATGGCCTCTAGTGTGTTCACAACCTTTTTCTAAGATTGGACCTAGTGACCTGCTTTTTGCGACTTTGCATTTAATTTCTATGGAATTTTTATTGTTGAGTTTGGTATGTGAAATCGGTAAGAAACCTACTTGTAAACATATGTATTGTACTGTATTGCTTATAATTTACTGGTAAAATGAGCTATCAATTATACTGAAAACTATCACTTAGCCAAGATTTGAAATTAATAGGTATGCAAGTTAGCTTTAATAAATATTCATGAATCTTAATTAAGAGGTAAAATGAATATATATATTTTTAAATTGCTATATCTTTTTTCTAAGTCACATTCTTATGAATTAAAACAAGTCGATAGTTAATTAGTACCAGTTATTTCTCATGATAATTAATTCATTATATCTTTTTACTTCTCATGATAATTAATTTATTACATTTTTTTAACCATATAATGTTATTGAGGGTTTTAAAATGTCTCCTAAAAATGGAAAACAATAATTTCTTCCATCATTAAATGTTTCAATGTCTTTTCAGATCTAAAATAAATGTTCTTTTGTAATAATTTTGCAATTGTGATGTCTAATTCTTACATTGTAATCAAGTGAATTAAAGAAAAGCGATGAATAAAAAAAATATGACCCAGTTGATGTGATACTTTTTTCTGGTGTCTAATATTTTGATCTTTTCAGTTAATGGGACTATTGACTAACCATAATTATATTTGGGCCCAGCCAGAGAACACATCTGTTATTCTTTAATTAGCCTTAATTAGTAAGTTTAAAGTCAATAGCTTTGATAGTGTTTGAGTTATGCCCTAGTCAAGAAAATTAAACAAAGGAGAATAACTCCAAAATCATGAAGTGCAGTTATAGTTCTTGTGCACTGCACTCTGTCTCAGTGAAATCTATCCACCTATGAAGTTTCAAGTCAATAGTTTTGGTAATGTTGGAGTTCTTGCCCCCGACAAGAAAATTAAACAAAGGGGAATAACTCGAAAATCATGAAGTGCAGAGCGATGGTTCTTGTGCACCGCACTCAATCTCAATGAGATCTATCCACCTTGAAGTTTCAAGTCAATAGCTTTGATAGTGTTGGAGTTATGCTCCGGACAAACATCAGAACAATGCATGCATGCCCGTCCACGCTCCAGCCATAGGTGATCCCATAATACGTCCTGTCTCCAACAGGCATATAAAAAGGAAAATATATTGCTAGCCTGTAGTTAGTTTTAGATTGAATATAATAGTACAAACTTTCAAAAACAACATAAAAATGAAACCGTCACTCATTAGGAAATATTTAATTATATTTTGTTTTAGAAATACACAATTATAGTCATTTTAGCAATGTCCAGCTATTTTGGTGGAGGAAGATCCAAGTGGAATCTCTGGAACCACCGACACACCACAGTTTATCCTTACCCTTCCTGCGTTAAGTTTTACACCCTGACTGGGAAGAGACTTGAGCCCATGCGGTGAACGGCTAAGCAGTAAGAGAAGTTACCCTTTGTCCATTGGCACCCTTTATTTATATTTTTTTGGTCCAAGGTACAAAGAATAAAATATTGCTTATTTGTCAATGACAAAAGTTTTTTTTGCCTTGCCTTATACTGCACAAAATGATGTTCATAAAATGTGTTGCTTTGGCAAATCTAGGAAAGATTTGTTTTGTCTAAACTCCAAATGAAACATGTGTGGAATCATCTTGCCCATTTGACCATGAGTGCATAATCTGTTTCATTTCGACCAATCTTTAATAAATAGGTAAATAAGAAAAGGTCCTATCAAAATTTCCAGATATTTAAATTTTATCTGCCTGTAGACAAAGGCAAACACATTGCTTGAAGTAAATTCAGTAATATGTTGTAGTGCCGAACTCAAATATACAGTTGAAGGGGAAACAGCACCACTTTGGAAATGCTAAGTTACATTTTGTTTAGTCAAAACTACAGTGAACAGTCATCGGGTCAAGTCGCTAATGCGCCTATATTTTATGTCTAATGGTTGTATTTTGTTTGATCCAACAAGAAAGATAACAGGTTCAACATCCAAGGAGCAGCAGAGAGCATGTGCTTTATTAAACAAGATTAAAGCCACCCATTAGTTCAAAATCACCTTAAAAAAATAGATAAAACCTATTACATGTGAAAATATAGCTTTCCATTTGAAGATGTTCAAATTTTGAGCATAGTAGAACGTAAATAAATCCCGATTGCGATCGATATAAACCCCAATATTCGTTTGTGGTGGAAGTTTTCCGACATTGCACGAATCATAATCGCATACGATCGACGAGCTCGTAAAAATCCCGATATTCTTGCCACATGATTATTCACGACGCATACGCAGTTCATCGGTAGTGCAATGGCGATTGAATAAACATGGCAATGCTGAATCGAAAAGCTTGTTTGACTGGATTAAAAAAATAGTGTCGAGAGAAAAATGTGATAGGATAAAAAAATAAGACAGGAAAACACAACAGAACTTGAATCAGTCGTAGGACGAAAGTAGAAAAAGGATTTTACGCAGCCGCCACAGCTAGAAGCGATCAGTGCCACTTTAGAATAGTTGTTTACAATTGGCAGGTCCCACGGTTATCAAACCAAAAGAAACAGGAATGGATCGGGGGGTGGGGGATGCATCCTTCCTCCACCAACCATGCAGATATAAGAGTTGTGAAAACACATGCATGCAAGCTTAAATAATGAGTGATTTTAAACAGTGGTGTATAGTAGAACATGGGATGTCAATCAGGGTGAACATCATTTTGCTCATTCTTCATCTGTTTGAATCAAGGACCTTTAGCGCAGTAAATACTAGATGTATATACACAGTAAGGGACCCTAACTTCGATCTAAGCAGTCAACGGACAACATTTACTTTAAGAGCTTCACATCTTTAAGCTTACATGTATGTGCTTTCACGATTCTACTCTTTTACCTGGTTGGTGGGGCACCCCCCACCCCCAAATCCCTTTTTCACTTGTAGTTTATTCACCGAGCCTCTTTAGCTCAGTTAGCATAGTGATCCGCTAGTATTGGGGAGGTCTGTGGTTCGAATCTTGAGTGGGAAAAAAGGTTCACTTTTTCCCGATCCTTTACATTTCCAATGAGTGTGTAAAACCAGTATTAAATAAACAAATCATTCAATAAATCAGAATATTGTCATTCTCATAATATGTTCAGAGATTTAATAAAATTCTCATATGGGTTCACAGGAAATGAAAACCTGAGCACTAAAGATGACCCTTATCCAATATGTGAGATGAATAAGTGCCGGAAGAATGCAATGCTCAATGACCAATCAGGAAAGGTAAGGATGAATTTTGTTTCAATCACTCAGACTGCATGATGATTAAATTTTGAAACCTAGAAATGAGATATATTGTAAAATGCAAACAGCAATTGACATCAAGTTTTTGCTGCCACTGGGCCCCCAAGTCTAGTCCTTCATTAAAAGACGCCACTAAAAGCAACTAACTGCACAGCTCATATGTTCATTTTTGCTGACTTTGAAATGCCTCACAAAGACACAGATGTGCTCATGATAATGATGTCCAACTACAGTGGTGCATTAAGACCCAAGACAAATGTCCTGGTAGAACCACCGGTGTACTGCAGCCCAAATGGAATTTAAAGCTTATGTTAATAATTATTTCATCTTGTCAACTAGAGAACAAAAAACAGTACATCTGTCTTTAAGCCTCAAAGAATGATCTGAAGACTATATTGACATATTTTATAAAATAATAAATATAAAATATAAAAGTTTGTGACTAAAATTATAATCAAAATCTGACACACATTTTCTTATTTTACAGCTGCCAATACAGCCAGCTTGGTTTTCATTTTCCCCCTTATTTTTGGCACATTACTGTACACGGTAATTAAATGTTAAAAATCATTTACATTGTTTATTTAAATTTTGTTGTGATTAAAGAGCACCCCCAGTCAACTTCATTTGGTTAGATCTTTTAGTTGTGATGATCTGGTGGTTATACCCAGACATAAATATGTTTCTTCTCCTACCAGTAGTAGCTAAAAGTTGCCAATATGAATATAATTAATAAAAGAAATGTTATTTAGTGTCTTTACATGTGAAAAAAATTAATTTGATTACAAAACAAGAGTTATGGAAGTTATGTTGTCTTCCAACTATTGCACATATTCTATTAAAATGTAGATTTACCCTATATAAGAAAAACAGGCCTCGTTATTATTTTTCTCGTTAACCTAATGATTCATAATGTAAAATGTTGTTTTTTTCTTTGCAGACTCTAAAGAAACAGAAGTTACTGGTGCAATGATGGTGGGTTGTATATCAACGTAGGGAAAACAGCAAACTGTTTCTATATTCTATACTGGTGACTAAAATAGGCAAAATGAAGAGGAGAAAGCAGTTTGATGTGGATGTAAAGGTTGCAATAAAAAATAAACTGGTTCATGTCCTTCAAGAAGATTTGAGGAAACCTAAATGTGTGCTAATAACTTGCCTTATCCAGTGGACATTGATTTCACAAACACTATTTTACTGTTAATTTTTGTAAAAAACAACAACAACAATAATACTTTGTTTTATTTATTTTTCAATAAGCACAACCGAAAACATGGTAATAAGATTTAAACAGCAATTCAGTTAAGCCTGCAATCAATCTCCCTGATCTTCACTTACTTTCAATGTCCTTAAAAAATAATAAAATTCTAACTTAAGTTTTCAATCTTCTGTCTGACATGTCCATCTCAAATACTTATATAGATACCATTTATTATCTTACATAAACTTTAAAATCAAATAAATATTTAACATATTACAAAATAAATTTCATGCCATCTAAATGAAAAACAAGAACAAGACACAGAACGTTGGTAATATGAAGACAAAATGTGTTATGTCTATTTGAATTATGTCTACTTGCACTCATTTTAATCCTCTTTAACTACCTGATTTTAAGCCCTGACCCTCATCATCGCTATATTGTACATGCATATGAGAATTTGATTTGCCATAGTAGTTTACTAGATTAAAAAAATGTTAGGAAGTTAAATTGAGTCAAAAATCTGAAAAGAAGGTTTACAGGTGTAAAATTGTTTTTAATGCTCCTTGGTTACCTATTAGCATGTTAACATGTTGGTTCAAAGCAAGTGATTCTGGCATTTTGTCTTAAATACCTGTAATATTCTAATACTGTCACAACACTGCTATCCGGCCTTTAATGGCATTGTTAATAACTGAATAATGTTATTCTTTATTTGGTGCTGCACTACGTTATTTCATGTTTTATCAAGACACACTTACAAATGTTTAAAATACTTATAGTAATAGGTGTGATATATTATCATTCAGTCAAGTGATCCACATTATTTTTTAATTTCGAATAAAGGTACGATAAACACCCAGGCAAATGATTGCATAACATTATCCTAACTTATGTTATAATGCATTTGTAAACCCAAACACTAGAAAATCAGAACATTTTGAGAAAATACATGTTGACACATAAACATGTAATAAGAATTTATATAGTAACCCAAAATTATTAATAAACAAATTTCGACAAAAACATTGCACTATATTCTTAAGAGAAATATAGCAAACAATCTTTTATTATTCTCAGTACAGGCCTGTAACTATTTGCCTGTGGGGTACTTTCTACATGTTTATCAAATCATAACTAAAGCGATTTAATGCATATTTATGTCCCTATAATAGGCTTCATTAAATAAATATTAAAATTAAAAATACAAAAATAAATACCAAAAAACTATTAACAAAAATAAATACCAAAAAGTATTAACAGATAAGTGACAATTTTTAATCCCTTACTGACATATTTTTGAAAAATGTAACACTCTTAGTACTACACAGTCATAAGGCTGGTATAATAACTTTTTTTTGTAAGGTAAATAATTCAAGTAGCATACTTTATAGTTATTGTTTAACAAAGTAAATTAACAATGCCATTTTTTTCTAAATGGTAGTTTTGTCCGTACAAAAGTAATTGAATACTTTAAATGACATGTAAAATAATTCACAATGAATTAATATAATGACTTAAATCCTCCATAGATACCCAAGTACAGGTTAACAATATTCTTTAGATGGTATAATGTTATATACAAAGTGATTTAACAGGCACATTAGATCAGTTTCCTTGCCTATGTTATAGGGAACACACAGGTCCCTTATTTTTTTGGACAAAAAAACAGAGTGTGATTTTTATTCCAAGAAGTCAGTCTTCTGTGTTGAAATGTTTTTTGTTCATAATATTGCACTCCTGAGAAATCCCTGCCAGGGAAAAGTTACTGTCATTCCTGAATGATCATTCCATAAGCAACATGCCTTCCTCTGTCAACAACATCCCTTCTTCTGATCATTGTCTCAAAATCACTAAAACAATAAACCATTCAAATCAAATCAACACTCTCAATATAATTATGTTTAAATATAACAACATACATATCTGCTTTATTTAAAGAAATATAAGTTGTAAGACAAGATAGTTTTTAGTTGGTACACTATTTTTACAGACATTCACTAGTGTTGCCAGTTTTGTCCCCCCGTGATACCAAACTATCACGTCTGTACACTACTCACATAATGTAGGCTTTCTACTGCCTCTTCACAAAAAATAATTAGGGCATGTTTTTACAAAAAAAGTAGGGCAAAGTAGCAAATTTCATAAGTAAACAATAGGGCTAAATAAGGACTTTCTTACTAGTTTCATTTGGAATTACCATTATTTCTAACGTTATTGTCATTATGTCACCATAATCCATTGTTCTGTCCATGCTTGAAAGACAGGCACCTCTGACCAATATGTCTGACTGGCCAAGGGACCATGTTGCTTTATAGGATGGACATTCCAAGGTGTACTCACTAGCACATCTTAACTGCTATTCACAAGAAATGGAGAAACTGACACTACAACTAATGAAATATTTTGAGGTTCATTTTACATTTTCTTTCCTGAAAGCAAATAGTAGCGATAATAGGACTATTGCTGAAAAAAAGTTGGGAAATATTATAGCTCACCTGCGTGTCATAGACATTAAGTTATAGTGAGCAAGAAATATCAGCAATGTTTTACCAGACCAGTATAACTATTTATTGGGTTTATTGTCCAAGCAACATAATTCAGTCATTTGGAGATGGTGTCCACTTAAAGCAGATAAGTTGCTGCCTTTACTGTGTATAGCATGCTGTGAACACCTGACATGATACCACAACCAACCCAGTCTCATTATAGTGAGTTCTGGCCAACAAGATGTGCTTGAGCATTAGCAAAGGGGCTATATCATTATGATTTTGGTATGTCAAGACATGTGATCTAACCCGGGCCTCGCGAATATGGAGCCAACACTCTACTGCTTACCCTACAAGGTCTGGGTCCACCATTGTAAATACAGCGTGCCAAGAAGACCTTATGAAACTAGAACTATCGCTGAATGCGATTCATACCAATGTCCTTGACAAAGCTGGTACAAAGGTAAGATGGGTTCTGCACATTGCCCAGTTGGGTGAACATTTGAGTAAAGTTTGAAGAAAATCCTTCCATTAGTATAGAATTTATAGAGCAGACCTGACATATTGTCTAGTATTGATTGTAAGTAAATTAAAAGACTTAAAAAGGGGGCATAACTTTGTCAAAATGCAATACAGAGTTATGAAACTTGACCTGCATATCTTACTTGTGATACGTCATATATCTTTTAAGTTTCAAGCAAATACCTGTGCTAATTCAGAAATATTCAAGTACATGTTAAAATTTAAGAACATTTTCTAAGTCAATTTTGACATTCAAGTGTGACCTTGACCTTAAGCCGGCACAAAGGTAACATGGGTTCTGCACATAACCTTGTTGAGTTGAACATTTGAGTAAAGTTTGAAGAAAATTCTTCCATTAGTATAGGATTTATAGAGCGGACACGACATATTGTCTAATACTTGATTGTATGTAAATTTGAAGACTTAAAAGGGGCATAACTTTGTCAAAATGCAATAGAGAGTTATGAAACTTGACCTGCATATCCTAATTGTGACACTTCATACATAATTTAAGTTCATGCAAATACTTTTTCTATTTTTAGAAATATTCAAATACATGTTAAAATTTAAGAATATTTTCTAAGTCAATTTTTGACCTTCAGGTGTGACCTTGACCTTAAGCCGGCAAAAGAGTAACATGGGTTCTGCACATCCCCTTGTTGAGGTGAACATTTGGGCCAAGATTAAAGAAAATCTTTCAATTAGTGTAGGACTTACAGAGCGGACACGACATAATGTCTAATATTTGATTGTTTGAACTTCAATTGTGACCTTGACCTTGAGCTGACACATGGGCAACATGGGTTTTGCACATCCCCTTGTTGAGGTGAACATTTCAGCTAAGTTTGAAGAAAATTCTTTAATTGGTATAGGATTTATAGAGCGGACACGAAAATGGAGACGGACTGACCGACCGACGGACGGACGCGACAACGCGAATCCATTATAGCCCCCCTCCCGCCCCCACATTTTGTGGTGGGGGTATAACTACATAAACTCCCATTATCCTGACACTGAGCAGACCAGTTGTCTAACTACCTTGTATTTGCTTGAGCATTACAAGGGAGCTATAGTACCATAATTTCTAATGACTTTCGTACGTCACAGACCATGATCGAACCAGGGGTCTCCAGTACCTGGTACCTACGCTCTAATGATTACACTACAAGGTCCGGTCTAGAATAATCATACTATATGAATTTGCACAGAAACAACATCTGGACAATCAGTTTCAATTTCTGTTCGCTACAAAGTCATATAAGGAAAATGGCATACACCCTGGCTGTCATGTCTTTTGACAGATCAATATTCCTTGAAAAACTTTTCATTCCCTCTGCCTGCTGAAGCTCAAGAGAAAGTTTGGTGGGCAAGCAGTTTCAGAAGAAATGTGATTTAAAGAATTTTTTTGTTTGATGATGGTGGTGTGCAATCACAATAGCTCATTTTGAGTGTATGCTCATGTGATCTTAAGGTGCTAACTTCACCAACTGTGATCAAGTTGCTTTAAACGAAATTAAATTTATCTAAAAAGAATACATGCACCAGGTGTGTAATCCTTACCATATTCATTGGCAGATTGCTGGTCTGTGTTTCAATGATCTCCCCTTCTGATAACCGTTGGCCACATAATTGCAATTTAAATAAATATGCTTAATATGTGATTATGTGTGACTTGCTTTGTTTTTTATTGAAAAACTTGAAGTTTGGGTTATTTGAGGGGAAAACTCATTTTTACAAATTTAAAACTGCAAATAATGCAAAACTTTCACAAATTAAAGTCAAAATTGCACAAAATTTTTGATACTCCTGATATCAGTTGCAAACTTTCCTATGCAGAGCTGCAACAATTCTTTTGCATTTTGATTTAATATATTCCCCTTTAAAAAATCTTTCCCTTAAGCTGGCAAGTCAATTTTTTCGGGTTTGTGATAATTTTATAAGTATAAAAATATTCACATGGGTAAGAATTGATTTTCTGGAGTAAATTATCTTAACCCTTTGGGTTCCATACTACATTTTACACTCTTCATCATGAAAAACATTTTTTGAAGTGGCTTAAACACAGTTAAGTGAGAGAACTATTCACGTATTTTGACTATCTGTGAGCCATGCATCATACATGTATTTCAAATATGTCATAACAGTTGGGCACATAATTGGACTATTTATGAATGACACACTAAAGTGACATAGTTGCATGTTCAAACATGGATCGAATTATATTAATAAGATCGTGAAGCTTGTAATAAAGAAAATAGTTTGAAAACTGTTTCAACATATTGATTCTCCCAACTTGAAGACATCATGAAAGATAGCATAGTCACATATCCGTAATATGTTTTCAGTGGTGGTGATATTGCAATCCATTATTGTGTTTTGACACATTTTGTTTGTACTGTTTTTTGCGATATAACACAGCAACAATATTATGGTTACTAAGTAATTATAGGAGAATTCAGTTATGGCTGTAAAGGAGGACCCAAGAGTGGGTCAGCTGACAGACCCTTCCGCATGAAAGTGTTCATTACAACCACGACTCAAACACACATAGTGAGCCACCAAGGACACTGGAGTCATAGCTGACGACACATTCACTTGCCCACATTCCAAAATTGTATGAAGCAGCGTTTCAGTTTGGTGTAGTGATTTTTCAAGTTAAAAAATGTAAAGAATGAAAATGTAATAAGTGGCTAGCCTCATTGTGAGATTATGAACTGATCTAATAATAAATTTGTAGCGACCATAAATTTCTAGTTAAAATAATACATATTTTACATGTAGTTCTAAAACTTACTCAAAACACAAATTACACAACTAGTAAGCTGGTGCTGGGCTGGTTGTCATGCATTACAAGAGGTCTCCTGTCCCTGCCTTTCTCTCTAGCTTAGTTCCCATGAATTGGTCCAGCAGTGGGATGGTCTAAAACCATCTATGGTAACATGGTGACTGCTACTCTGTAAATACAATGCACCCTAATATAAAGTAAATGCTATGTTTAATTTATATGTCAATTTAAAAGAAATATGAATGTTATCGTTATCAAATTTACTTTGATTTAGAATGATCGGCCAGAATGTACGGTTACAAAACGACCAAAAATGGCAGTTGTATTTGATTACAAAAATATATTGGTACGAACGACAAACCCCATTTATTATGCTAAAATTTGTTCACACTGTCAACTATGACAGCAAAATGAATTTGAAAAAGTAAAATATACACGTGTTGATAGAAAAAGGAAAAATCAGTTGCGTTAAAATAATCGCTCCAATAAAGGTGAGCGAAAAGTGGAAGTTGAACGGTAAAAAAAACACAACAACAGTACTGTCAACTAGTGTCGAGGAAACAGGCCATTCAGTGCAAACCATCAAATCTGTTCCCCAAATTAGGGAGCTCAATAGCGAATAATCAACATACAAGAATCACACAGGTTCCCCAGAAAATGTGCATAAATAGAATAACAATACTCACGTTGAAGACAGCATCTTGTCAAAACATTTTTCAACATGGCGGGCATGGCTTTGTATGCAGGCGGGCATGGCTTTGTATGCAAAGTAGTAGATTCTCGGCCAAGCTTCGACATATTCCGTAAACTATCGGAATTTCCCATTGAAAATCGCTTGTTTACACTTGTTGTTTATATTGCCGATTCGTGTAAAAGATTATTAGACATTTTGGGGCTTGTTGGTAACATGAATGTTTAAGTTGAGGCTATTCAATGGCATAAAACATTAAGTTTGAGTTTTCAATTAATTTAGTGCGACCAAACTAATGGGTATCTTTACTATGCTGGAATTCCTTGTTGTTTGCTACATCTTTGTTATTGCAAACTGTATTGTCAACTTTGGCATTCACTGTTCTTTTTATGAAACAAGAACATTTCCAATCAACTGCAAATTCCTGTTATTGCCTGCTGCATTTAATCACCATTACAATGTTTCCAGCTTTGCATAGAACACGCCAACCCACTGAAACAGAACTCCTTGATAAGATCATATCTGGGATGTATCTGGTGCAATGATATTTATAGAATCACATCTTTTTGTTTCACAGGAAAAAAATGTCTAAAAATATATTACAATCCACAATTCATAACATATACAAGTATTAATGCATGTTCAATAGAGAAAACATTTATCTGTGTTATTAAGATGAAGTCAAAGGCACCAACATGTATATTTTTCCAGAGGGGGATGATTCATGAATTATCTCAGGATTTTTAAATGCAAAAATAGTGTTTTGTTTGTCTCAATATTTGTTGAAAGCTTTAAATGAAATGAGACAAAACTGTTTTATTTAGGTACTTTTATATACTAAAATTCTAAATTGTAACTTCAATAAGGACTCAAAGGGATTATATTATATTGCTTATTTGTAAGCTAATGCACAACAACCACTTGGAACATCCAACAGATACCTTAATTCAGGTAAAACAATGTATATTTGTTTAGCATAAACTCCTATGACACTCCATTAAATGTTTGCTGAAATTCTGTGGTAAAGTTAGCAACTTATACAAGCAAAGCTAAGAAAAGTAATCAAGCTGTTTTTTACTTTTGGAAGTGCATGAATGTGTTTCCTTTTTTTCTTTCTTCATAACTGTTGGTGAAAATTAGAACCAATTATCAACAATAAATTTATGATGTTATTCAGAGTTAACTTAATCCTCATTAAAAGAACCATCTTTTGTCTAAATACACTCCATAAAACATCTTTGACATTCTAGAAACAAAACAATTTCTGAAGGGGCATGACCCAAAAACTCCCTATGATGTGAAAGTCATTCTTCAAGTATGCCAGGCAAAGTAAAAAAAGTTAGATCCGCGATTGTGCTTGAACTGCTTGTAAAGAAGACACGGGAACAATTTTGAGCATATTTAAGGCAAACATATGTTAAATACTTAAGCATGGAAAACATCGAAATCCCACCAACAGTATTTCAGTTATCTGGAGACCGTGTCCACTTAAAGCAGATATAGTGCTGCTTTCACTGTGTATAGCATGCCGTGAACACCTGGCATGATACGACACCCAGTCACATTATCCTGACACCGGGCTAACCAGTCGTGGAACTACTGTTATATTTGCTTGAGCGTTAGCAAGGGAGCTATACCACTACCATTTTTACGACTTTGGGATGTCGCAGCCTGGGATAGAACCCGAGGCCTCCTGTACCTGGAGCCAACGCTTTACCGATTGTGCTACCTGGTCCAGTAGCTGAATTTAATTCTTAATTGCGATAGAAGATATTTTGTATGTAGTGAGTTTTATAGTACACCTGTACTGCTGTGTACAGTTTAGTTTATGTATGTATCTAGTTTTATTCTACTCTCAAATGACTCAATAATTTTTTTAACAATCCTGGTATTTCTGTTTTCTATTGATGAACCTGAATAGTGTTCAGAGGAGCAAAAGAAAGCGAATATTATATAATTTTCTGTTCACATTGTTCTCTAGAGAACTGTTGATGAAGAGGATTTTAACTCTACTTTTGTTTTCTTTCTAATTCGTTGATCTGGAATTTGACTTTATATAAACTTTTGAGGGGTCAGATTAGTTACCATAACTTTATTCAACACAGTTTTGAACTTTTCTTTGTCATTCTGACTCATTTTAAATGCAAAAAGGACATCGATGGTTGAAATGTTCAGCTACATTTAGTTTTGATCAGCATGATATATCTAAAATGAAATATTGTGACATAGTACTCACTTTAAAGCATTTAAGTGTGAACTATGCCATTAATTATGTTTTTGTTTTGGAAATACAATTGCAACGATTTACAATTACTAAAGCAACATCCAGCTATTTTAATGGAGGAAGACCCCAGACAAATGTCTGGGTAGAACCACCTATGCACCACAAGTCAGCTGGATGACTTTCTCACACTGTCATTTGCCCCGAACCAGACTAGAACGCCATGGTGAGAGGCTAAGCAGTCAGACGATATACAGGTCAGTGACTTTACCACTACGCAAACCCCAACCCCCATCAATCATTATCTGTACAGGTAACAATAATACAGTAAGTACAGTGAAAACAAGATAAGGTAAAAAGAAATATTTATAATGCAAAAAGATATTAAATCTGTATGAATGATAAAATTTATATGGTAATGGGTATGCACCTAGTTTCATTTTGTGTGCCAAACATCCAGGCACAGATATAACACTATATCTACTATAAATCCTATTATTTAAGCAAAACTTTATAATAACAACCAAGTCTGTGAAAATTGTAGTATCCATCTTAACATGTATAATTTAAACATTCAGTCCCAAGTTTGTCAATGTGGTATTTGTCATTGTTATTTTTATCAGTGTTATTTTCATGTATTATGAATGTCTATTTCAATGAAATGCAACATCTTAAAACATGTGTATCCATTTAAAAAATTTTCACATATACTCTAACATGAAATGTGGTCTCCATTTAATAAATAATGTTTACATGTTGAAAGGTAGAATCCATTATTCATTTGTACAGTCAAACTTGTGCTAGCGGCCACATGTTGAGAGCAGCCAACTTGTTGCAAGCGGTCAGTTCAGCCACCCATCCCCCCCACCCCACCCCGAGCAATTTGTTCTTTAATTATTGTCCAATAAGCGGTCACTTGTCTTCTGCGGTCAGCTTGATCTGACAATTCTTTCTTTAATTGACATTTAATAAGCGGCCACTCAACAAAACTTGAAAGTAAATGTGTGACCGTTAATTGTGTTGATGCGGTCATAGCGCTGTGACCATTAACGACCATCACACTTACACAAGAACAGTCCTATCAATCAATAATGGCTTTAATTACACAGATCGGCTGGTACTAATATTTCCAGTTAGTGAAAACTTGCTGCCGTTTAAGTCACATGATTGTGTTTGTTTAAATTTGCTTGCATAACGTATTAAACACAGCCATTGTTTATGCTTGAAACATGAATGTATCAATTATTCTTTTATCTTTGAAGTTTCATAAATTATACATTCAAGTTGGTTTTTTGTCAGTAATCGAAATGATTTCACTTTCAATTTTGAGACGATCGGCACTATAAGATGGAATATTTAGAGTATATAGGCATTATCTGCATGCTTTTATATGATGTCCAACAAAAGTGTCTAACGCTGGAAGAACGGGTCAGGGCTGTGAAAATACTTGACGATGGAAAGACTTCAAGGGTCATCGCATCAGAACTGAACGTAAGCAGAACCCAGATCCAGAACATCACCAAGGGAAAATAAGAAATTATGGATGAGTTTGAAACAGACAATTTAGAAATGAAGTGACAATGGCAATCAACGCAGAATGAAGAAATCATTGACCTATGCTTCCACTGGCTTTTGGCTGCAATATCCAGACTATTGCCAGAATCTGGTCCTCTGCGGAGAGAAAGGGCACTTAAATTCAGAAGTGACCTTGGACTAGACAATTTCAAGGCATCAACTGGGTGGTTGGACTCATTCCTACGACATCACAACATCATTTCGAAGAAACAGTCGGGTGAAAAGGTCGCACTGAATATGAATACGGTTTCAGACTGGACGAAGAAGCTTCCATCGGTATGTGAAGGTTATAAACTAAGTGACATCTTCAACATGGATTAAACTGGTCTCTCGTACAGAGAGTTTAACACTTATTTTTGAAAGGTGAAACATGTGCTGGTGGAAAGCAGTCAAAAAAAGAATTACTGTGGAACGTTGCGCATCCATAATGGGCGAAAAGGTCCAGCCAGTTGTGATAGGAATGTCTAAGAAGCCGAGGTGCTTCAAGTCAATGACATAGGAGCAGCTGACAGTACGATACTATGCCAACCAGGAAGCATGGATGACAGCGGCACTGCTTTGTGATGGTTAAGTGGTTTGACCGGAAAATGAATGGCCGGAAGGTGCTGCTGTTCATGGGTAATGCTCCAGAACACCCTCAAATTTCTCTAAGAAATGTAACAATTCAGTTTCTGCCGCCTAACACAACATCTGTGAGTCAGCCTATAGATCAGGGAATTATTTTTCAGGGAATCACACTGAAGCTCATGTATCGGCAACGTCAGCTCCAGTATGTGGTAAGAGAAATGGTACCCAATGAAGACAGGCCCAGAAATTGTAAAAGATTTCAATGTTCTGCAAGCCTTTATAATCTGGATCGCCTGCGCTTGGAAGGAAGTTGAAAGTTCAACAATTGAAAAGTGTTTTAGTAGGTGTGGTTTCTGATCAGCGACTAAATGTGACAATGCTTGTAAGGAAATTCATCGTGAGACTGATAAAGACAAGCTACCACTTGCCCTGCACAAGATGGCAAGACAGGTGTTCGACTGTGAAATCCAGGACTAGGTTGACATTGATGCAGGTTTCAGAACATGTGACAATGACATGAGTGATTGGGACAAGTCAGCTCTTGAGATTCTGCAGACAGTCAACGGAGATAGAGATGATGAAGAAGAGCATGTTGAGGAAGATAAGCAGAAGGAAAACATTAGCCTCACATTAGCAGCCAATTTAAGGCCATCCCTTGGGTGGCTGCTAAATACAAGTTTGACTGTATTTGTATATAATACATTTTACCCATCTCAACTAGCGTACCTAGATTGTCACACTATGTCTTTTCAGGTTATTTAACTTTCATTTTATTATAAGGTATTGTTAACCAACTTACATAATTTCTTATGTATCTGTTTGTTTTTAAGCTGGTAAACATTTGGACCAACATTTTTAATTAAACAACCAAATAACTTATTGTCACTTGAACTGATCTCAATAAATGCTGTCCATTGTCGTCCTACATAAAAATAAATCCATAATGGCACAATCGAAAATGTATTTCCTGTCTGAGCCACGCTGCACAGTTAGCTATTTTCAAATTAAGAAAACCAAGTGACCACCTATGTTTAAGCTTATTCACGTCATCTGCTCTGATCTCGATGTCTATTTTCAGCAGAAATCCCAATCGTTCTTATTTATAAATCTAAAAAAGAATTAATATTTTAAGTGTTGATTACCGAGTTTTACTGCCCTAAAATTGGGATAGTGTTGAAAATCGTCTACGTTTAGACCAAAGTATGATCTTTCTGCAGAAACAATGCACAAATACCCCAGACAGAGGTCAGATATTGTTACATGTATACTACATGGGCAAGCTGTCGGATACCACCTTTAAAACTGTAAATACTTAACTGTATCACATGTTGATTGTGTAACTGCTAACGTAAAATAGTATGCGTCGTTATGCTCGATCAAGTTGGGTGAAAGCAATTCCTTCAGCTGACAACTCATCACTTACCAGTATGTTATTTGAGTGCTGGCTGGTTTAGGTGGTTCATATGGTAGACTTGGTAGCATGTTTTCCAGGAAAGTATGTTCACTAATCCGATTGCAAAAACTGCAAAATGCATTCCACCTATTTCTGCCCTTAAGTTGTCCAAAAAGATTTAGGATTGCATCTACCTTTACTACCTGAAAGTACAACAAGCATACAAGGACCAAAGTATCCAATGACCAACAACATTCAGATAAAACAAGAAGGCCAGGATGGTCTTATATGATGAATACATCCCCCCCCCCCCCAAAATAAAAAAAAAAAATAAAAAAATAAACTAAATATCAAGGAGCTAGTTCTTGCAGTTTCAGACAAGAAAATTTTCAAAGTTTTCCTATATAGCCATATATGGAAAATGTCATGCCCCTGGTGTCCATGTTATTTTGAAGGATCAGAAGTTTTTTAACAATCTTGATACAGGGCCACCCAAAGAACATGAATACCAAATATAAAGCCTCTAGCTCTTGCAGATTCTGACAAGAAGTTTTCCTATGTAATGTCATAAATGGAAAATGGCGACACCCCTTGTGGACATGTTTTTTGATGGATCAAGTTTTTTTTAACAACTTTTAGTTCCCCTTGCCGGCTAAAGGTTCTGAGAAAGATTGGCTGAATTTGGCACAGAGTGTTTTAGAGATGTTGTTTGATGTTGATGGAAGCATGATGCATACACATTATGCTCGACGGTGGGCAATCACAATTGCTTACCTTGAACATAAGCTCAAGTGAGCTAAAAAGCTTGTAGTTATCAGAGGTATACTTTCTAAGATGATTTGTTTTGTAAAATTCTGAGTGTGCATATTTTCTTTCACTGTCAATTAAACAGTCACTTTAAGTCATATAAGGGTTTAATGGCTGTATATGCTGCTACCATAAATATCTAAGCTTTCACAATAACTTATATTATAATAATATAATAATATTTCAGGAAATGTGTACACAAATTGAAGATGCCACGACCTTCAGAAATTGGCATTAAGACATCATAAGCAGGATGTTTAAAGAAAACTTATTTTTAAAAAGAAGTTTTTAGAAGGTTAGGTAATCGCCTAGGTACCCTAAAAAGCCATACACACAGTGCATTATATTGCTTCTAAATGAATTAAACTTGGATACAGATCACATAACCCCACCTTCCCTACCCGGTTATGTAGGAGTAGAATTCCTTAAAATAGATAAAGGACTCTCACAACTAATTAACAAACAAGACAACTCGCAATCAATTAAACAAGTAGCAGACAATTATATGCAATAATCAAACGAGCAGATCAAAATCTTCACCAACAGCAGCAAAGATCTAGAATAAATGGCTGTGGGAGATGGTATTGTCATATCTGATAAGGGTATTAATCAAAACACATACTAAAATAATTGTCACATGCCAGTTAGTAGCAATTAAGGAAGCTGTAATATGGTTATACAATAATAAATCAAATAATTTCACTACAGACTAATATACAGACTCGCTTAGTGCATTACAAGTTCTTCAACAAATTAAAACCTAATGCCATGATAAAAATAACTACAGACAGAAATACATCTTATCTGGATACCAAGTCATGCAAGAACTGTAGGCAAAGAAACGGTCGACAAAATAGAAAAAAGGGTCTCCTTTAATGGCACCCTGCTAAAAATTGGCCTAAGTATCAAAGAAGCATACAGCTTTCTTTTAAGCCATTTTAAAAAGAAAACAAATGATCAATTTAAAGAATATAAACATAATTATGAATAAATAGATTGAAAAAGTTAATATAGCCTATGATAAAATATTTACCAGACTCGGACTCGGATACAGCTCAGATACAGCGACCTAGGTGAAGAAAATAAAGGTAGAATAAGAAATTGCCCACACAGCAGGATGGGGGAATCTTTTACTTACATAATATTCCAGTGTGGGCAACACACAATAGGCCGACATTAAACTAGAATAACACTAAACATAAACATAGGGTTTGCAATCATTAATATGAAAACTAAGCTTTTTCCTCCCCCGACAAAGCAGAATTGATAAAAAATGTGCTCTTTAATAACTTAGAAGAAATAAATTAAACATATTTAATATTTTAGTAGTCACCTTACAAAATCGAGGCAAATAGATGGAGGGTAGCTGAATAAATGCCATAAAGGCTCCATAAAAAGAAAGGCACCCACCTTTAATATAGTTTTTATGTAGTTTAACTATTATGTTGTCTGTTTGTGTAAGTCCAGTTAAAGGTATGTCTAATGTATATTTGCTTTTGTGTTAATTGTCCAATAAGATAATGAATGCCTAACATAGTCTATAAACCTTATTACTACCTTAACACAAAATAGCCGGAGACTTTTACCTTGCATTTTTTATCATGTATGTAAAGAAAGGGAAATGGTTCAGTGGGCAGTCCGGCCCGGGGCATCCAGACATCACATATAGGCATGAACACCTGGGCTAGTTAAATATAACCAATCTAATCTACATTAACTAGCGATTCGGTAAGCGATACTTCTAAAGGTGAACCACTTCTCTTACCCTTTTTTCATAGAAGGAGTTTACCAAACAGAAGGCACTTTTTTCAGTTTAGAAAGAAAAATCCCCTATGTTTTAAAGGGTGAGGCCTAGATAAGGCTGTGGAATTCACCATTCATATAGGATCAAAAAACAAATAAATCCTTTCCGGCTTTCTTTTAGCCCATTTTAGACCATACTTCGGGTAATAACTTTTAAGCCATACATGGGCAACATGGCGGGGTCACAATAAAGTCCAAAAGATGTGCTGACCCTCATTAAACTAGTTCCAACCTACCAACCAATCTTACCGATGTAATAATATGCTGTAATTTGTCCATCAAGTCTTTGAGGGTCCTTGGGCTTGGTCCTGTAAAGTTTTGTAGAATAAACATCAGTTTAATACAAATGAGATATCCTTAATACAAACTGACATAAGCCTACATGTCTATTCATCTGATATTATACGTTACAAAGATTCCATTATGAACAAGCATTTGATAGTATTGAGGCAATACAGTAGCCCCCTACCGGTCCCTCAAAAAGCTCTTTAATTATCATACATTCCTGTTTATTGCCATTTATAGTTAATTTGAGGTTGAAGTCTGTATTTGTATAATTATGGCCTAAAAATGAAGTAATAAACAAGGAAATCTATAGTAGTTGCGGTTCACATAATTTTTTTTAATTCACCTGGCCTAAATAATTGTTAACTTATCATGACATTTATTTCTGGCCTTTATTTAAGGTATGAGCACCTTAATGCACTATCATTTAAGATAAGTGCACCTGAATGCGCTATCCAAAACTTCACGATTTTGCTGCAAGGTCATGCTGTGACCTTGACCTTCAAGGTAGCAACCCAAATGTTGTGTGCGACACGTCATCTCAACATGGTGATAATTTCTGTGGAATAGTTGTAAAATCCGACTTCAAATAACAAAGTTATGGGGCGGACACGATTTTGCTGCAGGGTCATGCTGTGACCTTGACCTTCAAGGTAGCGACCACATCTTGCTTGCGACATGTCATCTCAATATGGTGATCATTTCTGTGAAATAGTTTTAAAATCTGACTTCAAATAACAAAGTTATGGGCCGGACACGATTTTGCTTGAAGGTCATGCTGTGACCTTGACCTTCAAGGTAGAGACCCAAATGTTGCGCGTGCATATTGTACACATTGCTACCTATTAACATACTAAGTTTCATGCGCTTAGCTTTAATAGTTTTTAAGTTAGCAAAGGATCCAGATTTTTAGCAGACAGACAGACAGACAGGCAGGCAGACAGACAGACAAACTGACTGACGGACGGAGGGTAAACCTAGTCCCCTCCGGTGTAAACACCGGTAGGGGACTAACAAGATACTTTTGCATTTACACATTGAAAAGACAAAACAGAAATGGTAAAAATGTGTACATACATTCCTGCAAATAAAAAGTGACCAACAAATGATTGAAAAAGCAAAACAGATTTTTTGTATCAGCAAGCCTTATATAGATGTGTTCAATAGACTAGTACAGTGCTATTCGATGAAATTGTTATGCGATAAAGTTGTGGAATACTGTTCTAAATTTGACATCCACATTCAGACTTCTTCACTGAATATATAGTTATAACCAAAGTTTTGTACTGGTCTAGGTAAAATCAGAAGAACTGCACATATAATCCCATAAATGCTTCAAGTCATTTATCTACAGAAGGCATGTACTATTTAGACAGCCTTTTTTGACAAGTACACAATAATGACTGGCTGATACAACTGATATTATCACAGCTTAAGTCATATTTAGCAGAAATACCAGATCGTAGGAGTGCATGCCCGAGTAAGGTCAGGTGTTTCTTTCAAAAGCATTAAGAGCTTTGATAACAATAATGGTAACTGCAAGGCAGCTTATTTTGTGTTTATTATATGCCACATATTTCTTTAAATTAAAGATAAACAAGAGGGCCGTGATGGCCCTTAAACGCTCACCTGAGGACATGGGCTTTAGCAGGCTCATATCTGGCATCAAGTAATTAGGAGTTACTTACTTTAGAAATCTTTGGTGAAGATTGGACCATTAGTGTGGCCACTGGGCTAATAACATTTTCTAGAATTTTACCTAGTGACCTACTGAATTCATGCAACCCATGTGGCCACTGGGCTAATAACATTTTCTAGAATTTTACCTAGAGACCTATTGAATCCATGCAACCCACTTCAAAACATATATTAGATTTCATCCTGGCAAACATTTTGGCCAAGTTTGGTGAAGATTGGGCTGTCATTATGGCCTTTTAGTGTTTTCACAAGGTTTTTCTAAAATCTGCCCTTGTTAGCTAGTTTTTGAACCCACATAACCTTGTTACAAACTAACCCAAGATTTCTTGCAGGCAAACATTTTGGCCATGTTTGGTGAACATTGGACCATAAGGATGGTCTCTAGTGTGTTGACAAGGGTTTTCCAAGATTTGACCAAGATTTTTTGACCCCATGTGACCCAATAACGAACTCAGTCATAATTTCCTGCAGACAAACATTTTGACCAAGTGAGATGAATTTGGTTTTGATTACCCTCCTCTTTCACCTTATGGTATGTGGCCAGCTCCAGTACTTAAGGCAGTTAAAAGTAATGGTACAGAAGTTTATCACAGATGTACTGGAGTGTGGAGGAGTCTACAATGGCTTAAAAGTCTGAGAATATTTAAGTAATATAAAAGCTATAATACTTGTTAAGGTTACTGGATAGTGACAAATGTGTTAGTTGCAATCACTCTGAAAAGTTTAGTATAGTTTATATATGAGCTGTAGATTATAAAAAAAAACAAAAAAAAATCAGTGAGTTACCATTGAAATAATTATTCTATAATTATATTTTATTGCCTCATGTGTATGGTTGATGTAAACAAGCAATGTTGCTTAACTTTATTATATCATATCAACTATATTTTTGTGAAAAAAGGGTAAACAAGCCTAAATGGCAGTTTCTAACATTCAGCACAAATAAAGCTTTCATTTAAAACCAAACAAGGCTATCCCTGAAGTGATAATTACAAAAATATCTCATAATAAATAAAAATTAAATAATTAATTCAACTTAAAAAATATAGAAAAACTATCAGAAAATATTTAATTTAAATGCAGAGTTCTTTAAACTTCACAATAATAGATAGAATTTTTTATTCTGGTTAAAGTAAATACAAAAAATGTATGTGTTACGATGCAAACTGAAGAGCTTTGGCTTGTCAAATATTAAAAAATTAATATTTTTAATTAAAAATATGCATAAAATATCACCTATTTTTTATTTGAGATGCAGTAGTCTTTAAACTTTACACATAGATAGAAATCATTTTGTTGTACATATAAAAAAAGAAAAAGGTAGATTTTACCTTGTAAAATTTAAGAATTTGAGCTTATGATATGTAAAAAATACAATTTAAAAAAAATAAAAAAAATATCACTCATATTTTTCTTTTAATGCACCAGTCTGAACACTTAACATATAGGTAGAACACATTTTGCTGAATAAATTAACAACAAAAAAGGTAGATTTTTTTGGGTAAAAATCAGGATGAAAGCTGGTAAAATATAAAATATATATATATATTTTTTGCAACAAACTAAACACACAAACTGGCATACGCTTTGGATTTAGTTGCAAAAGTCTCAATTAAGTACATAGAAAATAACAATTATTATTATATGATACAGTTCTTCCCAAAACCAGATTCATGCAAATCTACAAACAAGAAAAGTGGCAGAGCCACTATAGGATACCCCATGCAGAAATTTAAGGTGCAGCACAACGCAGTGAATGCGGGATAGTTCAAATCTCAACAAATCTGCGCAATCGTCTGCGCAGACGCTCCAAATTCGTCACTATCCAGTAACCTTAATATGTTAACTAGAACTCCACCAGTCGGATGTGTCACCTGACAAAAATTTTGTTAGTTGACATAAAAAATGTTAATAAGTTTTTTGTTGTACAGATATAAGCAATGTATTTGCACAAAATTCACATATAAAATAACCCTTTAATAGTCTCATTGCAAAAAACATGCACAACAAGTTATGCCCTTCGCAAGAAATGCACTTAAAATCAAATGGGAATAATTAAAAACGGAAGAAGGTAGAGTTACCCTTCTTGTGCACTGTACTTTGAGTCATTGCCAGAAACATGCATACCAAGTTTGGAGTCATTTGGACCTACGGTGACAAAGTTAGGCTCTGGACAAGAAATGCTATAAAAAAAATCAATCAAAGGGGAATCATTCAAAAACGGAACAAGATAGAGTTACGGTTTTTGGGTTCTGCACTTCGAGTCATTGCCAGAAACATGCATACCAATTTTGGAGTCATTTGGACCTACGGTGACAAAGTTAGGCTCCGGACAAGAAATGCTCTATAAAATCAATCAAAGGGGAATAACTCAAAAACGGAACAAGGTAGAGTTACCATTCTTGTGCATTGCACTTTTAGTCATTGCCAGAAACATGCATACCAAGTTTGGAGTCATTTGGACCTACAGTGACAAAATACACTCCGGACAAGAAATGCTCTATAAAAATCAATAAAAGGGGAATTATTAAAAAACGGAACAAGGTTGAGTTACGCCGCCGCCGACAAAGTAATCCCTATATGTCGCCTTTTTAGGCGACACAAAAATCATAGGATAAAAAGATTGTTTTAATTCAGGGACCACACAAAAATATATATCAAGACTCTATTTTGAAAAACAATAAAAAATTTCATCATGGAAGATAAGACTTAAAACAAAAGTGTATATCACAGTTGTTTTGTTATTACATGGTTTATATCACAGATGCTTATTTTATGACAAAGTGAATATCATAGCTGTTTGGTTATCATAAAAAATTGTTTATTTTGAGACTTATAAGAGTAATTTGCAAGGTATTACCAATTCGTGGAGTTAATTATCTGTATTTTTTTTCCCTAGGCGTATCCATATATGCTATATGTGTAATATTAGTACAGTCAAACTTGTATTAAGCAGCCACCCAAGGGACAGTCTAAAATTGGCCGCTGAAGACAAGTTGGCTGCTTAACACAAAATATGATATTATTGATTGTTAACCTAATTATATAAGCATGTTTCTTTATAAAAAGTATTGCTTACATAGTAGGTCAACTACAAAGTACTGTTCGAATAGATATGTAAAACAACAACGTAAATGCTTTTGGAATGTCAACAAATGACTCCAAATATCAGAAGTGCCTCACTAAATAAAAGAAAATATTGCTTCAGTATAAGTAGTTTGGTCACTTACAGTAAAAACAAACAATTTTAAATGTTTCACATGAAATGTATACTGAAGGTACCAAAATCTTCGTCAAATTGAAGTGTCACAAATCTCCGAAAAGAGTACATATGTTCGGACAATTCAAGTTCCGGATGGTGCATGTTTTAAACTATTTTTAACTAAAACAGCACGTAGTGTGTCATTTGAAACATTAAATTATATTTAATATCGTTTAAACAGGGTTTGTATAAGCAATAACAAAAACTGCTACAACTGTATGAACATCTAGTCAAGTAAATTCGGTGCGTGGAGTTAATTTATGCATAAATTAACTCTCTCATAAATTAACGCTTCTGCTACCCGTTTCACTACGATATATGCTGAATAGATATTGACTGAGACACTTTATTGTGCTCTGATTACAAGCTGGATGATATCTACGAATCTATCTTAATTGGGAGATCGGGACAGATAATGTGATAATATTGACAAGGGGGTGGGGAGCAGGCGGATTAACGTTCACACATTCATTATGTGATCACAACTAACGATTGACAAATGCTGACTGACCGTTAATTAGGAGTCACTTAAAGAAGGGTTTGTCCAATCAAGCTGATCGCTGGCCGCAGAAGGCACGTGACCGCTGATTAGACGACAATTAAAGAACAAATTGCTTGGGAGGACCTAAACTGACCGCTTAAGGCAAGGTGACCGCTCTTAACACGTGACCGCTAACACAAGTTTGACTGTACTATTAAAGTAACAGATAATCATGTTTTGTATGTACACATTATATATACAATGAAATAAGGTGATTTCTGTTATTTGCAAATCTTATAGATGATATCAAATTTGTATAGCTACCGTACAAGGTAGATTCATGATAGTATTGAGGAGTACAGTCTGGTTGCTTGCCATTCTCCATATGATAAAAAATTGTGATAAGGAAAATTGGCCTATAAATGTGGCCTCTAATGTGTTCACAAGGTTTTTCTAAGATTTGATCAAGTGACCTACTTTTTGACCCAACATGACCCAATTACAAATTCATTCAAGATTTCATGCAGACAAACATTCTGACCAAGTTTGGTGAAGATTGGGCTAAAAATGTGGTCTCTAGTGTGTTCACAAGCTTTTTCTAAGATGTAACCAAGTGACCTATTTATTGACCCCACGTGACCCAGTAGTTATGAACTCATCCAAGATTTCATGAAGGCAAACATTCTGATAAAGTTTGGGTGAAGATTGGGCCTTAAATTGGGCCTCTAGTGTGTTCACAAGCTTTGTCTAAAATTTGCCTTAGTGACCTTCTTTTTAACCCTACTTGACCCATTTATGAACCCATTCAAGATTTCATGCAGACAAACATTCTGACCAAGTTTGATGAAGATTGGGCTATAAATGTGGTCTCTAGTGTGTCCCCAAGTTTTTCCTAAAATTTGACCTAGTGACTCCAGGTGACCTAATAATGAACTCATCCAAGATTTCATGCAGACAAACATTTTGACCAAGTTTGATGAAGATTGGATAAAAACTGTGGACTCTAGTGTGTTCACAAGCTAAAATGTTGACGACAGACGAAACCGTATCACTATCACTCAAGGGGAGCTAAAAATAAGAGGAGAGTGACGGTTCTTGTGCACTGCACTCTGTTTCAATAACATTTATCCACCTATGAAGTTTCAAGTCAATAGTTTTGATAATGTAGGAGTATGGTCCAGACAAACAATCAGTACAAAAATTGAACTAAGGGTAATAACTCTAAAATCGTGAGGTGTAGCGTGATGGTTCTTATGCAGTGCATTCAGTCTAAATGAAATCTGTTCACCTGCAAAATTCCAAATCAATAGCTTCGATAGTGTTGGAGTTATGCTCTGGACAAGAAAAATTAAATAAAGGGGCATAACTCCAAAATCATGAAGTACAGAGTTTCTGTTCTTGTGAACTGCACTCCTTCTCAACACGCCCTATCTAAGTATCAAGTTTCAAGGCAATAACTTTGATAATGTAGGAGTTTTGCTCTGGACAAGAAAACTAAACAAAAGGCAATAACTCCAACAACATAACATGCAGAATGACAGTTCTTGTGCACTGCATTTCGGCTCAATGAGATCTATCCACCTATGAAGTTTCAAGTCAATAGCTTTGATAGTGTTGGAGTTATGCTCCGGACAAACGTCTGGATGCCGGCCCGACACCCACCCACCATGTGTGATCCCATAATATGTCCCATCTTCGATGGGCGTATAAAAATCTGGATGTTAAAGTACCTAATCACTACAGGCCTGTCCAGAATCTACCATTTGATGCACGGTTCTAGAAAAAATAGCAGGTGTCCTCCATGAACAACATTTGGCTCAATTAATCTCCATAAGTACAACAGTGTACATACAGATGATTTCCCTATACATCTTAAAACTGTGTTACTTAACACTATTGTTTGAAATCTCTGGATGCTACTTGACTCTAGAACCATGACTAGAACTCCGCGAGTCGGATATATCGCCTGACGAACATTTTGTTAGTCTACATAAAAATGTTAATTAGTTTTTTGTTGTACAGATATTAGCAATGTATTTGCACAAAATTCACATATAAAATAACCATATAATTGTCTCCTTGCAAAAACATGCACAACAAGTTATGCCCTTCGCAAGAAATGCACTAAAAGTCAATCAAAAGGGAATAACTAAAAAACGAAAAAAGGTAGAGTTACCTTTCTTGTGCACTGTACTTTGAATCATTGCCAGAAACATGCATACCAAGTTTGGAGTCATTTGGACCTACTGTGACAAAGTTAAACTCCGGACAAGAAATGCTCTATAAAAATCAATCAAAGGGGAATAATTCAAAAACGGAACAAGGTAGAGTTACGGTTCTTGTGTGCTGCACTTCGAGTCATTGCCAGAAACATGCATACCAAGTTTGGAGTCATTTGGACCTACGGTGACAAAGTTAGGCTCCACACAAGAAATTCTCTATAAAATCAATCAAAGGGGAATAACTAAAAAACAGAAGAAGGTAGCGTTACCATTCTTGTGCAATGTACTTTGAGTCATTGCCAGAAACATGCATACCAAGTTTGGGGTCATTTGGACATATGGTGACAAAGTTACACTCCGGACAAATAATGCTTTATAAAAATCAATAAAAGGGGAATAATTCAAAAATGGAACAAGGTAGAGTTACCCTTCTTGTGCGCTGCACTTTGAGTCATTGCCAGAAATATGCATACAAAGTTTGGAGTCATTTGGACCTACGGTGACAAAGTTACTCTCCAGACAAGAAATGGTCTGTAAAAATCAATCAAAGGGGAATAATTCAAAAACGAAACAAGGTAGAGTTACAGTTCTTATGCTCTGCACTTCGAGTCATTGCCAGAAACATGCATACCAAGTTTGGAGTCATTTGGACCTACTGTGACAAAGTTAAACTCCGGACAAGAAATGCTCTATAAAAATCAATCAAAGGGGAATAATTCAAAAACGGAACAAGGTAGAGTTACGGTTCTTGTGTGCTGAACTTCGAGTCATTGCCAGAAACATGCATACCAAGTTTGGAGTCATTTGGACCTACGGTGACAAAGTTAGGCTCCACACAAGAAATTCTCTATAAAATCAATCAAAGGGGAATAACTAAAAAACAGAAGAAGGTAGCGTTACCATTCTTGTGCACTGTACTTTGAGTCATTGCCAGAAACATGCATACCAAGTTTGGGGTCATTTGGACATATGGTGACAAAGTTACACTCCGGACAAGAAATGCTTTATAAAAATCAATAAAAGGGGAATAATTCAAAAATGGAACAAGGTAGAGTTACCCTTCTTGTGCGCTGCACTTTGAGTCATTGCCAGAAATATGCATACAAAGTTTGGAGTCATTTGGACCTACGGTGACAAAGTTACTCTCCAGACAAGAAATGGTCTGTAAAAATCAATCAAAGGGGAATAATTCAAAAACGGAACAAGGTAGAGTTACAGTTCTTATGCTCTGCACTTCGAGTCATTGCCAGAAACATGCATACCAAGTTTGGAGTCATTTGGACCTATGGTGACAAAGTTAGGCTCCGGATAAGGAAATCCGGCTGCCGCCGACGCAGACGTCGCCGATAAAGTAATCCCTATATGTCGCCTTTTCAGGCAACACAAAAAACATGTAAAACTTATCAGTAGATGCGATATACAGCTTGGGTAAATACTATGAATATGGTCATACTTGACTTAAATACAATAAATCTCCAGTTATGACAAGGTTTGACTATAGCAATACACTGTAAAAGTGTTGGAGGCATTCCAAACATTTCTATACTGCTGCAGTGCATATCAACATACAGCTTCTCAGCTAAAAACACTACAGTCAAATCTCTCCAGTGTTCAACATGGGTAGTCTCCAGACTACATCAAGAGCATGTTAGTTATATGGACCTGCATGAAATTTTCGCTCTAATATAAGTAGTAGATAACCTACTTATTAAAGATAACTGAAAGTTAAACCTTTGTTAAAGACTTTCATCCAGTAATTACACTACATCCTTAACATATGTGTGTGTTTTATGTATTTTTTATGTTTAATATTTTACCTTGCAGTTTTATTGAATATTATAATCTTCTTTAAACTAAACATGTTTGTTTTATAGGTAGGTTTCATTTAATTAACTTTTTAACCAAGATGATTCAATTGTTATTTTCTTAATTTTTTATTGTGCATAGGTAAAAAGACGTATGTCCAAGGCTTATAGTGCATTTCTGATTTTCTTTTTTTAAAAGAGTGCTATATAAATTTAGTATTATTTTCTTTTTTTACTGTTTTTCTATTGATCTATTTTCAAAATGTTTGTATTACAAAAAAGATTTCATAAACCTTGTCCAAGTATTTCAAAATTTTACGATTCCTGAAGATCAACATTGTTCTCATCGTGGGTTTTTTTTTCAAGCTAAGAAAAATCCCAGGAATGGTGAAAAAGCTAAAATAAATAAAAACATATAACTGACTATTTCTTCCTAACAAGCATCATTGTACAACTTACACTGTGAATGGTCTCTGTCACTATCACTGTTTTCTTCTGAACCTTTTTCATCTTTTGTTTTCTCCATGAGAAAAATTATTCTGCAAACACAAACATGATTACAAGAGTGAACCTAATGCAAAAGAAAAAAATCCAACTAATTTAAATAAAAAAAACTTCAAGCTGCTCTGAGTCACTTTTATTATGAATGGATTTGCCCCAGAGGAATATTGATGATATAATGTCTATGACCACAGTAACTAGAAACTTATGCACCTGCATATTGCTAAGTCACAGTATAAAGCATATCATCAATGTGAAGAGCTGTTATTGTTATTCTTAGCAAAGCAGACATTTTCTTAATAAAGACAAAAAAAGGACAAAAAGATTTTCGACCATCCACTAGTCACAAAACTATGAATCTCTACTGGACCGGTCAAATCAATAATAAAATCATAATTAACATCACTGACATTTTTAACACATTCACATTTATTAACCATTGCCATGCCATTAATGATCCTTTCCATGTCATTACCATGCTCAATTATTCAATTAAAATTTGTGAAGTATTTGCATTGTCTAATTGAAATACACATTTAAACAAATTTTTACCGTGTACTTTTTTGCATTTTCATATTTTTTATTGCCAGACTCGACTTTTTGTGTATCGAAAAAATACAATGGTACAAGATTTCAAAAAAGTTTATTTTTTGAAGTTTTTAGACAAATTTCTATGCAAATAAGCACTAATTCACTGCAGATATTATTGTTCTCATTAAAAAAGTTCATATCATGAGTGATTTAAAAAAAATAACTATCATATTGGTGAAAAAAGGAAATGACAGTATAATGCTTTCTCATATTTTCAGGTTTTCTCATAAATTCGTGACGTCATAAAATATACGGAATGTGCGCTCATGCGATCTGTAAGAGTGTCCGAAATACTACTCAACTTTGACAAGAACGCTAATATTACTTATTCGACCAAAAACATGCGGTCTAAGCAGGTAAATATTGTCCAATGTTTAATTTTATTATAAATAATCTTGATTATCATTAAAAAAATCTTATTATGTTGAAAATGTTCTTTTGATCCAGACAATAGTGCTAAATTCATAACCTGATTCACACCTAACGTTGTAAATAGTCTAAGCTAATTTATTGCAGTATGGAAAAATAAGTCACGTGATTTCCAACGGCAACACCTGTTATCCAATCAAAAGTCACGAATTTATGAGAAAGCATCTGCTCGATTTAGAAGACCGGTGTCTACTCAGAAAAGTAAAGATAAGCAATGCATAAAACTTTTCTTTCATGTTTTTTTTCTATTGTACATTTTTCAGCATGGTTTCTTGTGATGATAACTATTGAGAAACGATAAATAGAATAAACATTTATGTCGGCACGGTTAATTTTATGTGATAAACCCCCCCAAAAAATGAACGAATAGCATATATGAAAATTCCTTTAAAATCTCAAAAAACAAACTTGCCGAAGTCACATTACCCTTTTTAAAAAAAAATAAAGTAGGTACATCCCTTTACAATACATAAATATCATCTAAAATCACAACTGAGTAAAATATAACAATATGAAATATTATTACCGTAGTTAACTTCAGAAATTAAGATTTGAAAATAACTACCCACTGAGATATTACCACTGAGAGCAAAATGACAACGTATAAAATTCGGGTTTGTACGGGTATCTCCATCGCACAAATACACACTTGCGTAATTGTGTTCCGTTAATAACGTTATACTGCGTTGTTTCCGTATTGTGGGACGCTTACGTGCCTTAAATCTTCCTCGAAAATCACGTTCTTGTGGCATTGGATTTTTTGTTGTTTCGGTACTAAAATCAAGCTGGCAAGCAGCAAGCAACAAGCATTAACTGAGGGTAGCCGAAGAAATATTAGAGCAGCCGACATTAAGAAAGGTATGTATAACATGCGTTTTCAACGCCTACTAATTACATCGATAAAAAATGTAATATTTAAAAGTACCAAACGTATAAATAACAAATTAAATTTATATTTTAATTACAACTTATTTAAATCCAGCGTTTCTTTTGCGTAATGTATAATTAAAAAAAACAAAAAAAAAACAACACGTTTTTAAGTACATTGTATTTCATTATTAAAAGTATATAGTATAATACTCTAATCTAAATTATAACAGATAAAAGAAATTCTACTTAAATGTTGCAAAAATTATTGTTGTAAAGTGATGACTTCCACGGGATATACGACAATTAAATGATACCCCAACGGTGAGTGAAACGCTGATAGAGGGACATAATTGAAATATATCTATATTAGATTTAAAATCTGTTTAATATCTGTATCACTTACAGGGAATTAATGTGACGCTATGAACTACAAATCGTTGCAATGAATACAAATTGATCTTATTTTAAAAATAAAACATCAATACTCTAGCTAGGGTATTAAATAAATAAAAATGGTAATTAATATATAGGCCAGAAACAGTTTAATAATGTAAAAATAAGCTAAAATGTGTATACTTTACAAATTTATTTAAATAAAAAAAATATTGATGCTCAATTAAAAACACATGTTTAAAAAGTTAACATGTTGCCCTAATATAAATGGACAACATCAATACGAAAGCTTTGGAATCAATAAATATGTATTCTAAGGCGCCAATTACAATGGAATACAGAAACTTATCGTAAAAGTCCGCTATATTTGAATGATCATTGTGTCACTCGCGAGAAATGTAACGCAATTAACTACACATGTTTGCAAACAACATTAAAATAGCTAATGAAAAACGCAGCAACAATACCCAAGCTAGGGGTTGATATAGGGTAATAGCCTGTCAACAACAGACGTCAGTAACATTAAAGTCGCAGAAAATTACACTGACAATAGGATATAATTGACAGACCCTTGTGCCATGTACAGGGAATGTGACGCAATGAACTATACATATTTGTTAATAGGAAACATAGACTTTATGAAAATATGCAACAGGGATACCCTAGCTTGGGGGCGACATGACGAAATCTGCAAGCAAAAAAGACGTCCAAGTCAGTAAATTCACAGCCTGGAAGCCGAGTATGCTTATAGTGTCGGGACACATGGCCTCTTATAGGGAATGTGACGCAATGAACGATATATGTTTATACACAACACGAATTGAACTAACAGAAAAATGCAACATAAATATTCTAGCTAGGAGATGACATGAAGAAATACCAGATCGAAGAATGACATCATAGACAGCTAAAATAACGGAAAACTAAGCTTAGATTTGACACAATTCTGTGGTTTAAAAAGGGAATGTGACACAGTAAACAATGCATGTTCATCGACACGACCTGTTGCCGTAACGGAACAGGGCAACAACAACACTCTAGCTTGGGGATGACATAAGCATATCTCCGATTGAAAACAGACGTCAATTACAATGAATATGCAGAAAGGTACCATAAAATATCGCTATATTTGAATGGTCTTTTTGTCACTTACGAGGAATGCGACGCAATTAACAATATATGTTTTCAAACAAAATTACAATAGCTAATTAAAAAACGCAGCAACAATACCCAAGCTACAGTTGGCATAGGCTAATAGACGGTCAACAGAAGACGTCAGTAGCAAAAACTATATATATTTTAGGAGGAAACATACATGGTGCCAGAGACCGTTAAAATCAATGAAATCTAATAAAAAAAAAATCTTGACATATATGCCGCAAAGAACACTATATATGTAATATGGAGACATGTTGCCGTAATGTAAAAAATCAACCATAAATACCCTAGCTTGGGATGTCATATCAACGATAGAAAACAGACGTCCATTATAATAAAGACGTAGAAAGTTAGTTAAAAGTAATTTAATCTGAGCGGCTTCTGTGTCCCATTCAGGGACTATATAATAATCAAATATATATGTTGGTAACCAAACTTTTATTTTTAAAAAATGCATCAACATTACCCTAGCTAGGAATGACATTATGGTAATAGGCGCTCAACTATAGACGCCTGTGGCAGTTAAAAATCCATTGTAAAAGCCGGAAACAGATGACAGTGCCTCGTCTTTCTCACAGCGAACATGACGCAATTAACTAGATTGTATATATGTTTATAGAGAAAAAATATTGCCCTAATGAAAATGGGCAAAACAATACTCTAGCTTGTGGAAGACACAAAGAAATGCTGCAATCAAAAACATACGCCAAAGACAGTGAAATCACAAAAAATAGGCTGGAAGTCGGTGATATTTAATTGGGACTATGTGTCTGTACAATAAATGTAACGCCATGAAAGAAAAAAAGTTATTGACCATACTAATTGACCTAAAAGAAAAATTCAACAATAATACTCTTGCTTGGGTATGACTTAAATAAATATGCGATTGAATGTTGACATCAGAGCCATTTAAAATGACGAAAAGCTAAGCAAAAATGTGTATAATTGAGAGAATTATTTCAATTACAAAAGGGAATGCGACGCATTTAGTAACACAGAAAACTATTTATAAAGCAACATGTTATAAAAAGGGCAAAAGCAATATCTACCTTGAGGATGACAAGCAAATCCACGATCAAAAACAAGCGTCATAAAGAACACAAATACAGCAAGCTACATTAAGATTAGGTTTATTTGAAAGATCTATGCGTCCCCAACAAGGGACGTGATGCAAAATTATAGATGTAAACAAAAGTTAATTAACTTAACAGAACAGTGCAGCTCCGAAACCCTAGCTAGGGGATGACAAGTGACAAAATGGTCCGCATTAAACATAATAGACTGAACTTCACAGAAAATTACATTAAAATCATGGTATAGTTGACATAATTATGTATTTGACCGGGAATATGACGCAATAAACATAGGTATTTGTGTATATACTATAAACATATTGGTTTAATGGAAACATACAACAACAACACATATTGGGTTCGACAAAAACGTCTGACTTAATATTGATGAAAATGATTAAAATAATATTAAGCAAGAAGCTTGTGATGGTTGTAATGGACTTACCTGGTCGTGGTATGAAAGATGCGACATTGAGAATGAGACCAAGAGACAGAAGTACACAGACCAACAGAAAACCTCGGGAGAGCGGAGAATCCTGGGCATGAAAGATCGAAACTCTCCGGATCATTTTCAAGCTATTGAGTATAATTGTTGTAAGGGACACGGAGTTCGCCAATATAAATATACCCGGCTTTCAGACTAATTTTCAGTAAAATGCAGTGACCATTGTATTCTTCAGTATTACCGGGCTTTTTTGTGATTTTACTGACTTTGGTGTCTTTTTAATGCATATTTCTTTATGTCTTCCCCAAATTATGGTATACTTGTTGCAGATTTTCGTAAGGACCATATGTCTTTATAACAAATATGTATAGATTATTGTATCACTTTCCTTGTAAGAGGCACAAGGGTCTGTCAAGGGTCTGTCAATACTACCATATTTTAGTATAATTTTACTATTACTGACGTATGTTGATGGCCGGGTATAACTTTATGCCAACTCATAGCTTTGGTATTGTTGCATTTTTCCATTAGCTATTTATATGTTGCTTGCAAACATATATATGGTAAATTACGTCACATTCTTTGTGAATAACACAGAGACCATTCAAATGTATCGGGTTTTTACGGTAGCTTTCTGTACCTCAATGATAATTGGCGTCTTTTCTGAGCGGCCATTTGCTTATTTCATTCCAAGATACTAACGAAGACTGTCTGTCTTGCCATATTACCTTTTTAACTCACAGAATGCTTTCAATTATACACAGTTTAGCTAAGATTTCCGTTATCTGTCCATTACGTCTATTTTCGACCAATAATTTATTCATATCAACCCCTACCACAGTATTGATGATGCATTTTTCTTTTATAAACATACATCGCTCATTGCGTAACATTCCCTGTAAATGACAGTGAGTACCGTCAGTATTAACTAATCCGGCTTCCAGACTAATTTATGTTATTTTACTGAGTTTGACGAATTTTTGATTGCATATTTGGTCATATTCTCACAAAACTAAGGTGTCGTTGTTGTATAATTTCTTAAGGGGGATGTTGTGTTGTTTGCTTTATTATTACGGCAACATGTAGTTATCTACGACGTCTATTTTGATCGAATATTTCCTCATGTCATCCCCTAGCTACAGTATTGATTTTGCATTTTGCTCATAGTTCAATTCGTGCTGTGCATAACATATATCATTCAATGCCTCTCATTCCCTGTAATTGATACTGATTACCGTCAAAAACATATCTGGTTTCCAGGCGAAATTTCTCTGATTTTACCGACGTTGACGTCTTTCGATTATTGCATATTTCGTGATTTCCTCTCCAAGCTAAGGTATCTTTGTTGCATATTTTCATAAAGTCTATGTTTCCTGTTAACAGATATGTATAATTAATTGCGTTACATTCCTAGTACAAGGCACATGATTCTGTCAATTATATACTGTTTTAGTGTAATATTCTGTCTGTTTACTGTTACTGACGTCTGTTGTTGATCGGCTGTTACCCTATGCCAACTCCTAGCTTGGGTATTGTTGCTGCGTATTTTAATTAGCTATTTTAATTTCTTTTACAAACATATGTAGTTTATTGCGTTACATTCCTCGTGAGTGACAAAAAGACCATTCAAATATAGCGGACTTTCATGGTAACATTCTGTATCTTTATGGTAATTTACGTCTGTTTAAGATTGAAAATATGCTCATGTCATCCCCAAGCTAGAGTGTTGTTGTTACCCTGTTTCGTTACGGCAATATGTTGCATCGATGAACATGCATTGTGTATTGTGACACATTCCTTTTCTTAACCCACAGAATTGTGTCAAATCTACACATGTTAGCTTAGTTTTCCGTTATTTTAGCTGTCTATGATGTCATTCTTCGATCGGGTATTTCTTCATGTCATCCCCTAGCTAGAATTTTTATGTTGCATTTTTCTACTTGTGCCATTTGTCTTGTGCATAAACATAATCGTTCATTGCGTCACATTCCCTGTAAGAGGCACAAAGTCTCCCGTCACTATGAACATACTCGGCTTCCAGGCTAATTTGCTTCGAGTTTTCTGACTTTTACATCTTTTTTTGATTGCATTTTTTGTTATGTTCTCCCCAAGCTATGGTTCCTTGTTGCATATTTTCATAAAGTCTATGTTTCCTTTTAACAAATATGTATAGTTTATTACGTCACATTCCCTGTACATGGCACAAGGGTCTGTCAATTAAATCCTAATTTCAGTGTAATTTTCTGTTTTTATTTTAATTGTCTGTGTGTTTATTTTTGCTGACGTCTGTTTTTGACCGTCTGTTACCCTATACCAACCCCTAGCTTGAGTATTGTTGCTGCGTATTTTAATTTTTATTTAAATTTTGTTTGCAAACATATAGTTAATTGCGTCACATTCCTCGTGAGTGACACAAATACCATTCAAATATAGCGGTCTTTTACGGTAACTTTCTGTATCTTAATTGTAATTGACGTCTGTATTCGCTCAGAGATAAGTGTATGCCATTCCCAAGCTAGAGTGTTGTTGTTGCCCTTTTTCCATTACGCAACATATCGTGTTGATAAACATGTATTGTGTGTTTTGTAACATTCCCCTTTTTAATACACAGCTTAGTTTTCCGTTATTTTAGCTGTCTTTGACGTACGTTGTACATCTTTCTTGTTGACAAACATTTATACTTCATTGCGTCACATTCCCTGTGACTGGCAGTGAGAACTTTCCAAAACTATATATTTTTTAATTAGTTTTCGTTGATTTTATGTAATTGACGTTTGTTTTCGATCGCATATTTTCTCATGCCATTCCCTGGCTAGGCTATTGTTGTTACAATTTTCTTTTAGATATAAATATGTTGTATACAAACATATATCCTTTAGGGTGTCACATTTCCTGTGAGAGGTACCGCGCCGTTAGATTGTACATTATATTACTTGCCGGTCTGTGCGCTTTTACTGTCTCCGACGTCTCTAATTGATCGCATATTGTTTTATGTCGAACGCACTATGGGGTTTAGTTGTTGCATATTTTCATTAGGTGAATATGTTTAGTTTATATAAGTGTAGTGTTCTGCGTCACATTACCTGTAAGATGCGCAGATTTCCTTCAATTATAAGCGACTTTCAGTGGTACTTGAAATTATTTGTGATTTTACAACATGCGACAACGTCTGGGTCCGACCGCATATACTCATATGTTATCGTCTAGCTGCAGTGTACGTAGTTATATTATTCAAACTATGTCCACCTGAGGTGAAACTTTTATGGTTTTACTGTCTCTAACATGTGTTTCCGACAACTAAATTAGTTTTGTCACTCTTAAGTTATTTCTTTGCCGATGCCATTTTTCGTTTGGACAAACTGTCTAGCTTTTTTAAATATAAAGGTGTTGTTTTTTGTTGTTGTTTTTGCGTCTCATTCCCTTTGTGAGTCACAGAATCCTATCGAATATTCCCCGTATTTGCTATTCTTTTGGTGATTTTCTGTATCTGACTTCTATTTTTGAAAGCATATTTATATTTATTTTTGTCATATAGTCTGTATAGTAGCAGACGATGTAAATCTGTCTTATCTTTGCTGAAGTCAGCGTTCAGTATAGAGACATGGAGTATCATGCATATTTTGACAACAACCATCAATTTCATACAGCAGGGAAGGTAACATGGATAATTGTTTAGTTTGTTTTGTATGAAGCAGTAGTTGAGATTGTCTTGTAGTGCATTATTACAGATATTCACAGATTACAAATACATTATTTAGTTATACTTTAATTTAAAGGGATACTAAAACCAGCGATGCAAGTATAAATCACAGCATCCTCAGCCTCTCACCACGTGAGTTTGAGTCTCAGTTGGGGCACAAACTTTCATGTGGAATTTTTTCCAGCTAACCTGCGGTGCGCTGGTGGTTCTACCTAGACATTAGTCCAGGGTCTTCCTCCACCAATGTAGACCATAATTGTGTCGGCGCGATGTAACAAATGTGCACTGTAGATAAATCTTATTCTATTTAAAAAATTGTTTGTAATAACACAAGTAATGTTCTTGCCACATTATACCTTTATTTTGTATACAAATCAAATATAAACATTAATCAGATTGACCATAACCTTGTAAATAACACACTCCTTGCTTTAACTGTTATCATTTTTCTGGGAAGCATGCTTATGTTTGCATCAATGTGGATCACTGAAGCCGTCAATGTCAGCCGAAAAGTTGACCAATGACTACTATTATTTTGAAAGGTAAAACTTCCAACAATCAGTCAGAGGTTGAAAAATGTTTACCGAGTGTTTACTAATGAGTTATTGAAATCTGTTATATTGACATACACTAATTGTTAACTAGTTTGTGATACAAAAAGCAATATTGGTGTTTTGCAGCCAGGAGTACTTTTTAAAAAAAAAGTTTGTTCCAGATAATATATTTTCATAGCCGTGCGGTACTTAGCAACAGTATTATAACAAACTACCATATTTCAGCTGATGTGAAGATCAATTTTACAAGATCTCTATTTTAAAGTTTGCAATGTTATACCGATACATAACTTGGCATGACAGTGACAATTTTCACAACAGATGCAGGAACAAATCTGCCAGTGAACAAAACTGTGATTAACAAGGTGAAGGACCTAGCTGCAAAAGGGCATAGAACACCCCCGTTTCCCCTTTCAACAGGAACCTATGGAAAAATACATACCTTAATACTTCATAGAGTACTTACTTAAACCAATGTAACAATACAAATGCAAACATTCAGGTTATAACTATCAATAGTCTACTTTTGAGCTACTGCTCATTCATCTGACTTTAAAGTTTACCTCCTGGTCATTGGTTGTACTGAGAAGTCATATTAATGACGGTAATAACCCTCACAGGTATCCACTTATACACATGGGTAGAGTGGAACAACTTGAGGTGACCTGACCTGTGACCCACAGTCCTGCGTCCTATCATTTTACTATCCTGCGCATTAATTAAGGCTTCTTATGCAATAGATGCACTCCCATACTACTACCCCCATAAAATAGGATGCATATCAGTTTGTAATTATTGGTCAGTCCATCTGTCTGTTAGTTAACCCCTTGGTTTCTCATTGATATGGAAAGGATGCATGAGACATGTTTATCATGAAAAGTAGATTAATTTTTGATCAGTGGCAGATATATTTTACAAAGATCTATTTTGCTATTATTGAATTAACTATGGTTATTCTGATATTTTTAGTATAAAGTTTTTTAAAGAAACTATTTTAAGTAATATGTATACATGCACTATTAAATATTTCCTTGTATAAATATATAACACATAAAACACTGTGTGAAATGTATAGTTTTCTTCCTTTTTATCACATTTTTTATCATAATTCGTGTGTTACAGACAAGCTGCATTTTTACAGCCACATCTTTTGTGTATTCAAGAGATGTTTATATTTTAAATTATAGATGTATCAAATATTGTTTATAATATTTTAATCCTGTGACATACAACAGTTAAAGTGACCACACCATATTAAGCATCCAAAGTTCTCTGTAATTACTGTTTACAGGCAGGCTGTCAACTCATTCCCATATTTTTATACATTTTTAACGTTTTTTTTTAAACATTTTTAAGCCAAGGTGGTAACTGTCGGGTTTGCTCTTTTTGTTAAATGACTCATAACAAATTTGTTCTTACTTTTTACTTGGCCTGCACGTAAAAAACCTTTGTCCTGTGCCATTTCAGAGTTTGATATATGTTGCAATGCTCAAAGGACTTTGTCATATATTCTAATTGATTATGTTTCTTATCTTTTTTGCGAGAAATGTTACAGGTTGTAATAAACAGATGTTATGGTTGATGCCTCTAAATAACAGGTAGCTCAATTACGTTGTGGTTCATAATAAATATGGCCCTGGTCCATCTTAGAAAATTTTAATGCATGCACATGCAGGTTGAAATGTTGCATGCCAGTACACATTTTTTCAATCTTACATAATAATATGAAGCCCTTTTTACAGTGTTGTTTTCTAAGTAATATCTTATGAATAATTTTACTCATTTTGATTGTATGTGGTTTAAATGTGCATGATTCTACGTAAAATTTGTATTTTAGTAAAAATGAACACATTCGAAAGTCAAATAATATTATAACTCTAAAGAGGTAAGGACATTTTCCTTGCTGCCAATGATAACTGCTTAAACAAAATAAAGATAAATGGATATCAAGGTGAAATGAAAATGTTGGGTAAAACCAAAGATATAATATGTTTATCACAATAAATTAACAACAAAATAACTGTCTGATTGGGATTTAAACTCACAAAACAATAATTGCCAAGACACTAACCATTTGACCTAACTGTAGCTTATTATTTCTGTGTTTCTTTTAACAATCAAATCAAGATTTGTATCATTACTTGTTTACCTATTTAGTGTTTTTTACAATGCTCAAATTATCATTTACTAATTTATAAGTTATGTATGGGACCAGTCACCGATTACAGGATTTGTAACTGATGAATGGTTAAGACTAATCAATTAATCTATTTATTTTTTTTTTGGGGGGGGGGCAAAGTTTATGTTTATGTCGTTTGTCCTATTGTAATAGAGTATAATAGCATCAATGGTGTGAGAGTATAATGGCATCAATGGTGTGAGAGTATAATGGCATCTATGGTGTGAGAGTATAATGGCATCAATGGTGTGAGAGTATAATGGCATCTATGGTGTGTTCATGTTTGCTTAGTAGTGTATGCATAAAATAAGTCTCCGATATTTCTTAGGGAATAAAACAGTTAAACAATTAATACTTTATACAAATTAAATACATAAGATTTAGCAAGCATGGTTCTTATTGAAGATTCATGCAATAATACTTCAGTGTTTAACTTCAATGCTTAACAAGTACAATGTAAATAATGGTGTAAACTTAATGCCTCTGGTTTATACAAAACAGGTCAACTAAGTATGTGCTACTCAATTGTCGAAATAACATTTTACACATCATTTAGTTTTAAAAGTATGCATCCAAATGCAGAGGGGTACATGTGGTCATTGTAAGACTATTATAAGGTGCATCTGTAGTACAGATCTTCAATGCATTGTCACTTGTGAGAGCTTAATGTGGGAAAGGGAGTAAAGCACTAATTGCAATAAGGCGAACACGTTATGCAACACATCACTTGCTGGGATTTGTGGCTGTACAAATGTTGATCAGTTGCATGTTAAGGTGTCAGCGCAAACATTGTGGCAGCGAAATCTTTCAAACTATAAATCTAATACAACAAATGTCCCACCACTAGCATAAATCTTACTTAACATTACATATTTTATGAGAAACTTGTCATCTTTATTCACCTCATTGTTTAGATACGTTTTAGATTAACCGATATATATATATTTCTCAGTAAGCAATTAGCAGTCCAGGACCAACAGGATCTCCAGAGAATGATAGAGACCTGGAGAGAGAAGCATCCCAAGGACAATTTTCACTTCAGACCTTCGTAAAGATCCTCTATGTTTTGGTACAAAAACAAAACTTTATTAAACATTGTTATTGAGTTGCCTAATTAATTAATTATGTAATAATACAATGGGACATATTTATGAACACTGTGAATAAGTTAGTTCTCAAATGAACAATTAATAAACAAAAAAGTAGTTTTGTCATAGTATTTTCTGTATAGAAACATGAAATCTACGTGCTTGACATTTCTGATAAACAGATTTTTTTCTTTATTCAGTTTCAAACATTTGTATAAATTATTATTGTATAAACTATTTTCCTTATATCAATACAAAAATATATTATTTTCTAAATATTTTATACTTATCTGGTTATAACAAGGTAGGTATTTTATTATAGTGAGTTAATATCACACAATTACAAAATTAAGGTTTCATTAAAATAGGATAGATAGTATGTCACTAATACGAGAAAGGTTTCTCGTTATAATTATGTATGTAATAGGAATTATGTAGTAATAGCAAGAGATGTCAGGGCTTTAAGTACCATTTTAAGACCTTTATTATTTTTAACACAAGACAAATATATCTTTAACCTTTGCTGACTGCATTGTCAAAAACTATAATGGTCACACAATCGAGTGAGACAATATATTTATGTCTTTGGTTGAGGGTTTGAACTTTATTGGTGTTTAACTATACGTTTTTCTCTATATTTTGATTACTCTTCATCTGTTTAATACTTAATTTATATTATGTTCTGTTATAATTTTAATGTTTATCAAATTTATTTAATTGACAAACAACAAATATATGATGGTGGCATATTATGTATATTAACAATGTGTATATTTCAGTTGGCTATGCAATCTTCAACATATCCTTTTAAACTTGCCTTTTTCCCTTATCATGCTTTATTAATGACAATGACTAAATGCTTGCAACCTCAGGCATAGGTAATAACATATGTTGATATGGACATAGCAGCAAGAAGTATAGATCCTTTTCAGTTAGCTCTCAGGGGTAGAAAGGATCTCATAATTACGAGTTATATAAGTTATACTTATGAACAATATACTTATTGCATTATTATGATATTTTGCTCATGATGAATCTTTATATTGTTATTTTGATGTAATATTTTGTTTTTATTTAATATTTTAAATTGGGTTGATTCGTTTAAATAAATTTTGATTAAACAATTATATTAGAATTATTTTTTAAATCCTGAGCGCCTGTTGACTGTCTACCACAATAGCACATTACTTCTTGATGCCACACATAACACTACAAAATATGATGTTCCATTTTATAATTTGTGCATCCAAACCAACGTAGGCTTTAAAGTAGTTGGGTCTTTCTTGACCGGCTATAAAGTAGTGGAGTCTTTCTTGACCGGCTATAAAGTAGTGGGGTCTTTCTTGACCGGCTATAAAGTAGTGGGGTCTTTCTTGACCGGCTATAAAGTAGTGGGGTCATTCTTGACCGGCTATAAAGTAGTGGGGCCTTTCTTGACCGGCTATAAAGTAGTGGGGTCTTTCTTGACCGGCTATAAAGTAGTGGGGTCTTTCTTGACCGGCTATAAAGTAGTGGGGTCATTCTTGACCGGCTATAAAGTAGTGGGGTCATTCTTGACCGGTTATAAAGTAGTGGGGTCTTTCTTGACCGGCTATAAAGTAGTGGGGTCTTTCTTGACCGGCTATAAAGTAGTGGGGTCATTCTTGACCGGCTATAAAGTAGTGGGGTCTTCCTTGACCGGCTATAAAGTAGTGGGGCCTTTCTTGACCGGCTATAAAGTAGTGGGGTCTTTCTTGACCGGCTTTAAAGTAGTTGGGTCTTTCTTGACCAGCTCAGACACAAAGGAAGGACTGTCAGAGGCATTTAAAAGTCTTAAAAGGCTGGAACCATGAATGGAAACCACAAATATTCATGACGGATTTTGACCAAAGAGAAATTGGTGCAATTGAAGAAACATTTGAAGGTTATATTAATTAATTGAGCAATATAAAAGTGTTTGTCTTCAGAAAGTTACTTTGTTACAATAATATATATTAGGTGAACACATATTCAGAAAGTATTGTGAAATAAGTGCACAATAAATAACACCATGTTTGGTAAAATCATTATCATGTATTCATTTGTTTCGCTTGCATAAAAATTTAATTTAATTAGCATTTGTTTCATTTTCATCAAAAATTAATGTAGCTAACTTTTGTATGTTTTTTATTTTTCATTTTTACTTTCATCTCCATCTTCATGTCAGAATCCTTTTTTTTAATTTATTGTCATTGATCCAATTCTATCACAACTCAAGAATACATTGAACCTTTCCCTGTATCTCATGTACTTTTATTCAACTAAATTTTGTGTAATTTACCATGCAAAACGTGTTATTTCAGCATCTTTCTGTTTCAGAATAATTCTAGCATAACTTTAAATGTTTTTAATACTTGCATTTTAATGTTTTTGTATATTATTTAAAGTGACTGTATATTGTTATGCAAATAAAGGTAATACATATATTTATTTGCATTTTGAGACATACCTATACTCTTTCTCTGAGACATACGTAAACTCATTTTCAGAGGCATGCCTAAACTCATTCTCTGAGACATATGTAAACTCATTTTCAGAGACATGCCTATGCTCATTACCGGAGACATATGTAAACTCATTTTCAGAGACATGCCTATACTCATTCTCCGAGACATATGTAAACTCATTTTCAGAGACATACCTATACTCATTACCTGGGACATATGTAAACTCATTTTCTGAGACATACCTTTGCTCATTACCCGAGACATATGCAACTTTTTTTCAGAGACAAGCCTATACTCATTACCTGAGACATATGTAAACTCATTTTCAGAGACATACCTTTATTCATTACCTGAGACATATGTAAACTCATTTTCAGAGACATGCCTATACTCATTCTCCGAGACATATGTAAACTCATTTTCAGAGACATGCCTATGCTCATTACCGGAGACATATGTAAACTCATTTTCAGAGACATGCCTATACTCATTCTCCGAGACATATGTAAACTCATTTTCAGAGACATACCTATACTCATTACCTGAGACATATGTAAACTCATTTTCTGAGACATACCTTTACTCATTACCTGAGACATATGTAAACTCATTTTCAGAGACATACCTTTATTCATTACCTGAGACATATGTAAACTCATTTTCAGAGACATGCCTATACTCATTCTCCGAGACATACGTAAACTCATTTTCAGAGACATACCTATACTCATTACCTGAGACATATGTAAACCCATTTTAAGAGTCATACCTTTACTCATTACCTGAGACATATGTCACTCATTTTTAGAGACAAGCCAATACTCATTACCTGAGACATATGTAAACTCATTTTCAGAGACATACCTTTACTCATTACCTGAGACATTTTTAAACTCATATTCAGAGACATACCTTTACTCATTACCTGATACATATGTAACTCATTTTCAGAGACAAGCCTATTCTCATTACCTGAGACATATGTAAAAGCATTTTCAGAGACATACCTTAACTCATTACCTGAGACTCAATAAGGCTGCACGTATCTGTACCCGGTGAGATTTACCTCAATTTGTATGTACCTATAACAGATGAGTTTTAACTCAACAATGCTGTATGTACCTATAACAGATGAGTTTTAACTCAACAAGGCTGTATGTACCTATAACCAGTGAGATTTAACTCAGTAAGGCTGTATGTACCTATAACCCGTGAGATTTATCTCAATAAGGCTGTATGTACCTGTAAAATCAGAACCCAAGTTGCATTTTAAGCATGTAACTTATTTAAACATTATGTACTTAGGACCACTTTATTAAATAAATAATTTCTTTATTTCGTTTACTGTAGATAGATCTATAATGGTGATATATAAAATATTGCGATTCCTTTTTCGTTTATCCGAATTTCACTTTATGTCTGAGAAATGCCTATAATTATAACATGCAATATATGGTTGTTTTATTATTTCATATTAATATTTAAAACATATTAACTTATTCAAACAATAATAAACAAAAACATAATTAGGTTTGTTCGAACATGATAAGTCCGAAGTACAAAAAGAGGTGTCAATAATCCCCCTCTCCTCATGAATATTTATGACCCTATAACCGTTGAGATCCTGTAACCGGTAAGATAAATTTTGTAAAAATTATGGTGTATGTTTTCAGGGCAGGATAACCGTCTTCGCGACACGTAACTTTCCTTTGCAGAGGCCCTGGTAATTAGATAATGTATTGGTCTTTTCTTCACAATATATAGTTTTGGGGTTCCCAAAGAAACGGTTTAAATTGCTTCCAAAGTCGTGACATTTACTATAGAGTGAAGAAGTTCATGTTGCTCGACGCCGTAATAGACTGAAGGATATATATTTCAATCAATGGGAAACTGGTGTAAGAAGTAGTACCTCATTGTGTGTATTTAAGGAAATAAAAACAAATATTGAAATGTTGTCGTATTTATTTTTGTAAGAAAATAGTAAACTGAGAAACATTATTGCAAAAATTAGGCTCTCATTGCATGGTCTTTTAACAGACAATGGATAATTTTGTAAGGCATGAAAGAAAATGAACATATTGTAATAAAAATTATACCGAAGATGAATTTCATTTTGTTTTGATATGTCCTCATAATGCAGAATATATATTCAAAACACATTTCCAAAATAGTTTTGCAAAAGATCAAACACATACAAATTTATTGAACTATTTAACATGAAAAAAACCCGTATTGATACCATGTCTAACAATAAACATGCATTTAAATATAGAAGATCTTTAAAAAATTAATATATTGTTAGGAAGTATTAATTACATAAGTAATAGCCTAAATGTTCTATTTAAAACAAATGTCAACATATTTGATTATCATGTGTATGTCACTCACCTTTATTTATTTCAATTTACTATTGTTTACTGATATAATCATCATGTTTGCATGCATTGTATATATTTTGTTTATGTGACTATAAGCTCTTATGTACATTGTCTGCCTTGGTCTGCAGGTAGATAAAATTTAAATATCTGTAAAAATTTTGATAGGACCTTTTCTTATTTACCTACTAAAATAAACATATGCCCTGTTCTGTTCTTATCATCGTGCTAAAATATCGTCATGATGAGAACAAACATCTGTGATTAACATTCATCAGCACTTTAAATATTAGCTTGATAATCAACACATGTATGATGCAGTAATGCAGAATGTTTATACATCTTATCAATTAGACGTCTTAAGAGGGGTTATTTCATATGTGACTTGGATTTTAAACAATATACATGTACCGGTAGTTACAAACCTTGAATATATGTGTTACTGATTTAAAAGTTGTAATATATTGCAGAATAATGCCTGGTGTTTTATTCAGATACAGAGTAATGTAATCGTTAGCTATTGGCATTCGTGAATTGATCATTGTATAGAAAAATGTAATTTTATGAGCCTGTTCACATCATCAAATCATTGCATAGAAAAATATATAAAACCAATGATGTAAAGTATGAATTTAAAAATACCAACTGTTATGAAATGTTATATATAAATACATGATAATAATAATTAAAGACAAAATGGTTGGTACAAATCAACATTAATCATTCAGACAATGTTCATATACAAAATAATTTTAAAGCCAAACACAAATCAAGGTCTGAGACAACCTACAGCTTCAGCTGATGTCCTTTTAAAATAGAGCGATATATTTTCACATCAAGGAACATTATTACCAGTCACACAGTATGCCTGGCTTGTGACAATCAAATGCTGGGGCATGTAAAACTAGAACTATCGCTGAATGCGATTCATACCCCAACCAATGTCCTTGACAAAGCCGGTACAAGGGTAAGATGGGTTCTGCACATTGCCCAGTTGGGGTGAACATTTGAGAAAAGTTTGAAGAAAATCCTTCCATTAATATAGAATTTATAGAGCCGACCTGACATATTGTCTAGTATTGATTGTAAGTAAATTAAAAGACTTAAAAAGGGGCATAACATTGTCAAAATGCATACAGAGTTATGAAACTCGACCTGCATATCTTACTTGTGATACGTCATATATCTTTTAAGTTTCTAGCAAATACCTGTGTTAATTTCAGAAATATTCAAGTACATGTTAAAATTTAAGAACATTTTCTAAGTCAATTTTGACCTTCAAGTGTGACCTTGACCTTAAGCCGGCACAAAGGTAACATGGGTTCTGCACATAACCTTGTTGAGTTGAACATTTGAGTAAAGTTTGAAGAAAATCCTTCTATTTATTTAGGATTTATAGAGCGGACACGACATATTGTCTACTAATACTTGATTGTATGTAAATTTGAAGACTTAAAAGGGGCATAACTTTGTCAAAATGCAATACAGAGTTATGAAACTTGACCTGCATATCCTAATTGTGACACTTCATATATATATTAAGTTTCAAGCAAATACTTTTTCTAGTTTCAGAAATATTCAAATACATGTTAAAATTTAAGAATACGAGGGGTGTTCGGGAAGTTTAAGGACTTTTGCTATATATTTGTTATTTATGGTGCATTTGTCTCCATATTTCACATAAATATATTTCAATATATGCTTTGTTAAATATCCCGCTCATTAGCAAAAATGTGTAAATCCCGCTGACAACTCGTGTCTATAGTAACTGCATAACGCATACCCGGAGAACTGCGTTTTTTTTGTTATTATATTTATGCTATCAACATATTTAATTGCTCATACATTACTTGAAATACAGTCGATAATTTCGCCAAAACGCACGAGCGTCAAATACAACGTCAACGTCATTTCCGGCAATTTTTATGCGCATATAATCAGAATTGTTTGAATGTCAACGATTCTAGCACAACAAGGATTTTGCAATTCAAGAAAAAAATGATGTCAATTGGCGACGTTGAAGTCAGGGCGATAATTAAGTTTTGTGTCGGGATTGAAAAGACGCCCACGGAGACCTATAAAATGATCCAGGCATCAAGTACAACAAAGAAATGTTGCAGATCTCTTGTATTTAGATGGCACGACATGTTCCGCAACGAAAGGGAGTCGATAGGGGACGACAAGCGATGCGGTCGACCATCCGTGGTAAAAAGTGGCGTTAAAGACAAGGTTCGGCAGCTGTTAAACAAAGATCGACGACGCACAGTTCCGGAAATGTCTTCGGAACTCGGAGTTTCAGTCCATGACTGCCTTAAAGAAGACAACATGTCAAAAGTTAATGCGAGGTGGGTTCCGAGACTACTCAAGAATGATGAGCGCGAATGCAGATTACGCTGTTCCCACGAGTTCGTCCAACGCGTTGAAGAGAGGGGGTTGCATTCCTAGATAGAATTATAACGACAGACGAAACATGGCTTTTTCACTTTGACCCGGAATCGAGGCAGGAATCGTCCATCTGGAAAACTCCCGGAAGTCCTCCACTAAAGAAAGCACGTGTGCAGAAAAGCGGCGGGAAACACATGTTTGTGTTTTTCATGGACAGGCGGGGAATGCTACTGCAGCACCGAATCCCGGAAGGACAGACAGTTACCGCGGTTTATTACTCAAAGGTAATATATAAAATATATTATTTTTTTTAAAATATAATATTTTTATAAATATATATATATGATAAAACATTTTTTCGCCATGATGATTTAAACTTTATACGCTATTCATAGAAATCGTAAAATTGTCTAATTTCAGGTTCTACGGCGCGATCTCGTCCAAGCTATAAGGAAGAAGCGCCCTGGGATGGACCACGACCGAGTAATACTACATCAGGACAACGCCCCCGGTCACCGTGCTCAGTCTACTCAGTTAGAAATCAGCATCCTGGGATTCGAGACGCTGGAACATCCGCCCTACAGCCCGGACCTCGCGCCCATGGATTTCCGCGTTTTTCCGGAAATCAAAGCCCAGCTGCGCGGTAAACGTTTTGATTCCGGAATGGATCGTCAAATCGAAACACAGAGAATAGTTTCGACATTCAACACTGCCTGGTATGAAGACACATACGACAAATGGGTCAATCGACAAAGTGCATCGCGGTTAACGGCGATTACGTTGAAAAATGAGCCAATATGACGTTTTATGAATGATAACGTTAACATTTTAGCACCGATATGACGTTGGCGTGCTCCGGGTATGCTTTGGTGTATGTTTTGTTTTATTTGTAATTTACTTACTGTTTTATGTACATTTTTGTTATTTTCACAGCTGGCTGTAAAAGAATTAAATTTTGTAACTGTGTTTTTCTTATCTTTAAATTCATAGTATTTATTAAAATACAGCAAAAGTCCTTAAACTTCCTGAACACCCCTCGTATTTTCTAAGTCAATATTTGACCTTCAAGTGTGACCTTGACCTTAAGCCGGCAAAAGAGTAACATGGGTTCTGCACATCCCCTTGTTGAGATGAACATTTGAGCCAAGATTAGAGAAAATCTTTCAATTAGTGTAGGACTTACAGAGCAGACATATTGTCTAATACTTGATTGTATGTAAATTTAAAGACTTTAAAGGGGCACAACTTTGTCAAAATGCAATACAGAGTTATGAAACTTGACCTGCATATCCTAACTGTGACATTTCATATATATTTTAAGTTTCAAGCAAAAACTTTTTCTAGTTTCAGAAATATTCAAATACAAGTTAAAATTTAAGAATATTTTCTAAGTCAATTCTTGACCTTCAAGTGTGACCTTGACCTTAAGCCGGCAAACAAGTAACATGGGTTCTGCACATCCCCTTGTTGAGGTGAACATTTGAGCCAAGATAAGAGAAAATCTTTCAATTAGTGTAGGACTTACAGAGCGGACACGACATAATGTCTAATATTTGATTGTTTGATATTTGACCTTCAATTGTGACCTTGACCTTGAGCTGACACATGGGCAACATGGGTTCTGCACATCCCTTTGTTGAGGTGAACATTTCAGCCAAGTTTGAAGAAAATCCTTCAATTGGTATAGGATTTATAGAGCGGACACGACAATGAAGATGGACGGATGGACAGACGGACGGACAAAGCGAATCTATTATAGCCCCCCCACACACACATTTTGTGGTGAGGGTGTAACAATGAAAATGTTGTTATTACCTTAAATTATTCGTTTAAAAATCATATTTTTTAAGGTGATACTTTAATTTCATAGCAGCAAGAGCTTTACTTCAGCTCTAATCTTTAATTTATGACTATTTTAAAATGATACTGATGCCAATCAAAACAGTGCAGCTATTGCAGGCTGCACTTTTCTTGATCACAGTTTATTTGGTCAAAATTTGATTGCTGTAAATAAACTAATTTTATACAGAACTCACATAAATATTACAATAACTACATTCAATATACAACCTATATCAGTAACAATTTGTACAGGTAACTAATTTTTCATTCTCACACACAATTAAATGCAGCAGCAATAGTTTCAATGCAGCATTGCATATATATGACTATTTCATAACACAACAAAAGATATCTCATGATTATATCATATCAATAACAATTGTGACATGGCAGCATAAAAATAACACATATTTAATAATTTTCTATAATTAGTTTCACACAGTGATCTTTCCTTAAAAGTACAAATGTCGGCCTCCATACAAAAGATTCTAAAAACACACACCTCATCTGCACAGAATGTTCATGCTTACCAACTCTTAAAACCACAATAGAGCATATTAAAGAGAATAATAGATTACTTATCTTGACAGAGATGTAGTGATGAGTCTCTATAATAACCTAGAAAGGTAAGATTTTATTTAAAAGGCGCATAGTTTTCAGACATTACTTTCTGGATACTGGCCACTACATTAGCCATACATGGAAAATAACCATGACCCCAGTAGTTATGTATATTTTGACAGATCAAACTTATTTGAAATATCTTGATAGAGGTTTACGTAAAAACAAGTATATCAAGGCTATAGCTCTCACTGTTTCCGAAAAATAAGTTTCAAAGTTTGATTATATAGCCATATGTGGCATTTCGCAACACGCCTAGCAGCCATATATTTTGACAGCTCAAAAATTTTGGAACAGCTTTATGTTTTCCTTGCCAGCTATAGCATCAGATAAAGTACAGCATAATTTGGTCTCCTGTATTAGAAATGGTATTTTTTTAAAATTGTTGACAGATGGATGATGCTGTGTGATCACAAAGGTTTACTCTGAGTTCATGCTCACATGAGGAAAAAGTGAGATGGGACATGCAGCAAATAAACCAAAATCAAATGGCCATGGTGGCCTTCAATTGCTCCCATGAAGACTCATAATTATCTGACTTCCAGTGATTTTTTTCTTTAGAAATCTTTGGTGTAGATTGGGCCATAAGTGTGACCTCTATGGAGCTCACGTTTCTAGAATTTGACCGAGAGAGCTATTTTTTTTTTTATCCCATGTGACCCAGTTACGAACTTATCTATTATTTCATGTAGGCAAACAATTTGGCCAAGTTTAATGAAGAAAGGGCCATAAATGTGGCCTCTAAAGTTTTCACAAGGTTTTTCCAAAATTGACCAAGTGACCCTGTTTCTGACAGCACTTGACCCAGTTACAAACTCATCCTAGACTTCTTTCAGAAATACATACTCTATTTATTCAATAAACATTTGGCATGATTTACAAAAATATCACAGCAAGATAAATACAAATAACTACTATTTTTATGTATACAGAATTATTTGCAAAGTAATAAACACAACAAAGTTAAAATCCCATGAACTGATGGCACTGTTTGAGGGAATTTAATGCCCAATGTACCAAAACACAAACTAAACATAACAGGATGTGTTCTGTATAAGTGGCATTTCAGGGGCTTGGCTTGAAAATGATACAACAAACTACCAACAAAATATTGCCCAGCAAATATCAATACAACATTAACATGTCAAGATCTATTTGAAAGCACCTGGTTTGAAAGAGTAAGTCATTCAGCAAGCATCATACAAACAATCCCATGACAAGATAGGACAATTGTAAACAAATCTATATAATATGCACATATTCTGAGCATTAAGGTTAAATAGCTGCTTCCAGATGAGCACATTTATATTTGTTGTACCGTCACCTACCACACCAAAATGAACAGAGGCTAGTTCAAACATTATCAAAATTGTTCAATTATATGGCAACGTGCTGGCATTAGGCAACAACCAAAGCTTTTCCTTTTTATCTATAATAGTATATGTACCAATTTTGATGCTGAGTTTATTACAAAAAGAACGATAACATATGTTGGAAAACTACATCAAGGACTTTTGTCTTAATATTTCATGATTTACATAAAAAGAATTGACCATTGTTACAATGTAGATTAGAGTATGGCAATTGTCAGCCATATTTGCATAAGTAGCTGATGGTCAAAGGTTTTGGTCTGACAATTGAAGATTTTTCTTTTTGTGTGTGTGTTGCATAACCCTTTCTACTAAACATTGTTGTCTCCCAACAGGAATTAACCAAGCAATAGAAAACTGTCCAACCAAAATAGGTTGTGACAGGGAAAAAAATAAAGCTTGTACCTTTGGCTTTAACAAAATACATTTAACAAACAAAACAAAAATGGACAAATGTAATAATCACAATAAGTGTAACCTATCAGTGAGGTTCACTATTATAATGTAGATGTGTATCACACAACCAAGTCTTAAAAATAGCAAGGTAACTTTACAAGCTGTTATTAATATGCATGGTAATTATGTTGTGACTTTAAAATTGCTCTTTAAATAAAATTGATTATTTAAAAAAATGGAAAAAAAGCTATTCAGACAACTTCATAGCATGTATTAGCAACACAACCACAAACAAGCCCACATTACAGGATGTGTTTTCACATAAGAAACTACTTTGCACTAAGTTAATACATTAAAATGATATCACACTTGGTCACATTTCTATGTAAATCATTGAGATTTTGGTCTAAGAACAGAGAGGACAGTATCATTGTAAACAAAAGTAGTCTTGTATTCTCTAGTTATCAAATTGGAAATTATGTACCAACTGACATCTGCAAAACAATATGCACTTTCTTCATTAAAGGGAGAATAACAAGTATCAAAAACAGAATAAAATGGGTTTTGTGTTAAAAAGTTAAGTTCAGAGCTAGACATCAATCGCCATTGTTGAATTGCAGTCATAGCTTATCAATATGACTTAGACTTTAGCAAAAAGATCTTAATACTAAAATTGGATTTTTATAGTAAAATACATTTTAGCTAGAAATACTTACCTGCTATAAAATATGCATTTAGTTATTTATAACTCATTAAGGACTGGAAAAAAGAATAGCTGCTCTCCCCCTTTAGAGCCAAACAGAAAACAGTACTTGCTGTGCAGACACAGTCCCAACTATCAATGGATATTTTCTAACTAAAATGTTTTTTTTCTATACAGGTTGCATGGTGACCAGTGACCACTTCCCGTTGACCTGTGGGCCGGAAGCAGAAGTAGTAAGTGTTTTCTACTACGCTTATGAGAGGTTCGAATCTAGACAGAACACTTAGAAGGATGTGAGCGGCCAGATTTGTTAACCTGAGCAACTACTGGGAAAACACTCGCTGTGGGCCAACTTTACAAACTTGGCATGGAGCTAGTGGATGTGGAGTCAAATTTTACCAATTCTGGGCCGCGAGACTTATTCTTCTTCCATGAATGGTAAGTTGTGTGGTGAGAAGCAAGCTCCCACCTCTTCGTCCAACCTAACGAAATTTGAAAAACGCAAAAGGCAAGCAGGATAGTTAGTCTGTTTTCCCATTCTGTGACCACAGGCACCATTATGTTGGTTAGCACTGGTGGGTTTTTAACTCATGATGAAAATAGAAGAAACCAAATCTAACTATAAAGTGACTGTAGCTAGGATGATGAGTGTTAGGTTCATAATATATGTATTGAGTCTAATCTTTATCCCGTAATGATGATATCACTATAGAATTATCCGAGGGCAGAAAAAGTTCAGAACACAATACTGCAATCAGAAAATAACTAATGATTAGTGGGGCTGTGCATGTGTGGCAAGTAGTGTGTACTGTAGGACCCTAAAGGAAGAGAACAGCAGGAGTTCCTGTCACTACATAGTTACAACTAAAAAATGCATATTTTATAAAAGGTAAGGTATTTTGCTATTAAAATAGATTTTTGCAGAATATGAAGGTCAATCTGGCTCCTTCCACTATGGACTATTACAGCAGAGACTGGACCTAACTTTGAAAATATAAACTAAATGGCTTCATATCTTCAACGAAAGGTTTTTATTTGTAAGCCACTATCGAAAGCCATGTACATTGTATGTGTACAAGAAGAATTTGCAAGAGCTAAGCAATATGTTTGCTAAATATTTTCCAGAAAGGCAAACTGCACAACACATTTCTGAGAATTTTAAACTCTGGACATAAACATATCTCATGCAACTGCTTAAAAAAAAGGTTGTTATAGTTCATTATATCTCTTTTAACTCCTGATGCAGGTGCTTACTGTTAGTTGTTTCACTTTGACGGGATATTTTTATTTACATTGTTTGTTTGATAGAAAAACCTTCAGGAAATGCGACGTTGGAGCGCTCCACAAACCAGGTTTAAGCACCCCAGTTGGCCCTTTTGCCGACTGACTGTTCCAAGGCGGTAACTGATGGTTTTTCTTTTTGTGTGTTATGTCTTGTCTCTGTGTTTTTTGTCACATTTACATTTACCTTGTTTGCCTTTGTCTACAGGTAGATAAAATTTAAATATCTGTGAAAATTTTGATAGGACTGTTTCTTAATTACCTAATTAGAAAAATGTGTATTATATGAGTTTCAAGTAAAAGACAACTCAGTGCTTGAGCACAAGAAGGTTACCTATGACACTTTAGTCGTTATTGAGACGATTTTGAACACTAGCTTTATTGTCAGACTGTACTAATTGCGAACAAATTACTGTAAATGTTCAGTCTTTCCAACTCTATACAAAGTGCAATAGTGGTCTCTGCTAAAAATAGACATCAATGCCTGTGTGGATTACCCAGATGACTATATAAAAGTAAGTGGTTAGGTGGTTTTCTATTTTAAAAATAGCTATCTCTGCAGCGTGGCTCGGATAGGAAACACTGTTTGCAATGACGAGTGGTGATTTAACCCTGACCGTTCAAACAGATCTTTGGAATCAATGAACAGCATTTTGCAATACCTTTTCATGTACCAGTGACTTATTTGGTTATTTGAAAAAACCTTTCTGGACCAAACTGTTGGATACCACCTTTTAAGTGTAAACTTAATTTTGATGAAGTCCTACTTTTTCTTTATTGCTCAAAATAACTGTTAACTTCATTTTCAAAGCCTGATACACTACTTGTCAAACAAATGCTTGGTGTAGCATTTTCACAGAGAAAGGTACAAGTTTACTTTTTTAGGTGCTAAAATTTCTTGGTCTTAACAATATATTACATCCAAAATATTTTTAATTCATGAAGTGCAGTTAACATGTTTCTAACAATCATATGACCTTTTCAAGCTTAATTCAGTTAACTTAATTTCTTAAAAAAATATCATAACCTGATGGAGTAACAAATTGTCTAGCCGGATACTTATATAGGTAATTAAAGCCCTATTAGTCCTTGCCAATATAGCAATACTTAGTAGCTGATATCCCTGACATTTTAAAACTATAGCCTGAATATGTGCAATTTTTATCTTTGCTTGCAGCCATTCATTAAGTGCTAAGCGATGAAACAATTTTCAGATGAATAATTGATACCATTTTATCTTTATATTGAACAAATTTTGCACTTTTGCATCATAAAAAAGGCGACAATACATGAGGTGAGGTAATGATGTTTTTAAAAAGCAAGATTTGGTGCATATCTGAGAGTTGAAACTTTAGAAATTTGTAAATAACAGCATTGTACATCACATAGTGCCCTGTAGTATTTATTTGCTTTTGGAAAAACTGTCATAAATATTTAAAACTTCATTTTCTTCTTGATTAAGTGACTGGATTTAACACTTGCATGCTCAGCATTATTATTCAGTGAAAATGGTTGTCTTGCATGTTTGACACATTGTATATGACATCAACTAATTGGAATCAAATGACTGGAATTTAAGATACAATTGTACATGGTTACTTGTGTATCATTATAACAATTGGTCTTTTTCATCATCATCATCAACATCTTCATCATCATCATAATAGTCAGCATCCCTTTTATAATTGTTTTTATCAGTATCATCCTCACTGTTCTCAGTATTATGTTTTGTATCCTCTTGGGTAGCCATAATGCTCTTGACTGCTGTAGCTTCCGCTGGTAGTCGGACACAATGGAACCTATAAAGAAGGACAAAAATAGAAAACAAAAAGAAAATGGCCATAAACAAGAAAACCTCTCTTATAAAAGGTCTGCACATCTGAAAACTAATGTATTTATTGTATAATGACCATCACACTGCTTTTTAAATTCACAAAAGAACACAATTCTCTTTAAATACAAGAAATGCCGCCATGTAACGAAACCAGGTTTTTATGTTAAGTATTATTAGAAATCCGGGTACTCTTTTAAAGAAAATATCTGGTTGATAACTGTTGAAACTGACACTTAAAAAAAGAAACAGTTTACATTAAAAATTAAAAAATAAAATACTTGTATTGAGGGTGTAAAGGTGGGATACAATAATCAACCAAGACCTACCCCACCCTAGAAGAAATGTTTGTCAGTTTGAGAGCAGAAAGGAAATAAATAAAAATGTCTTTCGGGGGGATAGGGGCTAATACCACCCACCTTTATCCACCCCACCCCTGAAGACATTTTTGCTGGGGCAGGGTTCTTACACCTGTTAATCCTGTAATGTTTAGATTAACAACTCTGTGTTTTTTTGAATGAAATCCCTTCATTAGTTGCGAAGTAATGCTTCAGAAACTATAAATTTGCACACATTTTTACCTTTGAACACTTTAGTAGGGCCATGGTTCATAGACAAGATACTCTGTCAAATTTAATGAACACGTGTGTAAAGATATGTTAAGTTTCAAAGCTCTTTCATCAATGGTTACTAAGAAAAAGGCAAGTGAAACAAAAAACTTAATGAAAATGCTAAGTGAAAAAGGGGCATAACTATGACAAAATATAGACGAGAGTTATGAAACTTTCCCTGATAATGTAATGTCAGACAATTGTGTTGAGTATCAAAGCTCTACCTTCAATGGTTACTGAGAAAAAGACAACTTTAACAAAAATCTTAATGACAATTCTAAGTGAAAAAGGGGCATAACTTTGGCAAAATAGAGTCAGGGATTATAAACGTGTCCTGATAATTGCTACTGTGATGTCAGACAACTATATTAAGTTTCAAAGCTCTACCTTGAATTGTTACTGAGAAAAAGACAATTTTGACAAAAAACTCAATGAAATGTTGATGAACCCCAGCCCACCCAATGACATCCCCCAATCTAATAACCAGGATTTTCCTGGAAAACCTGTTTAAAAATCTATAAAATCTATAAAAAAAAATATGCATACATGCATGCACACAAACATACGCACGTGCAGACACACAGCACTTCATACACATGTATATATATATATATATATAAGCAGCAAACAGGGTTCAAATCAGTGGTCTAGCATCTAACCACTGAGAAAGATAATCCCCATTCACAAAAAACTGTTCTTTTACTAAATGGAGGAGAATAATTTGGGTTTAACTGGACTAAAGCAGAATACTTTGACTAATTGTTAGAAGATTCGCCAAAAATTACTTTTAAATTTACTTAGATACTAACAAGAGAAATTCTGCTTGTAACAAAAGATAAAAAACAATGTAAAGACCAGTGTTTGGGATGTTAAAGAGTATAAATGAATGTTAAGCAGCAGTTACTGTGGTAAAAAGTTTATTGGAAGTGGAAAATGCTATAGCATGCGTCATTGTTTTTCTTCCTTATACTGACTATGACCTTCAAGAAAGTCTACTTACACTTCTTCCTCAACTTTCCACAATGGCACCACATGGTTGATATCTTTGTTGGGATCATTTTCATTGTTAACCCACATGATGCATAGGTCTGGCAAACTTTCGTCATAGCTTCCATCGTTGAAGCAAGCTTTGGGATCCAACTCGTCATGGAACATATAATCTTTATGTTGAGCCTGTAAATACTGACGGATAGGCCTCCCAATGGCTCCACATAGAAACATGGCATGGATCTGACCTGGAATAAGACAATGCATACAATATCATACCTTATACAGTCAGCAAAATACACTGGTGTTCTTTAAGAAGCACAGATTGCAGGATGTCCAATGCCTGTATGTGTCTTGTGATTAATACTTGTATGTACTCTTTTCCATAGAGATCTCAACGATAGTGTAATAGTTCAAAACCTTGTGAGCTGAATACAATAGTGGCTTTACTGAAACATCTTAGTGATTCATGTTTAAAGTTTACCTGTCATAGCCAGCTTTAGGATGTTGATTAAATCATATTTAAGGTGAAATAATTATGAGTTTAAAAATATGAGATGGGTTTTAAATACACATGTTGTCAATTATATGATTATAAAACAAGTGAAATCGACATTACAAAACTGATTGGGGAGTTCTTGTGCGGCAGCATCCAGAGTTATGAGAAAGCTGGATTTCGGAAGGATTGACCTTGACGGTCAGTAAATGCTTTGGAAAAAGTAGTGCTTGTACAGAAACCAGTCAAAGGAGATTAGACATCAATTGGTCCCAGACATGCTTCATATGTCAGCATTAATATTGTAATCTGTTTTAATTAACCTTTTGTGCAATGCAGGTAGGTATCGGTGAAATGCGGATTTATGAATGAATGCTGGGAAAGGAATACCACTCAATGACTTGAACAGCATAAGGAGGTGTCATGGAGCCGTTTACTATGGGTGATCTATGACCATCTATTAACTGGGAGTTAATTTTAAACTTATTGTTTTTGGTCGCGTTCGGAAGCACGGAAGTTCGGATGAACTGTTATTTTAGACCTAATTTAGTTAAACTGCAATTATATGGAAATTATTGTATGGTTAATATAATAGTGTCTATAATTGGATGTTAGTGACTTTGTTGTAGCTTTTGTTCAAATGTATAATCTGTATTTAAAAGAGGTGGTTGCTTTGCAGCTGAAGACTTACCTGCTTTCCAAAGAATTTCACAATATATTTACCAGGGAAAAATTAAAGTGACCATTATTTGCATACATTTAATTGCCAACAAGGTAAAACTTACACCGCCCAAACTGCTTTTTCAGTTATTATCTGAACAAGAAAAAACAAGAAACAAGAAAACATAGAAAAGAAGGATTACCATAGGCAGAATAACGGTTCCTACACACTGTACTTCTACTCATCACCATCTTTTTAACCAATAAATATGAAGTCAATATGACAATGGAGACAGAAATTGCCCTAAATGTCACTATGGATGGATGGACAAAGTGGCAACAATATGCTCATTTCAGGGAGCAGCATAATAATGGAAGTAACGAAATTGCATATAAGCTTATGCTAAGATGGGATGGGACGGGATTTGCCGGCATTTTTGCTGATAGTGTGCAGGGACATTTCTATCATTATAGCACAGGGGCACTTGAGGTGCTCAAGAACTGAACCCGGCCAGTCCATTATACTGACACCGACGAGTAAGGCGTACTGCCGTCCCTTAGCCTCGAGCGTTATGAGGGAAGCCATCACTACCAACTTTAAAGTCTTTGGTTTGACCCGGCCGGGGTTTGAACCCGCAACCTCTCGATTTGCAAGCCGACACTCTACCACTTAGGCTATTGCGACCGGTCCTCTTACGATAAACATTAACATGCTGCAACTCCACCAGAAATTTGGAACAATATCCCTAATTAAATGTGTGGAATGTAATCTGCATGTACAATATTTTTTTAATAATTTACCATTTCACATTTACACTAAATATCAGCCTCAAAAGTTACCGAACAGAAATGTGATTTTACAGTTAAACCAGTTTATGTTATGCCTTTGGTCTATTTTCTTCATATATTCCTAGTGACCAGAAATGAATCTTCTTCCACGTGAGATGTAGAAGAGAAGAATGTTTTGTCAAAAGCAATAGTGAGAAACCAAGGGATGTAAGAAAAATCCCATGTAAGTAAGTTAGCAAAACAGGTCTAGACAACTCAAGGCATAAAGGAGTTACCCGAACAGTTGATCCTGAGATAGAACAGAGCATTGACCGCCATTGCTTATGGGTCCAGACTAGGGCCACAAAAGCGGCACACACTGATGAGTCATGCTAGAAAAAAATCCAAAGTGGACAAGCTTAGGCTGTGGTAGATATGTGAGAATACTTCCATTTGCTGAGATCAATCTGCTGGAAGAATTGATAGCTTCAAGAAAGACTGTTTGCTTGAGCGTTTGGACTGCATGGTAGATACTTTGCCAAATAGAGATAACAGAACATTAGTTCTCCACTTGAAGAAAGAATAAAAGAGCCCCACCCTGTCAACCACCTTATGTTACCACACAAGGCTGGGGTGTTGTGCATAGAAAGTGAAGCACAGTGATTTATCAGTTGAGAAAGGATAGTAGGGCACAGTGGACCGCTATCATTTTCAACTGTGTGATGTGTAAGAGAGCGACTCTTTGAACCTCCAGAGCCTTGACAATTTAAGGTTCTAGGTACATTGTACAAACTTTGTTTCCTTACATTTGCGATAGCAATATGTGATATAGTGGGCATCATGACATGTATACTCTTACATATGTGCCGTATACAATCTCTGGCTATTAATGAGGTTTTACTTGGTTTTAGTACTTAATGTCGAAGCTACTCACTGCTCATTTCATTTAGAACTGGGGTCTCCATGATGAGCTCCTGGAGGTATATTTTGTTCCACTCTTCGTCTTTTGTATCTTGGTTGTTTGCATGTAGTTTTTCAAATGCTTCTTTGTTCAAATGATGACAATAGAAGTAGTGTACATCTTTTCTCTCATAGTTTAATTGTTCCATTATCTGTAAAAGAAGCTGACAATTTACATTTCACAACATACTGTTGTCTTTTAAAGCTAGTTAATATAAGATATATGTCCAGAACTTTATTAAAAGATTTAACATTTTATAAACCATTATGGTTGTCCAGTGGTTCCAGTCACTACTTTTAAACTTCTCAATACTTCACTTTGTATGTCATATGTCCAGGTTGGGACCTTCCTAGTTTGGGCGAATTGTTATGTAAAGTCTTTTAAACATTTAAGTAAGATTTTCAAGCTGACAGTGGACATTAGACTTTGATCTCCACTTGACTTATAATAGCCTGGATGTGTCAAAATATCAATAACTGAAATGTGATGAACACTTCAAAAAATATATATCAAGTACAAGGGGTTATCCAATTATATGTGTACTCTCTTCACAGCGTGAAATGTTTGAACTGCTAGTGGCACCCTTAGGTAATAATCATATTGCATATAAAATCACAAACATTTTATACTTGATACCATATGAAGCACGACGCGACAAAACCGGGCTTATGGCATTATGACATAACATTGGGAAATCCACTATTAAAATGATTTCACTTTTACCGAGTATTTTTACTACGACCTTAACAGGATGGCTTGGACTATCGTATTTCATGCTGAAGCGATAACAAAAAAGAAATGGAGGAGGAACAAGTGGCAAGATTTATTTTTTATATTGTGATTACATAATCTTTGTATTTTTCGCATATGAGTAGAATCAGAGTGAAAGATCTTAAATCTTACAAAGATCTTAAATCGCTTGAATAAAATTTTGACAGTTAAACAGTTTATACAGGTTTACAGAATAATTATGATGCTTTTTTGTCATTTTTATCTCAAGTAATCATGTCAAAAGTTTATGTAAAACAAAATAGTATGAAAACAATTATGTTATCTAGACTAGATTTTGATGTACGACATTTAAATCAGATCACTTTAAAACAAAAAGTTATATTTATTAACTATGAAAAAACATGTTCAAACATTTTTCGAACCTGATATACTTTTTTTGCATATGACGTAGATAGGTGTCACATGAACATGTCTATTTATAACTAGGTTATTAATTATTATAAAATTATGCACCTTGTGTATACAGTGCGCTTAGCATTGTTGGTTAGTCGAATGCATTTATGTATCCATGGGGATTTTTTGTTCGCTTCCAACCACAGCCTGCAATTTTATTTTCTCATTTATCTTCCAACATAGTTTTATGCCTTTTTTCTCATTTAATACTTGCCCTGTTTTATCGAATTAAATGTAACAGATGTCTTTCTTGACAACTGTTAGCTAAAGTGCAACAAAAACAAGAACAATACACATTTTTTGCACACATTTAATATTTAACGACTATTCATGATAAAGCAAAATTAATGTAACACTAAATTACAGCTTTAAATTGAATAGCAGAAACCAGATCGCCATTTCATACAATTAAAGTGCAGGGTCCTAGTTTTATCTAGTTGAGGAACTTACAATAGACATATCAAGCAATATGTTTCTTAAATATTTATAATGCTGTAAAATTGTTTGTCTGATAACAAGTATATTTTATATAAAAAAAGGAAAAAGGAGAAAATGGAATACAAGAAATTAATGAAATTATTAATAAACGTTCACATTAATTCCAGCAAATGACTGAACGATAACAAAATAGATCAACTATGCTTGTTTATAGTTATAATTCAACTCTGTAAACATGTGATGACCTAATTTTCAGTATATTGTATGTTGTTGATACTTTTGGGACAAAACAAAAACTGGTATCTACTTTGATACTTAATATGGCGAACAATATCAGGACAAAACAGCATGATCAAGTATCACATGCAAGTACCAGAGACTTGTTTTAATTCTTTCCTTTGACTGATATATTCAGCTTCAGTTTATTGTCACTTATGACATTCCATTTAATGTATTCACAAGCAAATAAGGGACGACCGTTGCCGAGCTCATAGTCACAGACCGTTCAAACATTGACTTTGAGTTCCGGTCAAAGCAAGATCATTTATGCCTGGAGGTGTTCATTTTAACCTACAGTCCACCAAACAATATACCCTTGTATCTTCCTCCACCAGTAAAAAATGGATATTGCAAATACGACACTCATTAAATTGGTGCAAAGTTTCTGCATCAAACAAACGAAAAAAGAAGTAAAACCAATAACATAGCGGACGCCCGAGGTCTAATGGTCAAGGTTAGAATCAATGACTTGCTATTTCTCTGACTCCATAATCCGTCACCGCGTGGGTGTGAGTATCGGTCGGGTTAAAAGCTTTCATGTGGTCAGGTTTCCAGCAGATCTGCGATGCGCTTCTAGTTCAACCCAGACTTGTGCCATAATTTTTCTCCACCTGTAATAGCTGGACGTCGCTTTAATGACAATAATTGTGTCACTGCACTGCATTTAACAAAACATACAAAACAAAAGGAAATAGGCATACATGTAAAGTTAAAGCTAATAATCATACATAAATATGCACGTAAATATGTAAAACAAGAGTTTATTTCTTATTTCAGGCCACGTACATTGTTTTGTGGATTCCGGTTTTGCCCACCTCAAAATTAAGTACAGAGAAAATGACTGCGAGACTGGTAAGGAGCTAGCTGACATTGTGAAGCAATCCTTACAAGTCAACTCGCCCATTTTGTATCCCAGGTTTTACTGGAGAGTTTGGAAGGGTTTCCAATACTTCAAGGCCTTGCCAGGAATACAGTATGGCGATGTTTTATGTCGTAAACAATATAAGTCAGTGTCAGCATTATATTATATTTAGATTATATTTGAAACAATCGGGTTTATATTAAAGAGCTACTCGTAGCCAAAAGGTTAGATTCACAGACTCGTAATGCCTAAACCTTTCACTGCATGGGTTATCGTCCCGGTAAGGGAGAAACCTGTGAGAATGCCTGTTATGCGCCAGAAGTTTCACTTCACAAACATTTATCTGCGATTTTCTTCCACCAAAATTGTTGGACGGTAAAACATGCAAAACAAAATCATTGATATAATCAGATATGTATTTGTGGTAAGTCTTAGACATTTACCCAATATTGATTAAAACTGCATTATGTGGACCACTCCAGATGATGATCAGAGGGCGTTTATGCCACTCCAGGATCACCAGCAAAAGTTCAGGAATACAGAAATGTCACCCGTGATTCAACCTGGCGGGTTGACATGTCAGCACAAACAAAACCTCAGTATACTATCCAGCTGTTTGTGTCAGCCAAAACTCAGAAGATATTTTTAAATGTTATCTAATTATAACCTGATACTTCACCCACTTTAACAATACACACACTTATTTCTGCAGTCAAATAACAACTTAAATCTAACCATATAAGCTGAAATCTTAATTTAGTTGAGTAAGTTACTCATCCCGATATTATCACGTCAATAATTTGACGTTAAATTTAAGAAAACTACCTTTAGTATGGGTCATTAAAAATTCTCATTAGTTCATTAATACAAAATCAATTTAGAAAATTTTTTCGAACCTGTAATCAGAAATGATAGGCTAATCATGTTTCATTGAAAATGGAAAATTGAAAATTTTGACCATAAGCCCGGTTTTCTCACGTCGTGTGTCATATATGTTTTCCCCAAGACCCTAATGTATTTATTGATTTAACCAGTGAACTATGTACAAAGGTAACAACATTTCGGATGTAAAATTCTGAATAGTATAACATAATGAACTTAATAATTACTCAGATTCTAAATGTGACCATTAAATCATGTCAAAATAATCATAAAAAAATGTATTGTCCTTGTTTTGAAATTAATGTTAAAACATTTAAAAGCAGCAGCGACTGATGCCATGGTCGGTTAAAAACAACAACAACGCAAACTGTAATTTCATAAGTTTGAAAAGGTTCCCATTACTAACACATTTTTTGAGCGATTTAATCCAAATGATAGCAAGATCAAAATGATGATAAACAGATATTAAGATCCTTAGATTTACTACACATGAATTTAAAAGTTACAACAATAACTAAATCACCAATCAGTTTTGGTCTGACATTCCATTTTCACTTGAAAGAGATTGTACATATTGCCCAATTTCTAACAAAACAGATTTAGGAAAATTTTCAAACATGGCATATTCATAACGATTTACAGGGCTGCCATTCACAGATGCAAAACATAATTGATAGATTTTGGGACATAATTTATAATAAAAGAATATGCACTTAGCAACTTTAAAAGTCTGTGTATATGAACTGATCTAGGTACATACATGTAATAGGTTTTAAGAAAACCATTTGAAAGTAATTTATTTCATAACTTGGCTATATAAAAGGTTTTTCCTCTAAGTTCTCATTGTAAAAAATGTGTATGGATGCAAAATTTTAACATGGATGAAAAATATCCAAAGCATAGCTATTTTTCACAAGTCTGAAATATCATTTAATGTGATCTTTAAAAAAACATGCCGATGTCATTGACCAATAAATATAAAAGTAAAACATAGTTTAATCTCCAAATATCAACAATTATTTAAAATAACAATTTATCACCTGAATTTCCTTGTTTTCCACTCAATAAACTTATTACATATTTTGTTATGTTACACTAGTGTAATACAGCTTTTTGATTGATAAAGTCACTATTTCCCCATGTATTGTGTTCAAATTTCGAAAAGGGATATTGATGAACAGGTCATAAAAAGTATTTGACACTCGTTGTCATTTTATTCAAACACTTATAAACCTCATACAGGTAAAATGAAAGTAACTTGTTAAAAAATGTTTGTATTAAATGACAACTGGTATGTCCTTATATCTTTGCATATCCTATGGACACCGCCATTAATAAACTTTGCCTGTCATACTTTTACAGTACAACACAGAACTAGACTGTGGTAGGTTACACTACAGTTAACACTGTTGTCACAAAAAGCTTGTACATATTGAGCAGATCATGCCTTTGTTGAGAAAGGTGGGGGTCTAAACAATAATTTAAACATGATTCTATCATTAAAATAAAAGTGTACTGATATAAACACTTTGCCATTTTGTGTTTTTCGAAAATAACAATCACATCTTGTTTGACTCCTATTCAGTATTACATTGTGCCCTGTTTCAGATTACTGTCCTTTAAAAGGCCAGCTTGGAAAGTAGACAAATTACGATTACTGGCAAACATACCTGAATGTTTTTGTTCTTATAATATACAAACTTTTATGTTTAATTTTCAGTTTCCATGTATTCTTTGTTTACTATTTGTTTCATATAACAAGGTGTACCTGTTTAGCAGCCATCTCAAAATGGAGGGCAGCAAAGACAGCTGTCATGAGACGTAACAATTTGTACAAAGATTCTTCCCCAACCAGCAGCAGGCTTACAGACTGGTACAGACATGAGTTGTAGTCTCCTGTCGACACAAACGCTGTAAAACCCTTTGGTGTATTGCTGAAAACAAAACATACATTTCATAGTAAACATAAATAAAGCTTTGTGATCTGGATAAGAAAAGGAATAATGTCAAAGAAAACAGAAGGGCCATGATGGCCCCTAATCACTCACCTGAGGACACAGGCTTTAAGTAGGCTCATCTTTTGCATCAAGTAATTAAAGAGTTATTTTTAGACTTTAGAAATCTTTGGCGAAGATTGGACCATTAGTGTGGCCACTGGGCTGATAACATTTTCTAGAATTTCTCCTAGAAACCTACTGAATCCGCATCAAAACATATGAAATATTTCATACTGGCAAACATTCTGGCCAAGTTTGGTGAAGATTGGGCCATCAATGTGGCCTCTTAAGTTTGTTCACAAGGTTTTTCTATGATTTTATGGAGGCAAACATTCTGACCAAGTTTGCTAACTAACTACTTGGATTTATTTACCCTCGCCCTAACTATTGTTATTGGGCGAGCATTAATTTAAAGAGGGTTAAAATATAAAGATCAAAGGGGTTTTATATTAATGGCGTGAGGGTAAACGCACGCTGACAAATTTAAAATTGTACAATATAAAATATCATGAAGTTTATTGCTATTGTTTTTTTTGTTAAATATCTCGGTGATCAGCAACGTTGAATATTATTTATTAGTCCAGTGGTATGTCATTATGATGTGTCTATTGGTGTTTTGGTGTGTAATTAAGAATATTGTAAGATTCTCATTTTAAAATTAGATTATTTACAAATTTTATCGTATAGGTAATAAATCACAAGTTTTACCATATAGGCAGTATGTCACACATTATATCAATTGCATCATCATATACATAAGGTTATATATACATTCTAAGCACAAAGTGCTTTCCTTTTACAACACGATGTCCAGTCCACCTTTTTCACAATCATGACCTAAGTCGCCCTTTTTTCGTTGCCTGAACCGTAGCCTCCTCCAGACATGTTTTGGTGTTGGGGACACCAGTAATTATTATAATGTCTATACATTTAAGTAGTGTTAAAATTTTAAAGACTTTTAGTGACCTACTTTTTCAAACCCAGGTGACCCAGTTAGGAACTCATCCAAGATTTCATGCAGACAAACATTCTACCAAGTTTAGTGAAGATTGGGCTATAAATGTGGTCTCTAGTGTGCTCTAAAGTTTTTTTTCTGAGATTTGACCTACTGACCTACTTATTGACTTCATGTGACCCAGTTATAAATTCACCCAAGATTTCATGCAGGCAAACATTCTGATCAAGTTTGGTTAAGATTGGGCCATAACTTGGGCCTCTAGTGTGTTCACAAGCTTTTTCTAAAATTTGACCTAGTGACCTACTTTCTTACCCCACGTGACCCAGTTACAAACTCATCCAAGATTTCATGCAGACAAACATTCTGACCAAGTTTGATGACGATTGGATAAAAACTGTGGCCCCGAATGACGGACGAAGCGGTATCACAAAAGCTCCCCTTAAATTAATATTGCTCAAGGTTTATATCTTAAATTGTTTGGTTCAGAGTCAATTTAATATATCCATTAAAAAGATTCACCTTTTGTCTAGATACTATTCATAATTCATTTGCTACATTCTTGAAACAAAACTATTTCTGAAGTAGCAAGTCCCCGGACTACCCTACAATCTATGTAAAATTTAGTCTTTATCCTGGCTTAGTTGAAAACTTCTTGATCTGGGCCTGTGACAGCAAGGGATATGGCATTGCAATACAGTATATGCTTAAAAAGAAGACACAAGTACATTTAACTGAGCATATGTACTATCAATGCATGTTAATTGGTTAAGCAGGGAAAACTTCCAAGAAAGATAAAATATTAACAATAAAAGAAAAAAAGTAAAAATGTGCTCTGAGAACAGTAAGATGTCATGTTTATGATGTTGGCATGCTCCCGGACAAGTATGATGATGCATTTCAAACAGCTGTATTTACCTTTTACTCAACATTTAGACGCTATATTTTGCTTTTAGTGAGTTTTCAAGTACATGTGTATTACTATATACTATGTAGTTTACATATATATCTAGTTTTCTTCTAATTTGAAATGTCTATATAATTTTTAACCAAGCCTCGTAGTTCTGTTCTTTTTTGATGAACCTGATGTCTGAAACAGCTTTACAATGCATGCAATTTTGGTTCACAATGCTGATGCTGCATTTTGTTTTGATTGGATACACCTAAAATGTGTGACGTGATACACAAAATTGCGACGTAGTACACACCCTTAAGCACTAATGTTTTCATGGCAAGATGTGTAATTCATTTAGGTTGTATATGTATATAATTAAATGTATCCATCTCAAGTACTTTAAAATGATTTAGAAACTAGGGTGTTTTATGTAAATTAACTTTCACATATGTTATTATAAAATTGTTATTCTTTAAACAATTTTTCGTTGTAAATTTTTAGAAAAGCTATGAACATTGGTACAAAAACTGAGTAAACACTACCTGTTCCTTTTGTTTTACATAATAAAATTTTAAATAAGTGTATGTTAAGTCAAATGTTGGTTGTGTAAATGATAATGAAATTTGTACATTTAACCTTTAACATGTATGCTTTGTTGTTACAGACCAAGTTGCGGTATACCCGTAAATATGCTGGGCGCTTAAAGGTAGTTTATTTGTTGGGTGAAATTCAATATCTTCACTGACAATTCATCACTTACAAGTACTTTTCTGTAGGGCTGTCAGGCTTACATGGAACAGCTTTTCTATTTGGTAACATTTCTTTCAGAAAATCTTCATAAATCCAATTGCAACAACAGTGAAACGTATCCCAGCTATGTCCGTCTTTTTTGTAATTTTCAAAAAAAAAATCCAGGCTTATATCCACCTTGTCCTCCTGAAAGTAGAACAATTATAGAATGACCATTGTATTCAATGACAGCCAAAAAAAGTAAGATGAAGAAATGTTGTTGTTTACAGTTGGTATATTATCCAAGATGATTTTTTCAAATGGTGTTTGTACCACTGCCATGTTTTCTTTTACTGTCCATTAAACAGGCACTTTATCACTATGTCATACAGGTAAGGGTTTAAAGGGTCAATAGTACTTTAATCACTTTGTGTTGAAATTTCCTATGGACAATGTCACTATAATCACTATAATCACCAACAACAGCAAGAAGTTGTCATCCATGTTCGGAAATTACTTGAAATGTCTATAGAAAGTGATGATGCCAAAAGCATAAATAAATGTCTAATGACATCATGATGTTATAATGTCACAGATGCCCTCAGTAAGATGTGAATACGTAATTTATTTTATACAGAATGAATTGTTGACACTTCAAATGGGTTTTCATATATAAAGAAACGTCTTTGGCGAGAATGTCCTGACAATGACGTCATTACTGCACTATGACAGAAAATGCTGGACCCTTTTAAAATTGTTAATTTTAAGCAACGTTGCAAAGAGGCAATTTTATATCTCAAAATATACATCAAATGAGACAGATAGTAAATGTCTTGCTATTATTCATATTAAACTCATCAGATCTCAAAGTGAAACTTATTGTACTGCCAAATTGTAAACCCTTTAAATCATTCACTAAATAATAATAGTCATCATACAAAGTTTAAGGACATCAAACATTTTATGACCCTTTATTGTAACCTTGGCTTTGATTTAAAGTTATGTCCGAGATATTGTCTTTTCTTGTCCTATTCTCAATATTCATATAGAATAAAAAGATCCCCAGCAGCCATGTTTTTTTATTAAATTTCTTTCAACAATTTTACTAAACGGCTAACCACATGTATCCAAAGGATTCATGGCTCTAGCTTTTCTAGCTTCTGACAAGCAGAATTTCAAAGTTCAACTTTAAAGCCATGTATGCATCAGATGGCCATGTTGTCTAAGGGATAAAAAATCTATTACCAATCTAGATAAAGGGCAACACAAGAGAACACATATCAAATGCTTCTTTGCTAAATTAGGAAGGGTCTGTTTCTAACATTGGGTTGAAAATCCAACCATTATGTCAATTTTTGACTTTGAATTTTTTTTATATCCCCTGGTAAACACTTTTCACGTATTTTTATAATTGTCATGCAGTGTAAATAATTTAATTGAATAATATTTGATTTCTTTGCTCTTTTAAAGTAAAAACTTTAGAAAATTTTACATCAACTTGCCGAACAGCCTAAAGTGATGCCCTTCATGGTTAAATGTGTGCGCATCTCAACTCCCAACCCTGGTATATTTGCCAACAACCCATGGATGGTAAAAATTATCTCATAACTATATAAACGGAAAATGCCTATGCTTTCAGCTGGTCATTATTTTAACGGATCAAAATTATATATACGCCCTGTGTGGACTTAGAAGAGATGTTGTTACAAGAAAGGTGATTGATGAATAATGCCCGACTGGTGGTGCTCACAAAGCTCATGGTGAACATTTGCTCAGGTGAGCTAAAAATTACAAGGGTTCATGATGGTCTGAAATCGCTTACCCAAGGACCTACATTTACACCTCTAGTGACCTACATTTTATCACATGTCACTCATTCTTTAATCACAGTTAAAATCAGGCAGTTATACATATACAAATATGTTAGGCAATCTTACCGGGCTTCCGGCACGCTGTAATTTGCCCTTCAAGTCATCTAAGGTTCTTATGCAAGGTTCTGTAAAGTTTTCAAGAATTTACATCAGTATAATACTCTTATAAATGAGATCATTTTGTGTTTAATATAAATTAAGTCTATACATCTGATGAGATTCCTTAAACTTTATAAAGATTCTAAGATGAACAAGAAATTAATGCATTTACACATTCATATATATATATAACAGAAACGGTAATGGTAAAATACGCGTACAAATCCTACAAATAAAAAATGAAGCACACAATGATTTATAAAGCAAAACAGCAAAGAAGACATTTTGATCAGCAAGCCTTAAATAGATATGTTCAAAGACTATTTCAGTGCTACTTACACCAGAAATGGTATTTCTCTCTATTATGCCAAATTTGAATGCTTTAATTTCAGGCTGGACTAAGTGAATCAGTTATATTGTATATATATTGTATTTGTAATCTCATATGTCATGTATATGATTTGCAAATAAATTATAGGTGAGTAGACAGTAAACATTAATGATGGCTTTATGATTGGGCAATGTCCACAAAGTGACAATGGGTTGGCCAATTAATGACAAATTCAAGCTACATGTACCTGTTATTGATGCAAAATACATGGCAAAGTGGTTTCTTAGAAAAAATCCAAAACACAGCATTTTTACAAAAAATACTTTTATTAATTTGGTATATTCACAGCATATTTTTAGAAACCTCAAACTAATGTACAAAACATAATGTCAATTTAACCTATTTAAAACAAAACTACTGTCAGCTTCAAAAAATAAACACAAATGGGATGCTCAGCAGGGAAAGATTTGGTGTTCTCTTTCCAGCAGTATAGTAGATTAAATCAATCACGATTATGTTTTTCTTCCATAAAGTATCTGTCCATGTCCGCTGGAATCTTTATGGACTTGTTGCTTATTGTAGTTTTTCTTTACTTTTTATGCAACCAATGACAAAACTGTTGAAGAAATAGTATGCCATTGCACGCAGTGTTCGATTATCAAGCGTAACATTATTTTTGCACTCATGACATCGTATTGGGTCAATGAAAATGTAGGGATTGTAGTAAAATTAAATCAACGTTTTGCAACGCTTTAATGTCGTTAGCTAAGTAAAAATACTCACATGATATATACAAAAATACCTTATGCCATTCAAGTGAACCATGTATTACTTAACATGCTGAAAATATTTACTTAAAATATAAAGACCAGCTGTAGCATCATGTATTCTAAACTGTATTTCGTAATATGTATCTGCAATTTAATAATACATTTTTAAATGTCGACAATACAACATGTACAACATGCAGACAAACCATAGCAAAATTACCTTTACAATGATATGTGTTAATAACTAGGCTTTAATCGCCACAGCTCCATGGCTATTTTGGTCAGGTTTGTTCCAACAAATGTGTGTAAGAGGGCACTTCAATTTCATGGGTTCTGAAGATGTGCTTTTTCTAGCTATTTGCGTGTTCAGCATTTACTCATTCTATTCGGAAATGAATAACTTCCACTGACATTTGGACTTGACACATATGTTTCTGCTTTTTTCTTGCAATTATTTTGTTTTCTGGTTTGTTCACATTTTTTCAAAGTTTCTTTTTTGTTCTTTGTGCATTCCTTTAATTTCTCGTATGAACAGAGTGTACATTGTTAAACAGCTCATATTGACGCTTCCTTTTTTCCCCTGTTGCTTTCTCTTTTCTTCCCTTTTAAGTTTATACAACTGCATCCACTAGATGATGTTATTGCCTGTAGAAAGAAAATACTTCAGGATTAATATTTTGTAATGTTACACGAAATCAGCAGAACTTTCCAGAAACATCCACAGTATGTCTTGCTCAATAACTGTTGTTTGTTTCTGCTAGCCCGACAGACCCTAGTTATTTATATCAATTATGAGGAATTTATGAGTCACATAGGTTGATTTTGACTAAGTTATTTAATTTCATTTAGGTTGTTAATATTAAATGAAATTATGTTTCGATTCAAGTTATCTGCAGATTAATAAAAATTGTTGCTGTAAAACATGCATATTTTTCTTCAATGAAGTGAATGAAAAAAACTATTATTATTATTCGCTCATTAGTGATATAATTTAACCAGATAAAAGATCACTGATGGAAGGCAATTTCTTTTTAATTACCTGTGTATTTACGCCTGACACAACTGTTTGCCACAACCCATGCATGGAAATGATGACACTCGATTGGCGAATCTGAAAATAAAGAAACAAAACAAAGAAAAACATCAAACAACTGAATTGCAATAGACAGACAAAATGTTACAATCATTTCACAAAAATTATATGCATTTAACTAAAACCAACAACTTTTATAAAAATTATATTACTAAAATGAAATTCAAACAAATAACAAAACAGACTTTTTTACTTTATCTGACGCCGCCCAAATTAAGTTAATTCACATTATTGCTAGACATAAATTTGTACTTGTACTATTTTGATTATAACTGTATATACCATAAACTATATAATTATGTAAAGTTAAAGTTAAAAAAAATACAAGATCAATACTGGTTTGTTTCTTACATTAATAAACACCACTTTTCGTACTTCCACTGGAAAAAATGTCAATTTTAGAAATAGTGCAAAATTTAGATGTTTTCACAATTTGGCCAGACACAGATATTCTAAAACTGTAATTTCAGTAAAGCGATAATGTAATTTATTTTTATATGTAAATATAGAAGAGAAAAGTTACAATTTCTTCATGTGTAAATGAAAACTTACCCATTTCCCATGTGTTTGTAAAAATCGTTGCAAATTGGTGCTCCATTAAATTGCACGAAAATGTGACAAATTTCTTTGTCTTACAAAATATTCTGAATTGTCTTCCGGAATTTTGAAATATATTCCGTTGATGAGGTAATCAACAGGTGTGACATCAATCAGCAGAAGGTCATATGTCACATGTACTATGTAACTGGTGACATTTCAATAATAAACAGTCAGCTAGTCCCCTGATAATATGTCATTGGACATGTACTGCAAGGATCACAGGTGGCGTGCCTTACTTTCATAATAGTGATGATGTGATAAACACTGCTGTCTAATAGTAATCTTTAAATAATGTTAAACATTTCCAGCAACAAGTTTAAACTAACGTATAAAACAAGCAGACCCTGGAAATCATTATGTGTTGAAATTGTTACTTGTAGTTTGCTCACTAAAATACTTGATTTTGGTAAAGGAAAACTCTTGATGTAGAAAGGATTGAATTTACATGAAGATGAGTATATAGATAATGTACCTCTGAAGTGACGGTTTAAATCATTTTATAAAGAAAAGGCATTGGGAAGGATTCCTGGATTCTCATCTCATTCTTGTCACAGCAATTTTATGATACAAAATCAACAAAATCGCAACTATGAATTTCACTATGTATTTAACTTCAGCAGCAGAGCGGAGTAAAGTAAGTGACGTCAAATAGCTGCCTACAAGCAGTCGTTGGCAAATACAAATTAAAGGAATAATGCATAAGTGGTGGAACATTTCAGCAAAATTGTTTACATGAAAGGAATTTTTAAGGCGATGTTAAATCTTCATTATAGGGGCCTTTTAATGTTTTAAACAAGTACATGTATGTCATTTGAGTGCATTTTACTTAGTGCCATGGATAACCTCTTCATACTCCAGCATTTCATTAGTGCCTTTACATGAACTCTAAGGGAATACACTTTTCTCTATGTGTTCAAGTAATTTCTGTAAATCATTACATGAAAGTTTTAATGGACAGTATTTAAGTTCTGAGTTGTAATCACCGTTTTTCATGTTTAACAATTTTTGCAAACCTTTTGCTTAGCTCTCATATCATTTCATTGTCAGATCATGTTCTTCTCATATATACCTGATATTTCAGAAGCTACTGGAATTCCAAACTTTACTTCTGGTTCATGATTATGTCGCTCAGTTCTACTGATATTGCCAGCTGATTTGGAAGATCGATCTGGAAAGAAACAAGTATTAATCTCAGAAAAAGATTGCTTTCAACATTCCAGATATCTATAAGCCATTACATGTCTTTTGATGAAGACAAGCCAAAACAGTAGTGTTTTTTTAAAGACAATATAATCTTCTAATATTTCAAAGACAATGTTTCACTAAATCAGATTGTGCTGCCTCCTAGTAAAAAAAGTACAAACACATAACATAATACCACACCCTGTCACACAGCAAGGGGGCTGGCATTTACATACAACTACTGTAGGCATATCTTTACTAAAGCCTCAGCATGGAGGGAAATAAGACTGTCCTCGATTCAAATGATATTGATACACCTTTTATATTACTTGGCTCACCAAATGCTGTTAAACACATTGAAATATCAATATTTCTTTAACAAATTAAGGACATAACAAAAGCACAAGCTGAAGTAGATTCATGTGTCCTGTGTAAGAATATTATTTTGATGTCTTCTTTTCACTGAAGAAAAGCAAACTATTTTTATATGATTAATGTTATTAATTAAACATATTTTTATTGTCCTATTGAAAAGAGGTACTAATGTAAATAAAACAAGAGAGTTAAACCAATTCTGCATTTCAATCCTTCAGAAGTTATGTGAAAAAATATCATCCAAAATATTAAGAGTAATAAAAGGAACAAAAACAAGAAGTAAAAGTATGAGAAAGATGTCAGAAATACCCTGTTTATTGTAAAGTATTGCAGTGCTCCGGTATTTGTAGACTAAGCACAGAGTACAAACAGTATTTTACCTTAACCATTGCTAATATAATTTATAGCAATATATATAGCATATTTGTAAAGAATGTGTTCAATACATGTTAATGTTGGCTTAAAATTACATTTTGTATAAGTGCTTCAACATTTGAAATCCTACCTAAATAGCTGCAATGTGGCTATTGTTGGAACTAGGCTGCCATTTGTACTGATATTCATGTGAAAGTCGTGCATAGGGAAAACAGTCAAAATGTAACCAAACTAAAACATACCCAAACATTTCTGGTCAAAACATACCCAAAAGGAAGTCAAAACTTTCCCATGTAAAATTCTATATATTAACATGATTTGTACCCATGTAAAATTCTATCTATTACATGATTCTTGTAAGTAATATTACTTTGTGTTTTGATATAATTATGGTCATGCTGCTCTTTTCTTTAATTGTATTTTTTGATATTTTATGCAACTAAAATAACTAAAGATGTATTGTTTGTGTGATTTGTGTATTTTTAAATAACTGTCATTAGGTATTTGGCAAAAGGGTGTGAAGGTGAAGAGGTGTGAAAACGTGTTTGTCAAAAAATTGTAGTGTAAGTAATTAGCATTGTACAAACTGCTAGTCATTGATTCGTGTTGTATTCTGGGATTAAAAAGATACAAAGAGACTGAAGCCATAATGAGTTTTACTGCATATTTTATTGCTCTGTTAGACTTTAAAGAATACTTACAAGAAAAAACAACTACAAAATCAACTGATATTTTTATTGATATTTTTTTATTTTCCAAGTATCATATATTTTCTACAATGGAGCATATATCCCAGTGTCTTCAGTAGTTGGTCTGTTGGGAGTCCAGCCTTCTCATTTTTGTCCCAGGTGTTCTTCAGCTTGGCAATGACATTGGTATTGCTGCAATGCCTCCTTCTGTAACAGATCTACCATGGGTACCAGGCAGGTGTGATCGTTCTGTTAATTCTGTGATGCCACCCTAAAAAGCAACAACTAATTATCAAGACTGTTTGTTTATAAACAACACTAAATCTGTAATCCATGTGAATATGTGAATTGATAAAAATTATATATTGTATTATTTATACTTTTTTTCTAAATATAATACTAAATATTTTTATTATTTAATAAATCTTTAACTTCTGTATCACAGAAACAATCTCTGAATATTTTCCTTCACAGTCATTGTTGGAACACACTGTCTTCCCATAGAACGACCATGTATCTAGGTGCCCAGCAACCCCAGGCTGGATCCAGGTGAGATCTAGGTTATCCATCAGGGGTTGGAATGCATCTGTTGCCTGTCCACGCAGCTGGTGAAATGTGAGCTTAACAGGTTTCACTGAAATAATTTTCATTACGTTAAATTTGACACAATGATTTTTATTTACAGGAAAATTGAGCGAAGCTGTTTGTTTAAATAGTTTCTAAGCATTTAGATTGCTTCTGCCTTTTCCCTACTGTCAATGGCTGGTTCCTGGCATATACCCAGAATGCACCTGCTAGGAACCAGCACTTTGCTACTTCCTTTTCCTGTAAATCAGCAGACGAAACTGCAGAAAATTAAGCATATCAAGTAGATATCTTCTATATTTTAAACCATCAGAGCAATAAAGTTGAATATTAAGGTGAAGCAAGACGCCTAGGAAAGGAACAAAGAGAAAGAGCCTTCAGGAGGAGATGGCAGCTCAGTTAAATGAGCCAGTGGGTAAGAGACCTCATGTTACTGATTTTGAGGAAATAATCAGGGCCTCCAATATTCTTGTACCTGAGCCAGGGTGTGGTGTACGCATGCAAGTGCCTCAACCGCAGGTTTACCTGGGCATTCATTTAATAGCTCAACAAAGCAGACACCTGGAATTAGATTGGCATATAAGGGCTTGGCAATCCACATTCCCCACTCTTTAAAGAACCAAATGCAACTAGTGGATTATATTATTTAGCTCTTTTTCTCAAGGGGGCAGTGGATTTGGCTGAATTTCGTGCTGGCAGCGTGGTAAGGCTAGGTTCAGATGGTAGTCTAGAAACAAGGTAGAGTGAGTGCAGGGAGAAAGTTGACACCATTGAAAGATGGACTGATGCATTCACAATTTACATGTCTGTTGATCTCTCTAGCTACTCTGAGAAAACCCAAGAAATACTGCATTACATGCGCCAAGTACTAGGGTGGTGGGGCTTGGAAAGTGTATGATGAACAACAGGCCACGAACCCCACTTATTCAGGGTCAGCAAAATAGTAGCACCAACTGCAACAGTCTCTGGCACAGCTATTAGGTCTGAAGATGTTACTGTCACAGATGTCAATGTAGCTATTACTATACAAAGACATAATACAAATCAAAGAGGTTTTCCGGACACAACATAACTGCCTGCAGAGGCAGATAAGTCAACTTGTCCGGTAAGATGGATCAAGAAGTACAATCAAGCTCGTCCAAACATTGCAGTCTGTTTTTTTGTCACCACAATGCAGCAGCTGTCACAAAACAGCAATTCTCTTGGTTCCTAGCTTAATGCATAGCAAAAACAAGTTATACCCAGGGAAATTAAAGGTCCCACAGTTTCGTAAAGGAAGAGCATTGGATCTCAGAGCCCAGGGTATACCCATGTCTAAAGTCATTGAAATCGGCCGATGGCAATCACAGGCCTGCCGACTATACATTCGTACTTAATAACAGTATTTTATTTATACACAATTTGCCAGGGTTATGGATTCAGTAAACTGTACACAAGCAAACAATCTAAATAATGGCAGTTTATTGTTTTTCCCAAGTGATGTTTGGATCCTAGGAGATTCAGTCACATACTGGGCGGGTCAAATAGCTCAAGTGACAGGAAGACCTAATTTGAAAACTTCCTCCAAGATTTTATTGAGTTGTTTTGGGGGCATTGGCTGGAGAGAGTTTCGCCACAGAATTGAGACACAGGTACTGCTAAACACACCCCCCAAACTACTATTTATACACTTAGGGGGCAATGACCTTACAAGGTTATCAATGGCAGATGCACAATATAATAAAACGAGAGATCAGCTACTTAAGGGCAGCCTTTCCCAATACAATAATAATTTGGGTCAACATTCTACCACATTCTGTCCAAACTTAAGCGGAGATACAAAGTTGACTTGAATACTAATAGAATAATCATTAATAATAATAGAAAAATATCGAAATAATATTATTACAACTATTACAGTATTTATTATTACATTTTTTATCATAAGAATGAAGATTATTGACGATACAAATGTTTTGCATACCCCAGCTGTGGGGTCGTAGTGCCATCATGTTTCAGCTAAACATGATCTGCATTGGAATTGGTGTGTCGCTTCCCCACTCTGTGCCTTGTATTACTAATATCTTGATATCCCTGAAGGGTAAAGTAAAGACAACTGAAAGGTCGCTTATACAATACCATTCTTTATTCTGATGGAATTTTCATGCGTATATAAATTTATATAATAATCATATCATTTAAATTATATTTCAAAATATTTAAATATTATGCATATTTTACTTACCAGAACAGCATTTGAGTTGTTTCGCACAATGTCTGCTCAAAGCATCGATAGTTTTGGAATAAAGTCGTCAATTGATTTTGTTTACCCTCGCCTTTCAGCCTCAGGCATAACGTGAATGAAGACACAATTTTTTTTTATGCAATATATGTAGTGGCAAATCATGACATGTTTTACTAAAAAAAAAAAGCAACAACAAATAAAGTGATCAGTTCAATAAAAATTACTATGTTTATTATGTGAGCCCATTCTTTGTGAAGTTTGTCGTCATTATCATAGGTAAAAATTCAAACAACCAATCAACTGTACCAAACAACCTTCACACCAATTTACATAATCTTAATTATGCACTTGGACTGCTTACAAACACAAGCAATTAATTAAAGAAGTATGGTTGGTCTTCATCAAAATAACAAAAAAGAGACGATGGCTGATGCTCCCCGAATGGGTATTTTGTCACAAAAACAGTTAGTTGAATAACTATGAAGGTGAATTTTGTAAATGGAGTAGTGCTATAAAATCAGACATAATCAAACCTGTACCTATGAAGGTTGAAGGGAATGGCTATTTTAACCACTAAGTTAACTTGGGGAAACTTACCAGTTCCAAAGAATTTAAGAAAAACAATTCATTGTGTATTGAATTTAATAGATAGACTGATAGACTTAAACATGTATTGGCTGGACACAATTTTGCTTCAAGGTCACACACACTGTGACCTTGACCTTCAAGGTAGCAACCCTTATTTTTGTGCGCGACACACCTCCTTGATATGGTGATCATTTTCTGTGAAATAATTTTGAAATACAACTATAAATAACAAAGTTATTGACCAGACATGATTTTGCTTCAAGGTCATGCAGTGATCTTGACTTTCAAGGTAGCGACCTAAATATTGCACGCAACACATCTTCTCAATATGGTGATCATTTCTGTGAAATAATTTTCAAATCCAACTATAAAAAATGAAGTTATGGACCGGATACGTTTTTGCTTCAAGTTCGTGCTGGGACCTTGACCTTCAAGGTTGCGACCCGAATCTTGCGCGTGACAAGTTGTCTCGATATGATTATTTCTGTTTAATAATTTCAAAATGGGTCTTCAAATAACAAAGTTATGGGCGGGACAGATGGACGAATGGACTGACGGACGAACGGACTTGGTGACTATATGCTCCCCCAATTTTTCATTCATGGAGCATAACAAAAACAAATAAAAAATAAGTAAATAATTATACAAAAAATGCACTAAAAGCAAAGTATGTTAAGGTGAATTTAAAAACACTACATCAAACAGTTTTTCCACCCAATTTTCAACAAAAGACAGGCCAAGTCCAGTTTATAAGCTTTAATTACTGCCAAATAAGATATAAAAGCAATAAGCTATCCAGCAATAAGGTACTAGCCAGCCGTACACGGTTGGTATGCTTTGAAGTACATTCCAATGTCTGCATTCTAGCATCAATGGTGTGTTAACGTTTACTAGCTGGTGTTAGCTTTAACTGTGCTGTATTCAATGGTGTTATACTGATTTGCTTGTTGTTTTATTTATCTATTTAATTTTCTTGTTCAAAGATTTTTATTAAAGATTTAAATTTTTGATCCACAATATGATCACCAACACCTAATCAAATAATTGTGTAGACTTGATTACAAATGAAATTGTTGCAGTTCAATTTGTCAATCATTTTCCCAACAAGACGGAGATGGTTTTAACTCTCATAAGTCAGTCTCAATATGTATCATCTCAAACGATTAACTGAAATTAACATAACACATATCACAATTACATGTTAGTATTGATTTCTGACACATGATCAACAATTGTGTGGGGAAATTTTATCAGACCTCTTGATTTTCGAAAATGGAATGGACATAAAAAGGGTCTGATTGTAAATTTCTTTGTCGTTTACTTCCTTAATTTGTAAAATAAATGTTTTCAACATTATTAATTGACAGATGTTGAAAGCATGTACACATGTTATGTGTTTTGTAGGTTTTTGTTTTGTCAAAACAAACAATAAGTGACATTTAATCCCAAAAGAAAACAAAGAGATCCACATTTCTGGTTTTACACATATTCAAATAGTAATCACAATACTAAAACGAAACCTGTCTGTAGAAAATACTAATAAACAATAAAGTATGCTTTGAGAAATATGTAGAGATGATCAGTTTTGGTCAGTACTTTGCTGATTTTGTTTTACTACTTTTCGATCACACGTGACCCAGTTACAAAATCATATAAGATTGCACGCAGGCAAATATTCTGGCCAAGGCTAGTAAAGATTTATGCCATAAATGTGGTCTCTAGCCTGTTCGCAAGGTTTTATCAGATTTTACTTTGTGACCTACTTTTTGACCCCATGTGACCCAATAACCAACTCTTCCAAGATTTCATGCAGATAAACATTCTAACCAAGTCTGATTAAGACTGAAAAAAAATACTGTAGCCTCTTGTGTGTTCACAAGCAAACTGTTGACGCCGTACAATGGACGACTTTGACAATATTTTAATATTGAAATGGTTTGGAAGGATGACAGGGAATCTTTGCAAAATTAAAAAGAAAACGGATATAAGATGGTTCTAGTAATTAGACAGTAGGCTTTAGAAGTGGATTTGTTAATACAAAATCTTAATACAAACTCGGGAATGCAATTACTAATGCGGAAAATTTACAGTAGTGAATGTGTTTCATAAACTGTAGGATAACAAAGGCATACATAGAATGCTCATGTACAAAGAATGCTCATAGCCTAGTCATACTAATAGACTTGTATCAATATAGAACAATATATAAAGTATAAAAATTAAAGTCATATACAACAAAAATCTTTGCATACCTTTTAGGTAGGTATTTTTACATACAACTTCTTAAACACATGAGCAGGAAAATGTTGCCATTTTTTGTTAAAAAGTTTAAATGTTCTGCAGATGACAAAATATTATCTTAATTTCATAACTAAAACACTGCACGTTAACTTATATTCATAAAAATCAGGGGTGTACATATAATGTGCTTTAAAGTAACAAAATCATGTAACTGGTTATTTACAAGGAATGGCTATAACTGAGAATATAATCTACACATATTTTAAGTATATGGTAAAATTGACATGTGTGAATGAACATTATCTGTTTAGGAGTTATAAGGGCCTCTGAGCTGACTCACGATCTGTCAGGCATTAGGATGCGTGCAAATTTTGCATCTTGCACCTTTAACTCATGATTCAGAAAACTGGCAGAAAATAAGTTCAGTCATGTTTACTGATGTTATGTAAACATATGTTGGTCGAAAATAAAGTACCTTTCAACAGTTGATTGTTAAAAGTATCACAATTTTTGCATTGGGATTCTGAGTTGAATTCTGTTCGGTCGACATAAGAGCACTGAACAAAAAAAATGAACAGAAAATCATAAATTTAACAGAAGGTTGGCTGCCTAATTAAGTTTTTTTTTTTATCAGTCTTTTTTCAATGTGAAGGACTTGTCTTAAATTAGAAATGTATTGGTATATATATATTGCCGAGGCAGGCAAATCTGAGTTACAAATTTCGACCAGTCTGTCAAAATGCTATTGGGTATTTTGTTTGCAGGTACTTTTTTCACATCAATCAATTTTTTTTTATAATTGTATAATTGAAATGATGGTTATTATTTGCTAATAATGTTGGTTATACTTTCAATAATAATAACACTAATAACACTACTAATAATGATAGTAATAAAAAAATCAACAATATTGACATAATAATATGGCTGTGTTATACAACAAGATGTTTCAGCTAAGCAGAAAATGAAGAACTCAAGATGGTAAAATGTCATGAAAGACTCATTCTGAACTTTTTAAAACTAACCTGATTTTTCAGCTGGCACAACAAGCTTCACAAAGGTTTCATCATTGTCACCTATTAAAAGAAATTAGGAAAACGAAAGGCGTAACCTAAGAAAAGTGTTCTGTCAAAATCATCTTGTGAAAGACTGTCAAAAATCAGCATCAACAACTTCTAATGGCCAGTGCATATGAATCATCCAACCCCATTGCACTTCGACATCAAGGCAATTTATCATCAACAATGGCAGTTATATCTTGCAAACTACAACAAAATAACACAATATAAATTAGCAAGTACATACATCAAATGACTGTGGACAACCTGCCCCCTTATGATTCTGAGCCAGAGTAATCATTGTAACTAGAGGGCCATGTTGGCCCTTAATCACTCACCTGAGGACACAGGCTTTTAGTACGTTCATTACTGGCGTCAAGTAATTAAGAATGATTTACTTTAGAAATCTTTGGTGAAGATTGGACCATTAGTGTGGCCACTGGGCTATTAACATTTTCTTGAATTGTACCTAGTGACCTACTCAATCCATGTGACCCACTTCAAAACATATCAAAGATTTCATATTAGCAAACATTCTGGCCAAGTTTGGTGAAGATTGGGCCATCAATGTGGCCTCTAAGCATGTTCACAAGGTTTCTTTTCACATTTGACCTAGTGACCAAACTTTTAAACCCACGTGACCCAGTTTTGAACTCATCCAAGATTTCATGCAAACATTCTGATCAAGTTTGGTGAAGATTGGGCTATAAATGGGGCCTCTTGTGTGTCCACAAGCTTTTTCTAAGATCTGAACTAGTGACCTCCTTTTTGACAATGCATGACCCAATAATGAACTTATCCAAGATTTCATGCAGACTAACATTCTGACCAAGTTTGGTGAAGATTGGGCTATAAATGTGGTCTCTAGTGTATTCACAAGTTTTTCCTAAAATTTGACATGTTTCCCTAGCTTTTGACTGCAGGTGATCCAATAATGAACCCATCCAATGGTTTCATGCTGACAAATTCTGCGTGTTCACAAGTTAAATTGTTGATGCTGTTGTTCAGATCCTGGGGTATCAGAAAAGCTCACCTTGAGCACTCAGGTGAGCTAACAAAAAACTAAACAGAGTACTTAGATTTAGATGAAGTGAAATAAAAACAGAAATGAAAGTGGTAAAAAATACATCATTGTACATGTACATGTATTACAGCCTGAAAAACCCTCACACACCAGCAATTCACAACCCTGTCCAGAATCCATATTGATCCCCATCAACATGTCAACATTTTAGAAGTTGAATAGCTCATAGACTTGATTATAAGAGGGTTGTTCAATAAATACGCGGAAAAGTGTCTCTATTTCCTTATTTTCCAAGTTAGCTGAATAAAACTTATACAGTAATAGAGACAAACATATTTTGAAAATATACAGCAAATATTGCCGTTCTGGCATGAATCATATGTTAACAAACGGTCGTTATGGTAACCACATGTAGCGATTACCGGCCCACTTTTGTTCATTTTTACAAATAGTCACTGGTTAATAATGACGTCGCATTTTAACGTTTACCGTGCGATTTTCACCAAACTTTGCATAATTTACGTGCAATATGTTGGCGTTACGCACATGACGTCATGTTAGTGTGTGACGTCATTTAGGCGATAAGCGGCCATATTGTTTAGTGCATATGTGTTAACATGGCATCGGAACAATGATCTTCAATAAAATTTTGTGTTTTGCATGGGTTTTCAAAGAAAGTAACAATGTTAAGATTACAAAAAGTATATGGTGATCAGGCGATGAAGAAAACGGCAATGTACAAGTGGTATGCCCGATTTCTAGGCGGCAAACAAAGCATCCATGACGACAAACGCAGTGGACGTCCTAAGGTTGTAACGTCAAATCACGTCGCTGTGGAAAGTGGAAAGGGTGCGGTGTTGCGATCAATTTCTCAGATGCTTTCATAGGGAAGGTGAACGTTTCTTGCGACGGATAGTGACTGTTGATGAGACATGGATCAGCCTATACGAACCTGAAATGAAATCACAGTCTTCTATGTGGAAAACTCCAGGATCGCCTTCACCTAAGAAGTTTAAAATCGGCCCATCTGCAAGGAAACAGATGTTCATCGTCTTCTTTGACGTCAACGGTGTGATACTGAGCCACGCGGTACCCCTGGGTCAGACTGTGACGGCGAAGTATTATTCTAGGGTGAATAAATTTATTAAATCTATAATAAGATATTCATTATTATGTCAATACATTACCTAAGAATTATTTATATTTGTGTAAATAATTATGAAAATAAATTATAACGACAATTTACTTATCATTGTATTTCTTTATGCTTTCAGATTCTAAGATGCGATTTTATGAGGGCGATGAGAGAGAAGCGGGCCACGAAAATCGCCGACACGATATTTCATCACGACAATGCACTGTCTCATCGTGCGGCCGAAACACAGTACACAATCAGGAAACTCGACTTCGAAGTCCTCGAGCACCCGGCCTACAGCCCTGACCTCGCACCGTGCGATTTCTTTCTGTTCCCGACACTGAAGAACGTCCTGCGGAAAGAACACTTCGATGATGTGGATGAGTTGTCCTATGCGGTGCAAGGTGCAATTTCAGAGATAAATGATTGCTCCTACTTTATTAGTTTCATTTCATGGATCAACTGTTGTAAAAAGTGTGTTTCCTTTCACGGAGAGTATTTCAAGAAGGAATAGGTGCGTGTTTTGGGTGACTCTCATACATGCGTTGAGCGTGACATCGTTACGACGTTGAGCCGGTTTCACTGCCATTACCTTAGAAATACTTGAAATTGTACTATTAATTTTTATCCGATTTTATTGAAATTTTGTGTACATGTTTTTTTATATGTTTATTTACAAAATGTAAAGAGAACGTCAATTTCCCATGAATATTAAAAATATGGCAGCACTTTTCCGCGTATTTATTGAACAGCCCTCATACAATGATTACTACAGCTATGAATAACCTGCCATTGGTTACTGTCTCCTGTTTAAGAATAAATCTTCAGATGGGAAGCAAAGAGTCACTTCCCAAATACGAGTAAATGAGAAGTGTTAAAATATATCCAAGGATTGCCTTAGTAATTGATGAGTTTATTTTTTGAAAGTCAATGTTTATCTAAGGATCAATATTTGATTAATAACCCCTACCTTTTCTCCATATTTATATTACCATTGAAAGTATAAAAAATAACATAAGAACAAAAGTTTGAAAAAAAATATTAATAAGATGTGAGGTATAAGATGTAAGCAAAATGTAGTTAATATAGAACAAAGAAGAAGCTTCAGCTGAAAGGGACACAACACACGAAATACTCTAACAGTTTCAGTGTCTGTACATTTCTACGTAAACCTACCTGGAGTGTCCATACTCAATTCACCGTCTGTTTTGACTTGTCTTGTTTCTGGCTCTAGAAAAAGGAGACCGTAATTTTCTGAGAACCAAAATAGAGTAATATGTCAGTTGAGCTTAAGAAAAGATTAATTTCCTTGGTGTAACATCCCAAACTTCTTCTGTAAGAAGTTTAGAAACTTTGTCATTGGGTTATAAACCACAGTAGATGTTATTCTATGAAAAAATGTTTAACAGAAGCAGCTACAATATCTCCACTAACATAACAGTTTTATACATCTTAGAAGATGTTGCATAGCATATTTTTATCAGCCTGAATTCAAAAGCATTCAGAAAAAAGTGATAGTTAACATAACAAAGGTTATTTATTGGAGTCTTTTCAATTAAATAAATAAGGTCATACCCTCCACACCCCCAGATATCCTGTGTAATTGATACAGATAATAAGTTGTAATCGGCATGTGCTATGGGTGCTTGCCATATACAGTAGCGTAAATGGCGAGGCAAAATAAAACCATTCGGGTTTTTTTTATAATCGGAGAGTTCACGACCTTTTTGGTCTCTTAAATTTGAATAGCATCCTTTTTTCACCTCACAAGACACAGTTTCAAACTTTTCCAAGATTTTATTAAGATGAACTTTCATATTTTGTAACAGATTTGCCATACATGTAGCCTCTAGTGTTTTTACATGATATTTCTAAAATTTAACATGACCTACTTTTTGAGCACACGTGAAGCAATATCCAACTCATCCCAAAGTTCATGCAGACAAACATTCTGACCAAGTTTTATTTACACAGCTTATCTTTGAGAAAATCCTTAAAGAAGAGCAAGTGCTCTGTAAAACAGGCTAAACATACCAGTCGGTCCTTTTGCAGGTAGTAACTAACCATTTCTTTTTTGTCTTTAGATTCTTCTTAAACATACCTGAAATGGATTGCCTCCTTTCATTGTCTATGTTTTCTTGCGTTGTTGGTCCGCTGCTTTGTTTTGTTTCTTGCCATGGATATGGATCTAGAAAAGCAGACAGTTATTTACTGAGATTTTCTGAGAAATTAAATCTAAGAATATTATATCATTGTGCTCAAGATAAGCATGAGATCCATGGGGAAGGGTATGGGATTGTCTAAACTTTTGTCATTTGATGATTAACCACAGCAGCTGTTCTTGTATGAAAATATTACTCAGTAATTGCTCCATTAAATAAGAAAAACAATGGCTTTAATATGCTTTTTGCAAACACAATTGTTTCACGAGGCTTCTACAAGAATTGAACCTTGGAAAATGAGATTTATTTTAGATCTGATGTTGTCTTCACCTGTACAGCACAATGTGCTTGATAATATCAAGGTTGCATTTCTTAAAAACTCCTTAAATTATAATAGCTTAGAAAAAAGCTAATATGTGTACAGAAATCAGGTCAGGTAGAAATGCTGATAGATTTTTAATGTAAAATATTCCCATGTTTGGGGGTCATCAGCTGTGGAAACCTGGAGTGTGAGGAAGGATTACCCATTCTACTGCTGCCTTCTTGCACTTAGAGTGTGAATTGTCAAAGCAAAACATGGATGTTCCAACGACAGATCTATTGGTGTTTGAGAAAGAGGAGGAGGAGACACAAGCAGTATGTCATATCCTCATTTTATGATTAAAAGTACCCAAGTGTGATGAGGGACCATGTTTACATTCAGTCAATCTGGATCCCACTGATAGATCTGATCTGTAATTCTAATTTTTATGAAAGAAAACTAAAATTCAGTTCTCATTCTATCTTTGTTTAGTTATATATCAAAGAAGTTGTTTCAGAACAAATTATCTTCTGGTATATGTTTTGACTTTTTTGCCTGACAAATTATCACACCTAACTGTCCCTCTCTCCCAGTAGATTCCTAGTTATCATTCACCTGATAGTCAGAGCAAAAAAATGCATCAGCCAATACATATTCGGCATATACGGTAGTGAATGAAACTGGTAGCAGGAGCGCTAATTTATGAGCGAGTTAATTTATGCATAGATTGACTCCACCAAAATAACTTGCCTACATGTATATAAAATTGGTGCACTTTTGGTTTTTGTTGATACAAACCGTGTTTAAATGTTGTTTAAAATTATTTACTTCGACTTATAACACACTGCTTGCTGTTTTTGTTAAAGAAAAAACACACGCACCATCCAGAACATGGCCGTCTGAATATATGTACACTTTTCGGTAATTTGTCGACCTACAATTTGACGAATGTGTTGGTACACTCAGTATAAATTTGATATGACTTAATTAAAAATGGAATGCGTTGTACCTACATGACCTGTCAACTTATCATGGAGCAAAATTTCTTTGATTTAGAAAGAAACTTCTGATATTCTGAATCATACGTTGACATACCAAAAGCAGTAGTAATTGTGGTAAATATTTATTTGAACAGTACTTTCCAGTAGATATACTATTTAAGTCAGTAGATATACTATTTAAGTACATGTTATACTTATTAGTGAGCATACAGGCTCACAGATATAGGCAAACAACCAATAATGTCATATTTTTTCATAAGCAGCCAACTAGTTTTAAGCAGAGAAATTTAGGCTGTCCCTTGGTTGGCTGCTTAATACAAGTGTGACTGTAGTTAGAAACTGTTTAAAGGGTTGCTGGTCTTATTTTAGATAAGTGAATAAATTGTCATTTGGGAGGGGGTGTTATGACATAATATATTTTTAAAAGAAATGACATTTAATGCATTATCCTTACTTGCTAATCTTATGATATAAAATAATAAAAACAAGATCTTCTGAATAAGAAATGTGAAATACGAGCATAATTGATGGCATCAATACAGATCGCCTTTTTTTTTAAAGCAGAATAATATCTGAATGCTCTGGCCTCATCAATAGGACTTGAATATGTTTTGATAATAGGGAACAAATTTCATGCTGAAAAGTATTTATTTAATCATATATATACCATAGATGAATGATTTTTTAATTATAAAGAAACAGCCTTCTTTGTATAAATGTGACTTAATACACCATGTTATAGTAGAAGGACTGTAGGCTATATATTATGCTACTGGCAATAGTTGATTAATTTGTAAACACAAGAAAAAGCTTTAATAAGTACTTACATGTATTTTATATCGATATGATATATCGAAAATCATTTTTGTATTGATACATATATCAATGAATCTGACCAATACGAAGCCCAAGTAACAACGTTATTTCTCTGATGTTTCATTCAAAGCTCTAACTACTTACAAGCTGACTGTGTTGACATTGCAAATTGTAATAAAACTGTATCTTGTTTTTCTTTGATTGTGTACCAAACTGTCATATTTTTATTTGTGATGGACATTCAGAATTTACAATAAAGATGAGAAAAAAATATCTTAACCCTTTCACTCATGGTTTCGGGATTTTTGGCGTTGTGCGTCAGGCTAATAGTTTGGCGATCTTTGGCGTTGTGCGTCAGGCTCATGCTTTGGCGATTTTACGCTATGCTGTCATTTCCATAGTTTGGCGAAATTACGCCCTCAAAGTTAAGTGCAAAATCATAAGTGAATATTTCATGTAAAGTCTTTCTTTTATCTTTATTCAGTAAGATTAAGCCTTTATTTATACATTTAGTGAATAAAAAAGGGGGGTTGTTCTGAAAAAATTGTGACAATTTGCTAAGTTTGTAGAGCACCAAAATGGAATTTTCCATTGTTTACACTCGCTGGCAAATCTTACCATTTCTAAACCGCAACAACTCTCACATGGTCAGCCTTACAGTAAAAACCGAGTATGCCGATGTAATAAACATCCACTTCCTTCACAATAAATGGAAGTGAAGTATTTGATGTTGAAAAGTTTTGCCGACTTACCGGAACCCCCTGTTGCTTCGGGGCAGCATTGGATCATAAAACCCCCTGACTAATGAAAGGGGCAGAATGTTTTATTGCTCTGTGGATCAACTTGGAAGGTATTTAAGCTTCAACTGATTGCCTCGTTCATTAGCATTCTAATCGCTGCATCGTTAACACCTATTGAAAAAGATCTTGTACACAAATTGTTTGATAATACGTTTTGATAGTCTCACTTTATCTTGCTTCAGAAGTATGAAATGCCAGGTGGCCTGATAAGCCATCTGGTTATGCATTAGGCATATGGTTATTTAGGAAAACTGTATGAGTGAAAGGGTTAAGAAATATTATATTACTTTTTATTTTTTAAGACCTAACATTTTAAAGTTTTAGGTTATTCTAATTGTTAAATCATTAAATATGTGGATAACCTTTTATGTCATACATTCTGATTATAGACTTATAAGTTCTTAGTTTCAGTAAGTAGCTATGCTAACATATTGTTTAATATAAGTCATGGTGTAATAGTGTACCTATGTGATACGCAAAAAAGTATCATCAGTACCAAAATATTATGTATCGCAATACGTATCGTATGGTATGTATAGCGATACGTATCGTATTGTGAGGGTAGCGTATCGTTACACCCCTAACTTCAATATTTACTTAGTTCTGTAGATCAATTTACTTTTTATTGTGTATGAGTTTTTACCATTTTTACAAAAATCCAAGAAGGGTTAAAGGTAAAATACCTGGCGTTGATAAGTTATTCCAACAAGCATTTTTGCACAACTTACAATTTTCAGTGTCATTAGGACTTTTGTTGCCATTACGTTTATTTTTGGATGGCCTTTCATCTTTTTGACTTCTTTTTTTATCCTTGGAAGGGTTTGAGGAAGGGGCATTCTGCAAAGGCTAAAGTAAACACACAAGTGAAAATAATGCAAGAGAAAAAACAAACAACCTAACCTAAATAAAGTAAAAGTAATTAAGTCAATATAATATTCATCTGAAATTACAAACGACTGAGCAAAAATACTTAAAAAGAATACTTAAATATTGTTGATGTGATGAAGATAAAGAAGTTGTTTCAAAGATGCATATTGTATGAAAACACATTTTAAATGCTGAGAAAAGTAACTGTCGTTGGCTATTTTCGGAGACATTTTCTGAAAAGTCTCAATGAAAAGTCAGCCTAACCATATACACTACATGTTTACCAAATACGCTCAGTGGAGGTTTATATAAAAAAACTACCAGTAAATATTGTTATTTTTCCCAAAATAATTGTAATTTTGGGATAACAATATTTAGCCAAGTTCGGAGAAGATTGGGCCATAAATGTGGCTTCTAGCATGTCCACAAGTTTATAATATGTTTTGACCTTGTGGCCTACCTTTTGAACCCAGCTCCAAACTCATCCAAGATTTCTTGCAGGCAAACATTCTGGCCAAGTTTGATGAAGATTGGGCAATAAATGTGGCCTCTAGCATGTTCACAAGTTATTTCTAAGATTTGACCCAGCTACGAACTCATTCAAGATTAGTTGCAAACATTCTGACCAAATTTGCGGAAGACTGGATGAAGGCTGTAGCCTCCCATGTTGACGCCACATGCCCGACAAAGGGGTATCACAAAAGCTCACCTAAAAAGACATGCCACTGTACACAGGTATACCTGAACCACCACACCAGGACAAAGAAACAAGGGCCATTCCTAATTGATATTAATTAGTAAAAAGTATGTCAATATATATTAATGGATATTTGTTCAATTTTAGTACTCCCGGCAGTAAATTTGCTATAATCATTTAAGAACAATAATCTAACCAAAATTACTGCTTGAAAATAGTGAATAACAATGTATTCACTGTACTGGGGCTATAAGAATGATCCAAACAATATTTTACTGAACAAAACAACAGAGGGCCATAATGGCCCTATATCATACACCTGAGTGCCATGGACATTTTGATAAAATTAAGAAGAAATATCAGCAATGTTAAAACAGGCTACAATAATTGCAATACACATACAAAGGCAACATTTGGACAATCAGTTTCAATTCTTTTGACTACATGGCCATATACGAAATGGTCATGCCTGTGGCCATATTTGTTAATGGATCGAAATTCCTTGAACAAACTAGATACAGGCCCACATAAGCACGTGTTAAATATTTAAGCTCTAACTCTTTTAGTTTCTGACATGAAGAATCTGTAAAGATTTTCCATAAAGCAATACTTGTATATGGAATTGTCCATGCCCCTGGCGACCATGTTTTTTGAGGAATCAAAAGTCTTTGAATAATCTTGATACATGCGCACCCAGGGAACATTTCTACCACATATTAAGGTTCTAGCTCTTGTAGTTTCTGCCGAGTAGATTTTCAAAATTTCCTACAGAGCCACATCCTCTAGCATGCCATGTTTTTTGACGAATCAAAATGCTTTTTGTTCTCCCTGCCTGCTGAAGCTTTTGAGAAAGTTAAGTTGAATATGGACTGGCAGTTTCCAAGGAGGTGTTGCTTAAAAGTGTTCACAGACAAGTGACACCTGACAATAGCTAACCATGAGCATAAGCTAAAACACATGTTAATATGAACATGCTAGACAAAAAACCTCCCTACTCTAATATGATTATTGCATCTTTTTAGTGTATGCTCTTGTCCCCTAGTAAGAAACAGACAATCTTGGGGTATAAAAACTGACAAAATTTTGTGAAGAATGGACCAAAATTTAAATATCTTTTTTGCTACCTTAGCCTATCATATGATCCTATTTATTCCAATACAAAAGAAAATTAACAAAATATTGCCCCTTTTAAAAAAATTCTATTATTAGTTTCTTTATTGGGTTTATCATTCCACCAACAGTATTTCAGTTATCTGGAGACGGTGTCCACTTGAAGCAGATATAGTGCTGACTTCACTGTGTAAAGCATGCCGTGAACACCTGGCATAATACAACACCCAGTCACATTATCCTGACACCGAGCCAACCAGTCATGGAACTACCCTTATATTTGCTTGAGCGTAAGCAAGGGAGCTATATCATTGCCACTTTTTATGGCTTTGGTATGTTGCAGCCCGGGATCGAACCCAGGGCCTCCACCGACTGCGCTACTAGGTCCGGTCAATTACTTGACCAAGGGATGTTGTTTTTTGGCCCCACATGAACAAGTCTACAGATAAACTGTGTTTTCTTGCATAAGAACAATCAGATACAATACTACAATATTGAGGTGGAGTCAGATCCCTGAAACTCATTTAATGGAGTCAAGAAATGCCTAGTCCATATCCCTTTCAGCTCAACATGATCTTGAAGTCCAGTTTAAATTTAAAACCTTTGCCTTGCTCCGTGAAAAAACAGAAAAAGCTTCTCAAATTTATCTTCTATTACAAAGTTAACAAATACCTATACAAATGTTATGACAGCAATAGCATAACATCTACTTACACTGTCCACAACCTGATCGATTGTGGTTTCATCTGGAAAAAAAAATGGATATATCATATAAGAAAGATAAATTATTTTTATGAACTTTTACTCTTTTTAATAAAGTAAGAAAGTTAACAATTCATAGAAGGTTTTGATAAAACTTTTCATGTTATATAAGATAAATGACTTTTCACACAATGACATGCCTAAAATGTTTGTTTTTAAGAATGATCACTTTCGAAGTATCCAACTGGTAAATAGCATACCAGGTAGATTTTCTGAAATTTCTTATGTATGATTGACTTAAAGATTTATTACATAGCCTTGTTAAGTGCAAGTACATGGAAAATGAATGCTTAGTACATGAGAAATGCCTTATGACTTTTGAAAGTTATGTGATAAATAAAGTAAATGGCGGCAGCTTTAATCACCCACTGTCTGTATTTAATAACTAGGTGCATATGACTTAAATGTCATTTAACTTTACCACCAAATTGACAAAAAAAAAAATGCCAAATTTAAACGACTTATATTATTGAACCTTGCATCAATTTCCCATGGCATATGCCAATCTGTAATGTTTCTTTGTCCATTACATTTTGTACCTGCAAATATGTCTAAAAATAAATTAGACAATTTATAGACAAGAAAGAAGTAGAAACCTGAAACAAATACTTTGTCTGTTTTGAACAGTATAACAGAGATAGAACTTATTGTGACCTGACATCTTAAAGAAAAGAATTAAAGAACTACTCAACATATTCACTGTTTTAAAGGTGGTATCTAACGTACTGTCAATATCAAATAGATGTTACCATATCTTTCCGCTGTTCTGGGGAATTTGGACAGAATATCTGCAAAAATTCATATTTGAGTCAAGATTTTGAATACTACCGATATTGTTTGACATTACACTTTGTAAAAATAATCAGTCATTTGGTCAACAGTTTTGACTGTTCGCAAAAATACATGAAACAACTGTATACTGTTCACCCTTGTGTTATATCACTATCACTGGGATCTGATATTTGTAAAACACAGTATATAATTACCTTACCTATTTCGGTTACATGTTGACCACCCGTTTTTTGTGATCCTGGACCAAGAAATGGAATCTCTGTTTCGTCAACCTCATTATCTGCGCATTCAATAAGAACAACATTATATTAACCTCAACTTCCTTCATTACTTTAACTGTGTTACTCTTAATGCATAACAATGCATTCACATCTTTACCACAATACTCATCTACAACGAAAAGCTAGAAAGGTTTCTGTATAATACTATTTAGCTAAAGGTCGATAAAACGATTTTAGTTTTGGCATTTTGTGTCCCCATTTGGTTAGAAAGTAAGAAAACATATTTTGACTACATTTTAATCTTTAATTTTTGTTAAATAATATGTAATGTGCTACAAAAAATCGCAGCCTATATTTTAATGCTGATGTGATTATCTGCCCTTGATTTCTGTCACCTGATCCATGCTACGCAACCGTCTTGAGTATACCTATCATTAAGCGAAGTCATATTGGACACAGTTTAAAATTAAATTGTGTATGTTGTTTTTAAAAACTCTGAATCAAGTATCTCAGCATTTAGCAACAGTGCTAGACAGGTAAATCAAATATATAATTATTAATTTTGATAGTCTGGAAGCTAAGTAATATTACCATGCACCCCTCATTTGACGTTTTGTCATGGAATTCAAAATGTTCGTTAGAGTGTCTAGAACCAGAATCGCCAATGTTCCCTTCAATAAACAGTTTTAGCCTTAATAAACAGTAATATGGTTTTAAAGAAGCAAAACTAGAACTTAATAAAAGGTTATAAATTGGCAATTATGCTCATGTGCCAGTTATGCTCAATAGCATAAAATATTAATACATTTAAATGAGCATCTAAAAATAAACTTTAATACTGTAAAGATTATTAAATTAATGTTATTTAAAAGCAATATTCAAACAAACTAAACAGTTTATAAAGCTAAATACACACCTAGTAGTCGAACAAAAGTTGGTCTAAGATTCATATGAATTGGTCCATTTCACCTTTTTTTTTTATTTACCGAGTATTTATTGTCATCCAAATTTTGCTCCTTAAATTTTAATGCATAACTTTGTTCTCAAAGTCTGAGAAATGTAGATTTAAGTTGTATACGAATTGAATACTTTTTCGATATTTAAGTTTTCTTTAATGCTGGTGAAATTTTGGTGAGTTTTGTAACGAGAATTTGATGAGAAGGCTGCTTAAAGCTAACCATAAAATGGTAAAATGAGTTTAAGACAGGAAATTTACTGAAGACTACAACGATTTGAAATTAATAATCATGCAATTTAGCCTTCATGAATATTCATAACTCTTAATTATGAACTAAAAATAAATATAGTTTTTAAACACTTAAGCAGGTAAAAGATCTTTTTATACATATCTCATTTTTTTTAAACAAAAAGTTAAAGTGTTCTAACTAAAGATAGTGATTTTAATAAACAAATATCATAATTTGCATGAAGTCTTTAATTTTTGGTTTGAAACAGTACAGTTAAAGCAATTTATTCATATTCTATAACATAAATTAAGATTACTTTACTTAACCATTTAAGTTATAATAACCTCTAAAATATCTCCTTAGAAAAAGGAATTAACAATTTCTTCCTATTTTTTGCATGGATGCCATTTAAAACCTAAAATATTCTTACACAAATTTTAAATTGAATGTCTTATTCCTAATAAAGTAAGCTAAACCACAATGATGAACAAAGAAAAAAATTGCCACGTAGATGGAATAGACATAGACAAGTTCATTTCTCCTGGCATCAATTAATTTATTTTTTCTGTTTCTATTGCTATTTACTTAAAATAATTATATATGGGCCCAGCCCAGATTATTTCTATTCATTGAGCATTTTATTTGAATATAAGAAAATACAGCTGCTTCATTAAAGGTAAAATAAAAAACAACAACATTAGGTGACACTGGGTGAGCACATTAATTAAAATTTCATTTTCTTGTTAGGTTATAATAAAAAATTCAGATTGTGATATTTCAGAGTACAGATAATTTTAAGGCATTTTAAAATTAATTCAAAGTATGTATCACATGCGACTTTAATCAACTGAATATTTAAAGGCATTTTTGCAAATGCTAACAATAAATGTATGATTTTAAAGAACTTTTGCTGTCTTTTATCATGGTATGTTCTAAGTACAGTAGATTACACTTCTCATATGCATGCTCTTGGAAGTAAAATATGAGGGGTTAATAGACCTTTTTCCCAATTGGCTGATTTTAACAAATCACATGACCCACAAGATTCTGAACGAGGCTATACGTGACATAATCAGTGATTTACAGACGTTTGAGTAAATGACCATTTCAGTAAATTTATCTTATATTGTGAATAATCTTGACAATTCAGTTAATTGATGACTATATGGTATTTGCATAGTGCAATACACCATTTTATAGTGATCGCATGTCCGGCATTATACACTGGCAGGTGCACGGCCATCAAGTAAACTTCAGCAGCACAGCTATTACAGTAATGTCCGTATATACACCTTTTGGGTTTATTTTGTCAGATGAAGATAACGAGAAAAGTGAACATCCACAGCAACAAAAAACATTTTGTAAATTCACGAACACTGGCGAGAGTATCCGTTAAACCTTAACTACACGTTTCAGTTCAAAAGAAAAAATGTCTTTGTAGCTAGCTGTATGTTGAATAATATATAATTTTTACATTATACTGAGCAAGCCTTTTTTGTATTTTGTATGAAATTAAATTAACGACTAAACAAACTAATTGCTGATAGCATATTTTCATCAGTAATTCAAGTGTATATTAATTCATGTACATGAATGTTTTTTCCGCCATCGAATAGAAATGCTGTACCTGTATACTTCAATGAACTAAGGTGATTGATTAAAAGGCAAAATGTTTATTTTCTTACTCCCATAAATGTATATCACTACCCGTATGTCCATTATTATTTAATAATAAACTATAGATTTAACAACACTATGACTAAATGTTTGAATGAGGAGTTTTTACTTTCTTCACATGGCATATTACGAAAAAGCAATTTCTTTTTTTATTAATATAGCACGTTTATAGACAGATCTAAATGAAAAGGTGTGTTTCTTATTAAGGTGAATAGAAGAAGTGTGCACGTCAATTCATATAATTAAGTGATTATGTATAGATTGTCTATCTTTGACATAAAAATTGTTAACTAAGTGCATGCTTTAAAGTATTATTTGAATACATGCAGTGTACACATGTTTAGACATGAAGGAACCTTTGTGGAAGGAGATGTGCTACATTGTGAGGAAGTCATGCTCTTATTCAGCACCTGACCAAGTGGCATCACATACAAGGTGATTAAGAAATGCCCCAAGTTTCTAAGTAGTTTATGGTCACTTCTACATACAGTATGGTGTAAGGAGACTATTCCAAACTGCTGGAGACAGGCAGTGGGCTACTTCATACCAAAGGAGAAGAACACTAAGAACATCATGCAATTCAGGACAATTTCACTGCTGAGTGTAAAAGGGAAAATTGTGACCCGGCGCCTGACATCATACATGGTCAGTAACCAATACATCAACACCTCAGTACAGAAGTGAGGAAAAGCAGGCCAATCAGCTTGCATCGAACATAAGAGAGCCATTATACAACTGCTGCATGAGACGAGAATCAGCCATGGAGGCTTAACTGTAGTTTGGCTGGACGTTGCAAATGCCCATGGCTCTAATCCACACCAAATGATCAAGACTGCACTGCATCATTACCACATTCCTGACCAAGCTAGAAACCTCATCTTGATCTACTTAAATAACATTCAATTGAGGTTTTCAAATGATCAGTTTACCACCAATTGGTTACAGCTGGAAAATGGGACTGTCACTGGATGTACCATTTGATTTACCCTGTTTGTGACGGGGATGAACATTATCATCAAGGCAAAGTGAGGGAGTCCAGGGGCCAAAAAACAAACAATGACATCCATCTTTTATCCAAACACTGGATTCATGAATGACAAAACTGACACAACAGAATGAAAACATTCAAGCAAGATGGATAATAAAAGCGCTTGATGAGACAGTAACATGGACTAGGATGCAGTTTAATGAAATCAAAGTGACTGGTTGTTCGAAAGGGGAAAGCCACAGACAGTTTCAAGCTTGTAATCCAAGGGGAAGAGATTCCTTCATTAACAAACAACCCAGTTGTTCCAGAAAAATGATTTGACTCTTCACTTACAGACAGAAGCAGTAAATACATGCTGCAACCATGTCATTTCAGTTGTTATGTTTTAGACATGAATTTACAAGATCGTATACAAATTAAACATAATGGCGACAATTATACAGTCTACTAACTTTACATTGTTAATAATAAGATTTTGCAACATGCTTGTTATGACCTGCATAAGGATAGAAAGGTTGAACAGCTGTAAGGGAAGCAGTGGATTACTTCGTTATTATGAAAGTTTTAAAACAAAGTAACACTTTGATCATCAATATTCAAATTTAAGAGAGGTCATTTGGTTAAAGTATGTATAGTGTAAGAAAATTCATGCTGTTGATGCATTCTAACTATGTGTATATTTTTCTTCATGTAAAGAAAATGCACAAAATAGACATCTTTTCATGAGCTGAGAATGCTGTACCGTTACAGTGCTGTCATGTTTTCCTGAAAATTTCATTTGTAAATTTTTAAATTATGAGCTTTAAAGTGAAAAGTGGGGGATCAAAGATCATATGGAGAAAATTGAAAATTGCATGTGTTTCATCCTTTATACTCATGACCTATTGTTGAACATTGACACCAATTACAAAGATTAAAAAATTAGAGCTTTTTCTAAGCATTTAAGGTGTATTTAATATCATGTCAGTAAAGCAAAATCAATCACCTTTCTTCTTTACAACCTACACAAGCAAAATAACAATTATATTACACAAGACCATCTCCTACACACGGATAACAACGTTACACAATGACATTAGGCATACCAGTCAAATGCATGAAGTGGAATTGTTATGCCCCAGTCGCAGGCCAGTCAACTCTTCAAATATCACCAACATCATTAATTGGCTCATTTGAATACTGTTCCATTCTGTGTAGCATTGGGAGAAAGTTAATTGAATCAAATATTTTACTGATGTAATGGTCATACTAGTGAAAGGATTGAGGAAAAAAAGCAACAACACAATTCTCCCCATTTCAAAACATACTCCAATTCAAAAATAATGAGGAAATACTACAAAATACTTTCAAAACACTACAAAAGAAGCAGTCTATACATAAAATGTGACACATAATGATATTACTGTTTCTACACTGACATTCATTCCGCTTATAGGGTCAATTTATATACTGTGGTCCATTTTGAATGTGATTCATGCTCTTTTTGCATGACTATGACTTAGAACTAAATTACATCAAAATAATTTACAACAGTTTTTTCTCTTATCTAGTGATACGTAATTAATATCTCAAATGATTTTAATCAATCTAATACTTGTGAGTTGATGGATGTTTTTTGTCCACCTTGTTAAATGTTAAATGTGTTGGCAGTGGAGAGAGATTTATCTGCTAATGCATTTTTACTGAGGGTATTTGTTTTGCAGAGTATTTGCTCAGATACCATTTAGTGTATCTTAATTAGTCATTGTCAAGGATGTATTACATTGTATTATATTAAACACAAGGTTATGCTAAAATATAAAATAAACTAGCAATACTTTTCTTATTACAAAATAATATGTTATTTGTTTGCCAAACATGCAAAATCATGTTCATAAACAGTTTATCAAATGTTCACACACCAAACACCAACGTTAGCAAATTACTGTTCATTGTATAATATAAATAGCAATAAATTTATGTCTGTTCTGGGTATTAAGTCATGTGAGTCTGACTGTTGCCAAAATGTTTTCATCACACTAGTTAAATAATGTTGCCTGAAGGCATTCCAGCCATCATACCATAGAAATACTTGGGACATTTCAGTTTGAAAAAAAATATAACAAGAAGCAAAACTTTTAAGGAACTTAAATTTGTAAGAAATAACGACAAACTGTCAAATTTTAAATGGTAAACTTTATTGATTTTTTTTAAAATCGGGTGATGACCGTGTATAGAAAAACATTATTAAATAACTCCTATCTTGGAATTTAAACACATTTTCAAATGACACCCCCACCTAACCTCATATTGTGATGTTAATTTGTTGAGAAAATGTGTTTCTTTTTTTAATTCATTTGTACTTAAATATGTCATTTACACATGCACAAACACCATGTATTTTCTATATATATTTGGTTGCTAAGATTTTGGTAGCTTGATATGCATGCACATGATGTTAAATACAGCTGCTGATTCATTACTTGCATAACTCGAACAATTTCATTTAGGCTACTGAAATTAAATTTGTGCACAGTTTTAAAGGACTTAAATATTAACACAATGTGTTAAGTAAACCTACAGAAAACCATTTTATTTCTTCCTGAGGCCAAATCAGGGGTAGAGCATTTGAAAAAGGGGAAGGAATCTCCCAATGTTTCAACATGACCTACCCAGGAACACATTCACATTCCTAAATTGAAAACACAAGTTTTCCCTGTAGAGAAGCTTAAATTTGTAGTCACATGATTTTTCACATTTAGTAAATTGGCTCGAAATATCATAGTTAAATTTAACAAACATGCAACTAGAGTACAAAATAAACTAAGGAAAGCCCAAGACAGTTTATTATAAAACTAAATTTCTAAGAAAATATGTCTAAAAGGCCCTTTTCAGTGATGCTAGTCCTATACTTATCTTAAAGGAGACATTTTTTAGTATCTTACCTGATTTCTGATTCTGATTTATTTCTCTATTTTTTGAACAAGCACAACAAACACAATCTGTAATAAAAATAATGTAAATTAACATAAAATAGATAACAGTCAAATCTAAATTAAAAGAATATTTTTAGCAAATAAATAATAACAGAACTTATAATATTTTACTGAAACCATTTAAATGTACTCCTTATAACATAATTTTTAATAAAATCCTTTCGTACCTAAGGACTTCTGTCTGGGTCTGCAATAATTTTCTATTCTTTATTACAGTTAGTGGTTGTGATAGTATGAGACCAGGCTATCAATAATCTACCGGAACTGGTAGAGCAATTGGTAAAGCATCAGTTCTAGGTATGAAAGGCCCCAAGTTTGATCCTGAGCCACGATATACCAAAGCTGTAAGCTCTCTTGCTAATGCTCATGCAAATATAATGGTAGTTCCACTGGTGGTTGGCCCGGTGTCAGGATATTGTGACTGAGTGTTCTATCATGCCAGGTGATCAAGGCATGCTGTTCACAGTGAAAGCAGCACTATTTCTTCTTCAAGTGGACACCATCTAAAAAAAATGAAATACTGCTGGTGGGACAATAAACCCAATAAACAAACAAAGAAATTATCATCTTCGAGGTTAATTAGAAGAAAAATTCAAATAATGAACCTGGGTAATATTTATACTTAACCTAAAGTTTATCAAACCTAAGACAGAAAAGGTTTTTATAAGTAATTTTTATTGACTGAAGTGCTTGTATTCATTTTTATCATTGATAAAACTAAAACTGGAAGAATAAAACAATGTCAACAAGCTTAAAATCAAAGATAATGTGCTACCTTTGCTGTGGCACCATGCGGTGAACACCTGACATGATACCACAGTCACAGTATCTTAATACCTGGCTGATCAGTAGTGAAAATAACCTGACTGATCAATTATCATTTTCTAAAAAAACAATTTACACATTTTAAAAAATTCTCACCCTTTCCCCGGAGGCTCCACACAATAAACCCAGTAACAAGACCTGGAAAAATAAAGTTTAAATTTTAAAGCGAAAAATATATGCGGTGAAGTCTAGTTGGAAAAACAAGCAATTTTTGGGCAGTGCCACTTGTGATTAAGTTATTTTTCAAAGATGATAAGCTGATTGCTCAATCTTTACACTGATGTAACTTGAAACTCATATGGTAAATTTAATATATATTTTGTTGTATTGATTGTTGTTGGCACTTCTTTTTGTTGCACCATTAACTGTAACAATATTAACAATACATGTAGCTTTTTAATTTGTTGCAAACCTACTAATGTGAAAAAGTTAATTTTATTTAGTTGAATAATTATAAATGTTTTGCCATCAAACTTGAAAATCAAAAACAAAAGTGAAAACAATGTCAACGTGACAAAACTAGATGAAGAATTCAAATCAAGGTCACAATGGCTCCATTTTCATATATGTTCTTAGATGGTCTTGTACAATGGCCTCTCAATGAGCAAACAAATTATATTTACCAGTAATTCTTTGAACTTTTCTTAAAATTTCTAAGAATTGTATCGTAATTTTCATTTTTACCAAGGTAATGAAAATATTACATAGAAACAAATTAGCAGATATTACAGAACAAATCTGGGCTCTTTATCTGTGACTGAGATTGGCATAAGCCCCTATGCTTTACTGCTTAACAGTTCAGCAATGTTTTGGGAGGTTAAAAGAAGACGATTCTTTAGGTCTGTGTAAATTCACACATGCTCATCTCCCATCGTTGATGACGTTAAAGTTGATCAACAGTCTATGTAACCTGCTAGGAATACCTGTCAGTCTTGTCACTGCACTGATAGGTGCAATATAGATAGTGTATTGTACAGCTTTCAGTCGTAACTAACGACTTTGTGTTTCAACAAACTATTCTAAGTAATACTGGATTTTAATTTTAAGCTTAAATGAGTATGGAATATGATTGCATTGTTGAACTTTCCCAGCAAGACAGACTTCACATACAATTCAAAATGCAATCATATGTTTAAACTTTAGTTAATCTATTTCATTCTCAACACCAAAACTGTGGACAAAATTACTAGTTATGCTTTTGTATTTTTATTATCTAAATAGAACAATCAACTACTCTGTCTGTGTGCGGACAAAATATTAATTAAGGTTTCCAGACAAACCCCTTCTAGACAATAAAAAAAACAAACCCACCCCACTAACAAGGACGGGGCAGTCAAAAACTCTCCCATATTTTTTCCTATTCAGACTAAATGCCTCCTGTCTTGTTTTCTATCCAAAACTGTGAGAATTCAGAATAATGTTGGTGGTGAGGCAAATAAGACTCCATGGAAAACAATTGCAAGAAACTAAGTACATGGTACAAAATCTTGACAATAAAAGTTAGTAAATGAGTGATATTAATGGCATGAAATGTATAACATGTTCCTAGTATGGAAATTGGTAAGGAACATATAGTTCTGGCATAAAAGCTGGTAAAGGGAATATAAAATCTAATATGAAAGTTTATAATGGTTGTATTATTATGGCATGAAACTTTGGAAAAACGATACATTTCTGGCAAAAATTAGTAAAGGGTAAATAATCCTGTCATAAATCTTGGTAAAGGAGATATATTTCTGGCATGAAAGTTGATCTAAGGGACATAACTCAGACATGGAAGCTGGTAACAGGGATATCATTCCAGGATAAAACTTGATGAAAGGGAATTAATTCTGGCATGAAAGTTGATAACAGGGACATAATTCTGGCATGGAAGTTGGTAACAGGGACATAATTCCAGCGTAAGACCTGGTGAGGGGATATATTTTTGGCATAAAATTTGGTAAAGGGGACATATTTCTGGCATGAAAGTTGGTAAAGGGGACATATTTCTGGCATGAAAGTTGGTAAAGGGGATATAATTCTTGCATGAAAGTTGGTAAGGTGGATAAAATTATGTTATGAACTTTGGTAAAGAGGATATACTTCTGACATGAAAATTGGTATAGAACATAAAGAACATATGATTCTGTCATGAAAGTTGGTGAAGGGAATATAATTATGGCATGAAAGTTGTTAAAGGGGATATTACTCTGGAAAGAAAGTTAGTAAAGGGGATTTTATTTTATTTTAAAGCTTGATAAAAGGGATAAAGTTGGCAACATGCACATGTTTCCAGCATAAAAATTGGCGAAGGGGATATATTTTTGGCATGAAAGTTGGTAAAGGGGATATATTTCTGGCATGAAAGTTGGTAAAAGTTATATAATTCTGGCATGAAGGTAGGTGAAAGGGATATAATTCTGTCATGAAAGTTGGTAAGGTGGATAAAATTCTGGCATGAAAATTGGTAAAGAACATAAAATTCTGTCATGAAAGTTGGTGAGGGGATATAATTATGGCATGTATGTTGTTAAAGGGAACAGAACTATGGAATGAAAGTTAGCAAAGGGGATTTAATTTTGGTATAAAACTTGATAATGGGAATATAATTCTGGCATGAAAGATGGTAAAGAGGGTATATTTCTGGCAAGAAGTTGGTGAAGGGGTCATAATTCTGGCATGAATATTGGTAAGGTTGATTAAATTCTGTCATAAAAGTTAGTAAAGGGGACAGAACGCTGACATGAAATTCGGTAAAGGAAATTTAATGTTGGTATAAAACTTGATAAAGAGGATATAATTTGACCACAAAACTTGGTAAAGGAGATATAATTCTGGCATAAACGTTGGTGAAGGGGATATAATTCTGGCATGAAAACTTGTAAAGGGAATACAATTCTGTCATGAAAGTTGGTGAAGGGGATATAATTATAGCATGATCTTTGGTAAAGGGGATTAAAGTCTGGCATAAAATTTGTTAAAGGGGACATAATTTCGGCAAAACATGCTTAAGTTATTTAATTCTGGCATGAAAGTTGGTAAAGGGGATAATAGTCTGGCATGAATGTTGGTAAATGAGATACATTTATGACATAAAACTTGTTAAAGGGACACGTTTTTTGACAAAAAATGAGTTAAGGGGACATAATTCTGGCATAAAACAGGGTAAAGGGGACATAATTCTGGCATGGAAGTTGGTTTGTTTATTGGGTTTATTTGTCCTACTAACAATATTTCAGTTATCTGGAATGTCATCTCTTGAATCAGATATAGAGCTGCCTTCTCTGTGTATAGCATGCCTTGTACACATGGCATGAAACCACACCCAGTCACATTATCCTGATACCGGGCCAACCACTAGTGGAACTACCCTTATATTTGCTCGAGCGCTAGCAAGGGAGCTATACCGCTACCATTTTCAATGACTGCGGCCTCACATACCTGGAGCCAATGCTCTACCAATTGTGCTACCAGGTCCGGTTGAAAGTTGGTAAAAGGGAAATAATTCTGACATAAAAGTTGTTAAAAGGGACATAATTCCTGCATACAACTTGGTAAAAGGGATGTAATTCTGGCATGAAAGTTGGCAATCGGAACACCTCTGATAATTCATGAATCATCTCTCGGATGTATGTAGGTAGTCGGATCACCTTGGCCATTTCCCTTAATGGGACTACTTTTGTAACAGACATCAAAACAAAGATGGCATCTTGGATGACAGCTCACTACAGTACAATGCCTGTAAAACTTCAATTTGTTGTGGCTTCAAATTTAAATCATCCAATTTTAATTTACCCAGCGCAGCAGACAAACAGCTGTCAAACAATGGCAATGTTTATGTTTTGTGCGAACTATATTTTAGGCATATTCTTCTTCTGACTTCCGCCAAAAAAGACGATTGGATTTCAGTATCATTGCACCATATACATCCAAGGGATGCTTGTCCCAAGGATGGAATTACCCGAGGAATTTTGATTGGAAAGATTTTAAAGGGGACATAGTTTTGGAATAAAACTTTGTAAAGGCGACATAATTCTGGCATGAAAGTTATTATCATAGACAGTTCCCATATAAAACTTGGTAAAGGTGATACATGTATAATTATGGCTTAAAGGTTGGTAAAAAGGATATAATCATGGCATCATTAAACTTGATAAAGGGAACATAATAATGATATGAAAGTTATTATTGGGCACCATATTTCTATGAATAAAACTAAGTAAAGGAGACATAATTCTGGCACTAAAATATTACATAGAAACAAATGAGAACAATAACATAGCAGAAAACCTGGTAATTGGGACATACAGTCCTGGCAATGTACCAGTTGTCCAAAACATCGTATATCGTGCGTATTTCTATCGTAAACGTATCGTATGGTAACGTAACATATCGTGTAACGTAATAGGCCTATCGTGAAGTAACGTAACGAGCCATATCGTAAATGGTACATCGTATCGTATCGGAACGTAACGCTTATGACAAGACCGTGGTATCGTAGCGAAACGTATAGTATGGTAACGTAACACAAGGAGAATTGCACTGTGCCTTCTCATAATTCTTTAATACAAAGATACATATATTGTGACATTTTTCTAATGACATTATCATGCTCATACAAAAGTTCACAGGAAATTTAAATGTCATATTAAATGCTTCACAAATACAAAAAGAAGTTTTGTTCTAAACAGAAACTAAACTATATTTTACATTTCCAGTACATGCATACTATCGATGAGCAAATTAATATTGCACACCTTCGAACTTATTACTTGAATGACAATATGCGTAGATTGAATATGAACGGACGTTTAGGAAAATATTCGTGAAAACTAGGATTCTGGTTATTTGCCCATGCTTTTAAGGAAAATAAAAAGCAGTAAGACGTAATTAGAATAAACATACAGCTGGTAAAAAACTAGCTATAACATAATGTAGCTCTATGTCAGGTTATGGAAAAGAGGTTTGTCTCAAATATGGGATTCAAATCATACGGCTCATATACAATGAACATTGTTAATAAATGATTGGACCGTGTGTAATCATCTCTGATATTCCGACAAGTTAGTTAATTGTAAAGCTAGCTTACCTATGTCATCGCTGGGCACAATCAACATTGATATAGTCTCTTCGCCAATTATTTTAAACGCGTAAATTTTATACACATTTATGCGAACTTAAAAAAATAAATAAAAGCAATTCAGTGCTCGACAAAAATTCAATAAAAGTATGTTCACAAGTGTAGCAAACAAATTAATATAACTATTCTTCTGCCAGTGATGTGATCAAACGTTTAAGGTGTGAATGTGTTTGTCAAAACAATGTGCTAGTATCATAATCATAAATAACAGTAAACATCTGTCATCATGCCTTCTTAATTTCCGTACATTTTCCCGCCCTGCCAATCACGTGCACGTGTGTTAAATTGGTGACAATCTTATGACACCACTAATCTTAAAGGAAGTAGGATTTTCAGCCGTTCGTTATGTTAATTGGTTTGATCCTTTACGTGTTGACCGGAGGTGTTAATTGGTCTGTTCTTAAATCGATTTCCTCTTATAACGAAATGGTCCTTTGTAAGTCTTTTTAGGATGATAAAGCCATTTACATACTCTCCTAAAATAACTAGCGCACATCGGCATGTACCTTGACGTCAGTATGGATACTGAAAAGAATACCGTTGGGGTAACAATAGAAAATGATATAATATCTAATCATTGCAAAATCAAGCAAGTCAGCAGACAAATATAGTCTTTACAGTCTCTGGTCAAAAAACCTCAATGCCTTTATAAAACTAGGGTGGATACCAAGCCATGGAGAAAGAGCTATAATTAATAAAATAAATATAAAAAATAACGCACAAATTCAGATATTCGAATATGTTGGTAGGACTCTAAATTCGATATTTACTGCCACAATATCGTTAGTTTAGAATAGTTTTTAATTAAAACTAGGATCAAGCTACCCTGGTAAAGAATGCAATTTCACCAAAGGGAACTGTCCTTACTGTGACATAGAGAAATACTTTAACCCCGTGCTGTTTTGGTTAAGGCAGCACACAATAGCAAGAGATAAGCTACAAAGACCTATATTATTCACATGTGTCTTTGCTTATTGTACCAGCGGAAAAGGCAGTTTTAATAAAAATGCAACACTTTAATACCTAGAAGATATTAAATACGTTAAACACATTTAATTCTCTACTAAAATATATATTATATACGATATACTAAACTAATTGAATTACCAACCCAAGCTTAACTACTCACACACTTTTCCCGTACTTTTTTCACTTTAAAACATCATTGTAACTAGTGTGTAACTTAATGTGTTATTTGTTCATTATCATCCGAATTCATGTTCACTTTTAGTTCAAAAAGTGTCAGCTCTAATCAGGAGTAGAAAACATTTCAATGGTAAAAATTTTAAGAAACAGTTTCTTAGAGGTGTAATGCCTTAAAACAACGAGCAGTCGTAACCTTCCGCCAAATTGTGGTCCAGCCAATAAGAGAATGGGTTTATTAGGAATGTTTAGATTTTAAAGAGATTTCACCCCATCAGGTGTCTTGTGGGTTTTGAAACTTTAGTTATTGTTTGATTTGGATATGATATCTGTTGGACATTGTAATAATTCAGTTTATGTAGGTGTTATCCTATATTATCAATTAAATATTTAATGAAATGCATTTATTCTAAAAAAGATTAAGAGCGCGTATTATTAGTTCTTCTTTGTCGGGGGTGGGGGGGGGGGGGGTGTTACTTTCTTCACCTAGGTAGCTGGATCCGAGTCTGAGTCTAGTAATATTTAATCATAGGCTATATAATGATGGTGAGTTTAAATCTCCAAATTCATATTAGAGATTTTGCTTAACATTTGTATTTTAATCTATATATTTCTTTGATTAGTTCTTGTCTATTCTTTTCATAAATTGTCTGAAATGCTTGTAAATAACTAAGAGAGCCGGGGTAAATATTTATTGTTGATCGGCAATTTTGTTCTATTTGAACACAGTTTAGGGGTTATAATTAACAGTTCGCATCTTAATATAGAATGTGTAGAGTTTAGTTTTATTTTGGCCTTGTTTATTTATTCTGTTGATTTTCAATCATAATAACCCATGCTCCTATAGCATTTTTGTTTGTATCCTTGCTACCGTCGGTGTAGATGTGGATGTGGGTAGCGATATCTCAGTACTCAGTATTTGAGTTAAGTTTAACTAAGGGAATAATCTTATCAATTATGTCAATTACGTCTTCTAAATTTGTTTTAATGTTAATGAATTTGATCCCTACATTGAAAGGATTAAGTGGAGGTGTTAATTTGTCGGTTGTTAGTCCAATTTTGTCTCATAATAATATAATTATTATTTAATAGTTCTGTTTCTATCTTTTTAGTTTGTTAAGGTTTTTTTTCCCGATTGACCCATATTCTACTATTCCTTACCGAATTTTTTATTTAATAGTGCTTGAAAAAGGGTTGAGTATGAGACAATGGTATGTTTCTGATGTTATTTATTTTCTAGCAGCTAGTCCATTTATGTAGGTTATTCGGTATATGTACCTACAATTCACGCGAGCGATTATAAGCCCCCAGACAGATTGCCACTTTTATGACACAACGTTTCTATTCAAATTAGACGGGCAGTGGTCATTAAGCTGTAGTGCACAACACCTGCATCCGGTCTGAAGACATGTCATACATGTATGAAGATCCCAGCACACATAATCTGGCTGTGAAATTTCACTTCCGTTTAATGCAGATACGGATGCGGGGAATACGGGTAGAAAATTGAAATATATGTGTATAGAAGAGTGGTGTAAGAATGTTAGGAAATTACAGATTTAAATTAATTTGTCTTAACATGGTACATTTTTACACACGTGTTAAAGCAGGCTATCATATTGGCGTCACTTACTTATCATTTGCCTACACATTTTACCATTTAGACGGAAATAGTTGTATTGTCTCATTTGAAAGGTGTGAAAACATTACCGCCTATATGCGCTGGAAGTGGGCCGATTGGGGCAGAACGAATTGGACTAAACCGAGTTGGTACAGTATAAATAGGCTGATTGAACCTTTACTTTAACAACATGCCGCATTTGCCATGGTATTTGTGTAACGTGACGTAAATGGAAACAGTACAGTATGTTGTATCGTAGCGTACACCGTATCGCATCGTAACATGTAGATTTTCTATCGTAATGCATATCGTGTATGGTATCGAACCGTAATGTGTATGGTATCGTGTAAAAACCGCACATGGTATCGTACATCGAACGTAATCGCACCGTACGTACATCGTATCGTGTGACAACTGTTACGGTTCCAGAAATGTAATCATGGCATGAAACTTAAGATTAGCAAATCAAACATAATTCTGGCATGAATGTCAATGCATGGGACATAATTCTGGCATTAAGTGTCAGTTTGTGAATATTGAGAACAGAACAAAAATAAAGACAATCTTTAGAAATATCATAGCAACAGACATATTCTTTTATTTCTTGCCTTAATTCAGTTTCTTTATATTTTAACAAGTTTTAGTTTAAGATTCTTACTTGTTATGAAGTGTATAAAAGCAAATACACAGACTGAAAAATAAAATCTACAAGCAGCTTACTACAGCCATTTTGGAAGTAGACCAGTTTGAATCCCTAATTTCTCATTCATTATTCCCAAGACTAAATTGGGGAAATGATGGACTCCCTTTTAAAGACGTATTTTATCAAACAAAAACAGTCTTTAGTTTGTAAATGATTGCAACCTTAATGAAATTCATTTAGTTAGTACCACTAGCAGAAACATATTAATCAAAAGAAAACAGTTGAACTAATTACAAGTAACCCATGATCTGTAAAATAAATGCCGATAGTGAAAATAACCAAATACTCTGAAACTTTCTTCTTCTCAAAAAAAAGACACTTTGTTAATAGGATTAAGTTGTAGTAAAGCCTCATAAACACTGACCAGCAAGGTTCTGGATTGTCCACATTAGATGCTTTCAAAATGAAAAACAGACAAGTGGATGAAAGAGAAAGTTTTGGTGAATTTGGTCTGGAAAAACCTTTCTTATAACAAAATAATACTGTTAAAATTTTATTTTACAAATACATCATTGTGACACAATGATGGCCAATACGAAGTATAATATAAAGTATTAATCAGTGCGGTTTTTAAACGTTAATCCGAGCGTAATTGGTACATGTTATACATGTATGGAAAGATTAGACTCTCCTCTACAGTTACCTGCACGAGGAAACCGGGAATAACCTACACAGTGAGCGCAATGTTCACTTGAATCAACTGACAGCAAAAAAAATAAGGTGTGGGTCGGTGAAAATGATGAACGGCCCCAAGTTGCCTGTAGAGCTCGCACCTCAAAACGCATTATGTATGCATTATTTTTTGATTGCCAGGGAATGGTGGCTCGAATTCCTATACCAGAAGGCAGGAGTGTTACTGGAATATTTTACCGAGATTCAGTTCTTTCTGCTGTTGTAAGCCACTATACTGCAGCACGTCCCTGTCCCGGCGTACGCGGATTAAGCTCCTTCATGATAACGCACCTGCCCACAAGTCAGTGGTGGTAAAGTCGTATCTTAGCGACAACAGCATTGATACTTTACCACACCCTGCATATAGCCCTGATCTTGCTCCGTGCGATTTTTGGTTGAATCCTTATATCAAGAACTACATGAGAGGTCGACGTTTTGAATCTCGGCACGCCGTCGGCAGCCCGCTTTTCCAGTGTCTTAACACTATACCTAAAGAGTGCTACCGAAAAGCATTTTTAGATTGGATTCATCGCTTGGAAAAGTGCATCCAAGTCAAAGGGGAATACTTCGAAAGGTTGAGTTAACAATTTCTGCAGAAATATTACGTATACGACTAAAGCGCCACACCGATTAATACTTTTTAAATGCCCTTCGTATAGCCAAATTCAGCTATTATAGTGGAGGAACACCGCAGACAAATGTTTGGACAAAACCAAAAGCACATAGCAAGTCATCTGGAAGACCTTCCCACTTTAAAACAATAATGCAGGGTAAGCTATCTAACTGCGACGACAGGCCTTGAGGTTGGAAACAGTTTACGGGGAAAATGCTTATGTTTTCTCAACATCTAGCAAAAATAATAAGCTTTTCAAAGGGTTCACACTGGCCTTCTTACAGAAAAGTGTGCACTATTAATAGAACTATGTTGTTGTTTCTTATTTCACAAACAGAAAAAGTTAACCAAATGCAGATTATATAGGAGGTAAGGAAGTTTGTAAACAAGAGGGCCATGATGGCCCTTAATCGCTCACCTGATGACACAGGCTTTAAGTAGGCTCAAATCTGGCATCAAGTAATTAAGAGTTATTTACTTTAGAAATCTTTGGTGAAGATTGGACCATAAGTGTGGCCACTCGGTTGATAACATTTTCCAGAATTTTACCAAGTAACCTACTGAATCCACATGACTCACTTCAAAACATATGTAAGATTTCATACTGGCAAACATGATGGTCAAGTTTGGTGAAGACTGGGCCATCAATGTAGCCTCTTAAGTGTTTTCACAAGGTTTTTCTAAAATTTGACCTAGTTTATGACACCACGAGACCCAATAACAAACTCATCCAGGATTTCATGTAGACAAACATTCTGACCAAGTTTGATGAAGATTGGCCTATAAATAGGGCCTCTAGTGTGTTTACAAGCTTTTTCTAAGATTTGACCTTATGACCTACTTTTTGACCCCACGTGACCCAGTTACGAACTCATCCGAGATTTCATGCAGACAAACATTCTGACCAAGTTTGGTGAAGGTTGGGCTATAAATGTGGCCTCTAGTGTGTTCACAAGCTTTTTCTAAGATTTGACCTAGTGACCTATTTTTGACCCCACGTGACCCAGTTACGAACTCATTCAAGATTTCATGCAGACAAACATTCTGACCAAGTTTGGTGAAGATTGGGCATTAAATGTGGTCTCTAGTGTGTTCACAAGCTTTTCTTAGATTTGACCTAGTGACCTATTTTTTGACCCCACGTGACCCAGTTACGAACTCATTCAAGATTTTATGCAGACAAACAGTCTGATCAAGTTTGGTGAGGATTGGGCTATAAATAGGGCCTCTAGTGTGTTCACAAGCTTTTTTTAAGATTTTACCTTGTGATCTACTTTTTGACCCAACGTGACCCAGTTATGAATTCATCCAAGATTTCATGCAGACAAACAGTCTGATCAAGTTTGGTGAAGATTGGGCTATAAATAGGGCCTCTAGTGTGTTCACAAGCTTTTTTTAAGATTTGACCTTGTGATCTACTTTTTGACCCCACGTGATCCAGTTACGAACTCATCCAATATTTCAAGCAGACAAACATTCTGACCAAGTTTGGTGAAGATTGAGCTATAAATGTGGTCTCTAGTGTGTTCACAAGCTTTTTCTAAGATTTGACCTAGTGACCTACTTTTTGACCCCCCGTGACCCAGTTACGAACTCATCCAAGATTTCATGTAGACAAACATTCTGACCAAGGTTGGTGAAGATTGGGCTATAAATGTGGTCTCTAGTGTGTTTACAAGTTTTTTCTAAAATTTGACCTCGTGACCTACTTTTTGACCCCAGGTGACCCAATAATGAACTCATTCAAAATTTCATGCAGATAAACATTCTGACCAATTTGGTTATAAATGTGGTCTCTAGTGCGTTCACAAGCTTTTTTCTAGGATTTGACCTAGTGACCTACTTTTTGACCCCACGTGACCCAGTTACAAACTCATCCAAGATTTCATGCAGACAAACATTCTGGCCAAGTTTGGTGAAGATTGGGCTATAAATGTGGCCTCTAGTGTGTTCACAAGCTTTTTTAAAGATTTGACCTAGTGACCTATTTTTTGACCCCACGTGACCCAGTTACGGATTTATCCAAGATTTCATGTAGACAAACATTCTGACCAAGTTTGGTGAAGATTGGGGCATAAATGGGGTCTCTAGTGTGTTCACAAGTTTTTCCTAAAATTTGACCTCGTGACCTACTTTTTGACCCCAGGTGACCCAATAATGAATTCATCCAAGATTTCATGCAGACAAACATTCTGACCAAGTTTGATGAAGATTGGATAAAAATTGTGGCCTCTAGTGTGTTCACAAGGTAAATGTTGACGACGGACGACGAACGACAGATGAAGCGGTATCACAAAAGCTCCCCTTGAGCACGTTGTGCTCAGGTGAGCAGAAAAATGCTTACCAACAATGCCAACAACAGCGACAACACAGACTGCAATAATACCCTCGTCAAGTGTCGACTCTGCAACAAGAAAGGAGTGTAAGAATAATAAACAGGTAACACAAAGTAAGTTATTTCAAACAGTTTGTTTGATCAAAGAAAAGGCATATGTTAAGATAAATCTCATATAAGCTGCAGTTGTAGGATTATGTCCATGGAAGTACATGAAAGTAGGACATATTGCAGGACATTAAAGACGTTTTCTAAAGTTTCATAAAAATATAGTTCTTTCTGGATTTTTTTTGATTTTTTCATATATGATGTAAAATTTTATGATAAGTTTAAAAATGAAAAGAAAAAAGTATGTTATCGTGTTTTTTTTGTTTTTTTGCGAAATGGCCACTTCCATGGCAACTGTCAAACCAAAAATGGTTAAAATATCTATAATTAATGAAGGACTTGTAAAATTATCCTGAAGAGCATTGTTTACACAAAAAAACATGAAAGCACTTGCCAATTTCATTTTATTTTACTGCTGTATGTTACATACAACAATATAATAATCTTCAATAAAGAAAACTAGCATTTGCATGTTCAAACATTGGCAAAAATGACAAAAAATAATCATAGTTTCTGCAAATAAATGAAAATTCTGAAAAACTTCTTTCTACATTTTTTAATTTTTTTTTGCAAGCTTAAAAAGAATTCAATGTTGAATTGAATTAGAAAAAGAAAATTATGGATCATTGTGCTGTTTTTTAAAAAAATTGGTCATTTCCATGGTAACAGGATGAAACAAAAATAGTCAAAAAGTATATTTTTTTCTAAAATTATGATAAAATTGCACCAAGCTCCTATATTTGAACAAAAATAACACAAAAACCATTATGTTTGAAATAATACAGATTAAACAATCATTAAACATTATGTTTCCCATTATGATGGGTCTTACCAGTGGTAACCTACAAGAACAGAAATTACACATCTCTGTTTTTTTATATGAACATACTGTATACTTAAAAGCTCTTTAAGAAAACTTAAATAAAATATAATAAAATATTAGCTTGAAGTCTATTACACACATGATAATAATGGTTTGGTACGTTTCTTGCTCTACGTTGATAACACCGGAAGATTCGGGTTTTCATGATAGATCGAACCTCTTAAATCATTCTTGTATTTTTTTAACCTTGTTGGCCTTTGATTTTCGCACAAATTTCCCGTTAAGACGACAGTGACGACTTATTTCTAAAATTCGTATACGAGTACATGTAGTATCCGAATACTGTGCAACTTTCTCCTTTGTAGAGAGTATTCTCGTAAGACAATCAAGACGCAATCAACGATGCACACAAAGGATACGCCATAAAAACAATATATATATATATATATATATATACTGCATATTGTCTGCTTTTCTGATTTTATATTTCTGCTGCAGTTGTCCCAGAGTCTGGGGAAGCAGAAAGTAGCTACAGCGTCTGACATCCAATCTGCAAGCAACTCAGTTCAGCAATACCCCTGCCAGGCACACAACTAAACTGCATTTTACAAATGAATGAGTCTAATACATGCTCAAGCAGTTCTATGACTTGGTCTGTGAGTTTGCGGTTATGATAGGTGCCATGCTCAAGCACTTCACCGTTGCCTTTGAAGAGGTTCCAGATGTAGTTCTCTTCCCAGTCCATGGGAAGCACAACCATTGCTGAAGACAACCTCTGCAAACTGTCTCACTAATTCTTAACCCTCCTTAACAGAACCTTCCTCAGCAGAAGTTTTCAGGATCTCTGCACTGATGCCTGAACTGGGTCCACAGCTTTGCCACAATTCATCTTATCTAAGGCTTTTTGGGCCAACAAACACACAGTGACTGGTATGGGAGGTCCCTCTATAGAGGTCGCTCAGCCATTCAAGTTTGACATTAAGAGGACTGGCATAGTGTTCAACCCATGCTTTCATTTTGTCCTTACAATCCCCACTATCATTCTTGATACACTTCTTACCCACTATGTTCTGGTTTGTTCTTTCCCTCCCATCTCTTGGCAAACCTGAAGATACATGCATCATCTAGGGAAATGTTTGCAAATATCTCCTTCTGGCCTGTGGCTTGACAAGTCAGACAGTAAGCTTAGCCACACACTTAACCTCACTGTATATGGCTTTGTCTACCTTTGCTTTGTTGATCTTGTTGGCTTCAACCAAAGCATTGAAGGTTTTAAAATAGCCCTCTTCAACTCCCATCATCACATCATCATATTCCATTAGATTTAGGAAGGACCAGGCCACATTTCTCAGAGGCTTCTCCTAAGAGTGGATCTCTGAGTTTACATGACACATATTCCAATGCATTTACATGGTAATTGATCAGTAGCAGACAATTTCTTTCAGATGGTTTTATGTACCATGGTTGCTACAGCTGAGTGCCTGAGCATCCAAATGTGCATGTGTTGGGTAAACATGTCACTTGGTTGTGTGGTCTGTAAAGTTGCATACAACTAGGTTATGCACATTCTTTTATTGAGATGACCTTCTATGGCCTTTGGTTGCAGGAGGAGCATTTAACTAGGTGTGACTCTGTTTAAGAAACAGGTATTACCAACCACAATTTTTTTTCCAAAGCAAGCTCCAACACTCTTTCTCCTTCAGTATTACTGACACCAAAATCACAGCCACCATTAACGTTTTTTAAAACCATAACCATCAGAGCCAACAGGACCATTCCATTCCCCTAAAGGGATGAGAATCTCAGAGGCTCGAACCTTGGAGACCACACTTTGTAACTGGTCTTTACTAGGGCTACATATCAGTCAGAATTATCAATGCATTATATTTATTGATACAAAATAATAGATATTCAATTTATTATAATATATAAAACTTACATGTAAGTGCTTATTATTATTTTTTGTTTACAAACTAATAAACTATTGCAAATACTTTATTATGGACAGTCCTTCTACTATAGCATGGGGTTTTGTATGGTATTGGTCAAGTTTACATGAGGAGGAGGCAATTTTCTTAAACACTAAAAGAAAATTAGGTATCTACAGTATATATATATATGCTTAAGGTATTAGATGTGTAATAGTGACTAAACTGAAGCCTGACAAAAGATATATCCCATTATTCAGCATTGTATTCAGGATTATTTTCCAAATCTTAACAACTTTTCACCTCAGCTTACTTAAGTTTTGCGTATTTTTAAGTACCAGGTCGACGTTCCCAAATCTGACCTTTAAATAATCTCATAGATGTCAATTTGGATAAATAAAAGATAAAGAAAACACACTAATGTCATTTGTTTTTTTTTATCTTTTAATTAGAATATACTTTTCTAAGTAAAAATACTCCAAAAACATGTGAAAAACACACTTCTTTCTTTCTTTGCTTTAATTTTGCTTTTTTGACGAATCTTCCTCGCTGACCACGATTACTTGTCGCCATTTTGGAGTGAAGAAATTGACGCGATTTTATTGGATAAAATTGGAGTCTTTAAATTGGGTGATTTCATTCTCAGAAGGTCGAGTGTTGACGTAAATGATTGAACATATAACATGGTAAAATGCTAAATGCTGACATTACACGAATATTCATGAGATTGATTACACATCTAATACCTTAAGCCAAAACATTTCAGCGGGAAATTATCAGGAAACATAATCAGGTGCTACTCACGTGGCCAGAGCATTCAGATACTATTCTGCTTTCAGAAGAAAATAGGTGATCTGTATTGATGTCATTTTATCATGATTTCACATTTCTCATGACTTCATTTTCATCATCACCCAGGAAATTTTCAGGAAGGTCTTGGATTTAATTTTTTTTATAAAAAAAATAGCAAATAAGGATAATGCATTAATTAATATATTATTTCTTTTCAAAATGTTTAAGATAATAACATCTTAGGTTTAAGACTAAACAAAATATGTCTAACAGATAGAAATGTGAAATATATTTTCATAATCTTTTGGAAAAAACAGATAGTGTCTATCAACATATGCGAAAATCTATGATGAATTTGTTTGTCCAATACACCTTGTCTGACTCCATCAGTGTTTCCTTACAAAGAGATTGAAGTTTTTGACAGCCACCATTTTGAAAACTAAATAGCTTTACCAAATGCATTTTATGGATCATAATTTTTACTAAACTTTCTTATGATAAAATAAGAGCAGAGAACTTGAAAATACTGTTTTGAATGATCAACTTTACAAATAAGGATACTTTACATCTCAGAAAAACGTACAAATGAATGTACCCAAATGTATCCTGTCATTTCACAACTTCAGGATATCAGCAATTGGAAGTAAAATCCAATTTGTCTACCTTTACATGAGTATTGCAAACCATCTTTCAAGTATTCTAGAAGTGTTCTCAGAAAAATACAAGTGTTGCTTTCTTCATCACATACTTTGTTCATGATCGCTATTTTTGTCTTATACAGAAACATTAGATCTGATATATCTATCGAACCTAAAATGATGGGATTGGGATTAGCCAGCATTTTTGCCGATACTGCGCAGCGACATTTCTATCATTATAGCACAGGGGCACTTATGAGGTGCCCAGGGACTGAACCTGGCCGGTCCATTATACTGACACCGACTAGTCAGGCGTAATGCTGTCCCCTTAGTCCTGAGCGTTAGGAGGGAAGCCACTACTACCAATTTTAAAGTCTTTGGTTTGACCTGGCCGGGGTTTGAACCCACGACCTCCCGATCCGCAAGCAGACGCTCTACCACCTGAGCTATTGCGGCCGGTCTAAAATGATGGCATTCTATATATATCACATACTGGTACGGAGTCCTTCTTTTTACTGTCATCTGATAGGTCGACCTGTGGTGCATATACAAATATAAACATGAAGACTACTTTGCCAATGACAAGCCTGAGAAGGATGATCCGGAAAGAGATGAGCTGAACATCAAAGACTATCCAAACCCTGCCTCCCACACCTTAGAGTCAGCCAAGTCCAAGACACTACCGGCAGATAGTGACTTAAATTCTGATGTATGACTTGCAATGATATTAGATCAAAGCTGTTTTACAGGACAGCCTGTCTGGGCTGTCAGCCCAACTCAGCTCTTTGTAAGTATATGAACTTGGCCGTTTCTGCACTTGGACTGTGTGCATAGCTGTTCCTCACAATGAGGATCATTCACTAAGAAACAGTGGCCACTGCACTTGAGCATCAATCTGCCAATGACCGCCGCAAAAGCCATATTGCTTACCAGGTTTAGGCAGCTCATAACCCTGAGACAGAGGGGTTTGGTACAAGAACTGACCCCTCCCTACCCAATGGGGGCCCCGGAGGCTACCGTGGTTAAGGGCTGCCTCACATTCCCACAATCTTTACAAAAGCCACACTGGATGCATACCCTAGACATGTACATATACAGTAAAACATAGCAAGCGGACCATTCTCGAAAGCGGGGCACCTCACTACCCCTATCAATTTTTTCAGAACCGTTTTGTCTTGTTCTTAATTCTTATGTCCCACAACCTTGGAATGTGGGGCACATCACTACCCAGTACGCGGGACAGTTATTTCAGAACCAAATAACAAATTGACACCTTTGTTTATCCTCGCTACTTGGGCCATCATTGGGTGGTCCAATTACATACGTGTCACTGATCAGTTTAACACATCTGCAAACACCGCTCAAGTGAATGTGATTGTTTGCAGACTTATATAATAACAACTAAATAACTATATTATTGCAATTTTACATTCAACAATTAAACATAGCACAATGATACAATACAATATAAACTATTATATAAAAAGTAAAAGTACATGTACTTATACAGGTTATATTGATATAGAAAACACTCACTAAGAGGACCACCTTGCACACTTTTAAAAAGAATCGCAGGTGGCCTGCTTAGCAAGGTTTTACTGTATACACTTTAATTATATAAATGCATGACATTGTCATTTAATCTTAACAATTTAAAACAAGAGGCCGTCAGAGACGGGTGATGCTCCCCAAATGGGTACTTTGTCACAAAAAAAGGTTAGTTGTATGGGCCGGACACGATTTGGCTGCAAGGCCACGCTGTGACCTTGACCTTCAAGGTAGGGACCCAAATGTTCCGCGCGACACGTCGTCTCAACATGGTGGTCATTTCTGTGAAATAGTTTCGAAATCCAACTTCAAATAACGAAGTTATGGGCCAGACACGATTTTTCTGCAAGGTCGCAGTGTGACCTTGACCTTCAAGGTAGGGACCCAAATGTTGCGCGCGACACGTCGTCTCAACATGGTGGTCATTTCTGTGAAATAGATTAGAAATCCGACTTCAAATAACGAAGTTATGGGCCGGACACGATTTTGCTGCAAGGTCACGCTGTGACCTTGACCTTCAAGGTAGGGACCCAAATGTTGCGCGCGACACGTCGTCTCAACATGGTGGTCATTTCTGTGAAATAGTTTCGAAATCCGACTTCAAATAACGAAGTTATGGGCCGGACACGATTTTGCTGCAAGGTCACGCTGTGACCTTGACCTTCAAGGTAGGGACCTGATTGTTATGCGCGACACGTCATCTCAACATGGTGGTCATTTCTGTGAAATAGTTTCGAAATCCGACTTCAAATAATGAAGTTATGGGCCGGACACGATTTTTCTGCAAGGTCGCGGTGTGACCTTGACCTTCAAGGTAGGGACCCAAATGTTGCGCGCGACACGTCGTCTCAACATGGTAGTCATTTCTGTGAAATAGATTCGAAATCCGACTTCAAATAACGAAGTTATGGGCCAGACACGATTTTGCTGCAAGGTCACGATGTGACCTTGACCTTCAAGGTAGGGACCCAAATGTTGCGCGCGACACGTCGTCTCAACATGGTGGTCATTTCTGTGAAATAGTTTCGAAATCCAACTTCAAATAACAAAGTTATGGGCCGGACACGATTTTGCTGCAAGGTCACGCTGTGACCTTGACCTTCAAGGTAGGCACCCAAATGTTGCGCGCGACACGTCGTCTCAACATGGTGGCCATTTCTGTGAAATAGTTTCGAAATCCGACTTCAAATAACTAAGTAATGGGCCGGACACGATTTGGCTGCAAGGTCACGATGTGACCTTGACCTTCAAGGTAGGGACCCAAATGTTGCGCGCAACACGTCGTCTCAACATGGTGGTCATTTCTGTGAAATAGTTTCGAAATCCGACTTCAAATAATGAAGTTATGGGCCGGACACGATTTTGCTGCAAAGTCATGCTGTGACCTTGACCTTCAAGATAGGGACCCAAATGTTGCGCGCGACACGTCGTCTCAACATGGTGGTCATTTCTGTGAAATAGTTTCGAAATTCGACTTCAAATAACGAAGTTATGGGCCGGACACGAATGGGACGTACGGACGGACTGACAGACGGACAAGGCGGCGACTATATGCTCCCCCGAAAGTTTTCGGGGAGCATAAAAAGACTGATGTTGAAACACCTTCATGCTTGGTAATGTGAAGTTAAATATTATTTACCACTCTTCATTGGCTCTGTTGTCTGAGTAACTGTTGGTGGAACTGACTGAGCTGAACTCTTGTCCTTTGTGACCACAGGTCTACCTGGGGTTGTCAAAGGAGTTGTCGAAGTACTTGCCCAACTGTGAAATAAGTAAACATCCCAATATTACGATACTCATGCTTGAAAGAGCAAGAATCAATGGCATTCAGAAGTCAGGTATAGCAGGAGTCCATTGTGTTAACAATATGTATTGAACCATAACAAATTATACCCTTTGATACAATACCAGTCATAAAACCTCATACAATCATGGTTATTAAATGTTTTGTAATGCATGATAATTTTGATCCATACACAAATTAAAAATTCCTGAATATCAAGACAAAAGACTACTTACTTTTTGATACAATTTAAGTTTTTGTCCAAGACCTCATCAGAGCTGCACTTCTTCACACAAGAATAATCTGTAATAGAGATTCCTCTGTTGTCAATAGCTGTCAAGGTCTAAATTTGAGCCACAGTGAAGTTGGTTTAAAGGGGCAGATGTTTAGAGATGCAGGATGCTCTCATAGATGGGAGGTAAACACCTGCTAGATATATCCCGCGATGTGTGAAAATTACTTGTCTCTGTATACCAATTAACCAGTAGAACATTTACATGACAATATTTGTCCTCTTTGGGCGACTTTGGGAGCAGGAAGAAAACTTTCTTCTTTTTTAAACAATTTTGATACAGGCCACCAAAAGACATGTATACCAGATATCAAGGTTCTAGCTCTTAATATTTCTGCCAAGACGATATTCAAAGTTTTACTACATATTATTTTATATATAATAAACAAAGACCACAGCTCAGGTAGCTATATTTTTGGAAAGTCAAAATTCTCTAAGCACTCTTGATATAATCACCTAAGGTACACATATTATAAGAACACAATGAATACATTTTGGGATAAAACACACTCTCTTACAATGTCAGTTCACTAAATTTACCTCTGTCGCAGGCTCAGACTTCATCAGGCCATGTGACATGATGTCAGGTTACCAGTAAAAGTCAATTAGGAATGTTAAAATAGGAGTTTCAATTCAGCTACACAATAAGATTATGAAATATAAACAAGATAAAGATTAATTATAATACTGTAAATTTATACAATTTATTGATATCAGTTATAAAATACATTAAATTTTTTACTGTCTGTGTATGTTTTAAATATATGCTATTATTGTTCATATCTGTGTACTTATCTGCTTTGTGTTAAAGTGCATAAAAAATCTAATGATATTGCTAAATAATCCAAGTTATCAAAATTTTTAAGATGAAATCACACTAGATCTATTAGTAATGGTGATAAATACCCCACATAGGTGCTTGATACTGGAACTGGTAAGTTTAGAATCAATGGCATAAGGTAACACAAGAAACAAAGACACATGCAATAATGACCTCAACCATCCCATTTTCAATCCAGGTGTCCTCTCCACAGAAGCTACCTATGCAGCAAAATTCACCACACTATCTCATTCCTAACTAAAGTTATTATTGAGGGGAAAAGTTTTTTCTTTTTTTATTAACAGTGACTTTGACCCAACCAGCCCGAAAGTGGAAGTTGATCTGTATCTTTGGATGTTACAGCTGTGAACTATTTCATTTTCAAATCTGTGAAACCTTTCATAAGGAATCATCCGTAAACCATTTTTCTATTTTAATAACAGTGACCTTAACATTGACCACATCAGCCCGAATGTCCATCTTGACCTGCATCCTATAATATTACACATGTGAACTAAACAATGTTTACAGCTGTGAAGACTTTCATGAGTTATCATCTGGAAATATTTTTAAGTAACAGTGACCTTGACCACATCAGCCCCAATGTCTATCTTGACCTGCATCCTATGATATTACACATGTGAACTTAACAATGTTTACATCTGTGAAGCATTTCATGAGTTATCATCTAAATGTATTTTTTAGTAACAGTGACCTTGACATTGACCTTGACATTGACCTTACCAGCTTCAAAGTCAACTTTGACCTGTATCTTATGATGTTACACCAGTGTACGAAAAAAATGTTTAAATCTGTAAAGTCTTTCATGTGTTGTCATCTGGAAACCATGAAAACTGACCGACCGACAAGCTCACTCCTATATGCCCCCCCTCAAACTTCATTTGTGAGTGTATAAATATCTGTCAATTATCCCCAATCACAAATAAACCTCTTTATCTTGGTTTGACTATCACAGCTGAAGTATATGTGAGAATAAGGAAGGATAAAACTGCACATGACATATTTTGTTTTTGTTACATCACATAATGTGCCTTATAGACTTAATATGTGATATGCTAAGGCTGTGTGCCTTATAGACTTAGTGTGTTATATATTAAGTATGTGTGCCTCATAGACTTTGTGTGTTATATATTATGGATGTATGCCTCATAGACTTAGTGTGTTATATATTATGGATGTGTGCCTCATAGACTTTGTGTGTTATATATTATGGATGTGTGCCTCATAGACTTTGTGTGTTATATATTAAGTATGTGTGCCTCATATACTTTGTGTGTTATATATTAAGTATGTGTGCCTCATAGACTTTGTGTGTTATATATTAAGTATGTGTGCCTCATAGACTAGGTGTGAGATATATTAAGGCTGTGTGCCTCATAGACATTATGTACTAATGCTGTGTGCCTTATATATTCAGTGTCTGATAACTAAATGTTATACATGTAAGGCTGATATACTGTGTGTCTAACAAACTGTGTGTTTATCCCAAAATATATTCATTTTGTTCTTAAAATATGTAAATAATTTCTTTTTGTTTTAGCTATGCATGTAATTAATAAAATGTAAAATTGGCAGTTGGTTTTTGTAATCTAGTTACATCCAAAACAATAAAAACAGGGAAAACTCTGACATACCTTTCCTTCTGAGATAGGTCCTGCTTTCGATTGCAAGCAAGTATTGTCAGTTTGAAGTGAATAGGTTTGATAGTTTTCGACAATGGGACCTTAGCAAAAGCCTTAGCCAATGGTAAAAAATTCTAAGTCAAAACAGGTGCATTAACTCTGTCAAAATTAATTTAAAAGTTACATGCCCTTTTGTGATAGGTTCTTCAAATTGTAGTTAACAAGTTCCAAGGTGGCAGTGAATATCAATGACAGTTTTGGGGAAATGAACTTTAACAAAAAGATTAAAGAAAATGAGAGTAATGACAATGGCTCCAATGTTTTTTCTACAAAAAAATGCAGCTAAAATGTATGTCAGGAATCAAAAATCTTACATTAAACGCATTTACAACATTTGTTAGAAAACAAATTGCAAAGCAACCTAAAATGAACTTCCCTCAGGTTTGGAGTAGTAGATTATTGCCTCCACATAAATTATTGGTGGAGCCACTTAACCTTAGAGCAGCCATATTTTTTGACAGATCAATATTTTTTTAACTACTTTTTGGTTCACCTGCCTGCTGAAGCTTTTTAGAGGACTTGGTTGAATTGTGGACTTGGTCCACATTTTTAGAGATGTTGTTTAAAGAAGGTTGACCGACGTGTAACTTAGGATGATCGCAGTAATTCACCCTAAGCTAAGTCAGGTGAGCTAAAAATGTTGTAAACTCTTCTACTTTAAATTCATTATAAGTAAATTTAAAAAATTGGATATTTGCATATTTGTTGACAAATTTCTACTTTTTATATGATTATGATTTCACTATGATCATCAATTATTTTCATTTTTTCTATCTTAGATTTGTTTTTTGTAAATTACAAAGACAACACCCTTTCCAGGGCCTCTCACAGAATTTTGATCAGGTGCTCAGCACCCCATCAGCCCAAGTTTTCAGACATTTATCTTTATTTAACACCTACCTACCTTATTTTCCTGCACAAAAGTTGGTCGTCACTATGGTAAGTTGGTAACAAAACTCTTTGTAGTTTGTTAATTCGTATTGAAATGTTTGTGCCACCTGCACAGTGGACTCATACCCCATCAACAAAAAATACAAACATGTAAGTCAGCAATTGAAATAGTCACAAGTCAGTTACTAACCAACAACTAATCAATCGCTATCAGCTATTGCTTACAAATACAACTAAAGGCTCATCCAATCGCTAAACATCTAAACTAAACCAATGCCCTCTTTTGACCCAATTTATTTTTTAATCTAGTGCAGTTATTTTAATTTTACTTCATCATTTATTTAACTACAAAATCAATTGTGGGACTAACTAAAATTTTAAGTTTTTCCTAAACTGAATTTTTTGTAAATATAACTGTTGTGTTTGTAACAACAACGGCTGGTTAACCTACATAAAAGCATCTCAATTAAGTGTGCTTTCAGTCACCTATGCAGTAAATGCAATGCAAGATTTAATTCTAGTGATATTTGTCAAAGTACATCCTGAATAAATTTCCCTTGAAACACAAAAAATGTGAATAATAACAAAGACATTATTCAATGATTTTCCTAAGAGATACAAACGGATGCCTGCCATGTTAAATATTAATTGTCTGCACTAAGAGCATTTTTTCTTTGGTATTGGAGCTAATACAGAATTAGAGAAAAAATGACTGTCAACAATTGTCATGTTTTGTCGTTGGACACGTGCATGATGCACAGCAATTGTTATAGTTACTGAATAAGCAACTTAAGTACTGGTACCTAAATGCACATAACCTTTCACTTTTAATAAAAAAAAGTTAAGATATTTATGTCTGCTACCAGATCATTGCTACAAATAAACAGAAAAGCTAGAACTCCAAATATAAACTTATCCCAAATTTCCGATCGATACCATTTTGATCCTTGAAAAATTACAAACTAAACTAACAAGTTTTCTCCATTGCTTACCTTTCACAAACAACAAAACGAGAGGGAGAGCCTTTAATAGCTCACCTAAAAACACAGGCTTTTAAAAGGCTCATATCTGGCATCAAGTGATTAAGAGTTATTTACTTTAGAAATCTTTGGTGAAGATTGGGCAATAAGTTGTGTCCACAACATTTTCAAGGATTTGACTTTGTGACCTTCCTTTTAACCCCACACGAACTCATCCATAATTTCAGGCAAAACAGGCAAACAGTCTGGCCAAGTTTAGTGAATACTGGGTCATAACTGTGGTCTCTATTTGTTTTTTAAAAAAGACCTCGTGACCTAATTTTGAACCCCACATGACCCTGTTGCGAACTTATCCAAGATTTCATTTAGACAAATATTCTGATTCCAAGTTAAGTGAATATTGGGTCATAACTATGGCTTTTAGCCTCTTCACAATGTTTTTGCAAGATTTGACCTATTGACCTACTTTTTGACCCCACATGACCTAGATACAAGCTCATCCAAGATTTTATGCAGATAAACATTCTGACACTGATGCATCTAATCACCAACACTGCCTTGCATGCACCAAATGCACATTTGCTTACTTACCATCTTCCAGCTACATGGGTAAGATGATGTTGTATACTGCCTACTGCATTTAAGGAATGAACTGAAGCCACTGTAACACAAAAACAGACATCCGAGCAACCCTGATAACAGATTCAGATGCCCCTGCAAGATGCTTGTTGAGCCCATGAAAGGCATTGACTTTCTTAATATGATAAAAAGGTTCTGCTACACTCTTTATGCAAAACTGTTATTAAACCTAAGTTGATTTTGGCAAAATATTAGCTTACTTTTCGCAAGTGCATATCCTTCTTCGCATGAATATTTGATACATCTAGGGTCTGTTGAATTAGTGCAATAGCCCTGCCTATCTCTGCTAGGGTCCGACACTGACTGATCATCCAGAATGTAGCCCGCCGATACATTGCAGCGAATGTATCGATTGTATTTATTGTAATCTGGATCTGAAGTCCGAAGTTCCAAATGTTCACATGGAATTCGTCCTCTGTCCAGTTTGGTCATAGGTGTGCATTCTGGGTAGAAGTAGGAAGGCTGGGAAGGAACAGTGTTGTACGTATCTCCAGAACAAAACCTACAAGACACTGTGTCTGATCCGTCTTGAATAAAGGGCTGTTGTCCTGGAAAAAAAATGAAAAAAAAAACACTGAAAGAAATGCCAGCATTACTATGCATACAGACTGCATACTTTAATCATACACTAGAGCACATATGTTTTTTATGGCTGAAAAGATGCAGGACCCTTTTGGTACAAGGTGCATTCCAGTACATCTACTTACATAAACATTATATGTTTGTTTTGATTTTGTTTTGTTTTATAAAAGCAAATGAAGCAAACAGTTTCATGGACTTACCTAAAGTCCCCCACAGCACACATACACACACACACACCAAGATAACAATATGAGGCGAGATCAAAGCTGGCAAGGTAATAAATACCTCAATTAGTGATCACTACATAGGGATGCAATAGAGGGAGATGTTGTTAACCAACTGACCCTTCATCAAGCAATAACTGACGTGACCCTTAAGCCAATCAGTTTACAGGATTTCCAGTGTTTGCGATGGCCAGTCCAAGGTCAGACAGTTTTTAAGGAGGCGGTGGACATTTTGTTACATATAATGCATGTTTCAAAGCGAATTAATGCTTTAATCACCGATATTTTAAAAGTAAGTTATCTTATTTGGGAATATAATATATTGTGTAAGTAGATTTGTGTATTAGAAACACACTATACACACTGACATTGATGCATTTCAGGTAAAGACAATGACAAAATAGACATCTTGTCTGAGAATGTTGTAAATTTTCTCACTATGTAAATACTGTATCTTTAAGATTTGTCTTATGTATCAGTAAATTGTTGATTCATGCTTTCATGTTTTCTGACAATTAAAAGATTATAAGGTGTAAATGTTCATTTCTTATATTTGTTTTCATCCTTACTAAATATTGCTGAACTTTTTTATAAATTACAATAATACTAACAAACATTAGCACTTAAACAATTATTGTCCCATATTGTGTGGGAATGTGAGAAACTCAACAGAAGAGTGTACAAGAATACATTTTAAATATTATATAATAAATTTAATGCAAAAAAGTTGTGAACTAATTTAGTGAAAAAGCAATTAAAATTTTGACCACAATAATCGGCACGCTGCTTATCCGGGATTACGACCAGTTCCTCTTGAACATATTCTGTATTTCTTACGTAACACTGACCCAGTTGCGAATATTCTGGACCAAAAGAACAAGTCACCCATGATATCATTTGCACTCGCTAATTGGTAAAATAATGCCCTCCAGCTAAATTTACAATCTAGGAAACTGGGTCAATTTTTACGCTTTGGATCAATCAAAGAATGTTTGAAAAACAATTAACATGTCGGTGAGACTGGACAGATTTATACATGTAAATAGAACTTTGTTTGATGTTGTAATACATTTGTTAACTAGCATTAGTGCGATAATGAAACCAAATTATGAGTTAAAAAAGGTTAATTATCTAGAACATAAATGTGCATGTCCCAATTAAAAATGAAACAAATTTTGATTTTTTTATCAATTATATTGATTAGCTCTTGGTTTTATTGAGTAAGAATAATTATGCACATGACAGAGAGCAATTGAAATAAATGCATATCATTAGGCTTATTTTTGCTCATTCTTGCTTCTGCATTCTTTCAAAAGACATTGCTCCATTAAAATAAACCATAGAAAAAAAAGTGTGTTTGCTTGCTTGTTTTTTTGTTTTATGTACCTTTTCAACTGCCAGAGATGTAATAGGCTGACAATTTGATGCATAAACAATGCCTGTTTTGTGTTTTCACCAAAACTCACTATTAAGACCAACTTACTATTAACACCACTTTGATTAAGAACATAATGTTGTCTTAATGGAGGGAATTACTGTATATAGAAAAAGAAAAGGCCAATAACTCTGTAAAAAAAACAACAAACCAGAATGTGCTGACAATATGCACACATACACTTGTTAGCAAAGCTTCCCAAAAAGTGTCATTGAATTCCAATGGGTACTTGCTGAGAAAGAGCCCCGACAAGAATGCTTCTAAATCACATTATATGAAATTAAATAGGGCAATTACTCTGGGAAAATCATTGAAACAGAATGTGTTAACAATATGCACATTTTATTGTTCTGGTAAAACTTCCCATAAGTTTCATTGAATTCAAACCAGTAGTTGCTGAGATATAATCTGGACAAAACAGTTAGACAGATTGTATTATACGATAGAGAAAATAAAAGGCCATTAACTCTGTAAAAAATCAAAAAACCAGAGTGTTTTGTTTTATTGGGTTTATAGTCCCACCAACAGTATTTCAGTAAGGAGACCGTTAAAAAGAATGTGATGATAATATGCACATCTGCACGTATTAGTAATGCTTCCCATAAAGTGTCATTGAATTCCAACTGGCAGTTGCTGAGAAACAGCCCAGACACCAATAGTCCTATGCCACATTATACAGGAATCAAAAAGGGCAGTAACTCCATAAAAAATCAAGGAAACAAAATGTGTTGAGAACATGCATATTTTTTTGGTTAAGCTTCCATAAAATTCAAGCCAGCGGTTGCTGAGATGTAGCCCAGACAATGGCATGATGGATGGATGGATAGATGGACAGACAAACAGACGGATGGACAAAGCAGCAACTAAATGCTCCCCCACCCCCATTTGTGCCAATGTTTGTCTAACCTAGTTACAGCGAGGACCCATTGCTATGGTAGGGGTAGTTACAGACCCTTTGAGGAAGGGTCAGGAAGTCACACTTAATGCACATGGATGGGCTTACTGCACAGCAAGACTCTTACCGCCCTTCACTGATATACCGCCCTTCACTGATACCACTACTGCCAGAGGTTGTGTCCAGCCGGGTAAACCACCCCAACCACACTACCATCCACCAAAACATTAACATAGTACTGTGAAGCCAGATAATGCCGTGGTTTTGACACATTCTAATGTTCAGTGCATTTAATAACAATTGTTTTCAACAAAATACACTTTTTCCAGTTTTTCCCTTCTCCCTTTTATATTGACATTTGCATACATTATTTATCTCACCTAGCAGTTATTTTCTCCCTATCTGCTCCTCATAAAGTGATTTAACATAATAAACTAGCTTTTAATGGTGCTATGTAGTACAAAACAATGACATTTTATGAGATAGGATCAAGATAATTGCAGGCAAAATATCAAAAAGAGAAAATAGTCTTACATCAGTACAATTTGGTATTAAAACTTGACCATGAATGTAGATACAACTAAGCCAAGTTCAGTAACACAAAGAAAAACAGATATATAACAGATATAAAGGCATTCCTTTTACAGGGTTAAACATTCACTCAAGTCCGTAAATCCATGACCAGGACATTTTGTTGCTGACTAGCTCATACCATTTGTTGGCTGGTTCAATTGCCCAGCAAAATTTTGGCCAAATTTAATGTTAAATGTACATATTTATTAAAAACACTGTGAAAATAGTGTTATCAACATGATTGTCAATCTCTATATAAAGCTCATAAATCTGATAAAAATAAGAAGAAACACATAAAAAAAAATTCCCCAGGCTTTTTCGCTATGCAAACCTGGTTACCAGTAGTTCCAGAAAACTTGTAAATGGGTGTTATCCCATAATCTGCTGACATGTTTTTATTCTCTATGAACAAACCTTGCATATATTCCTTCTGTGTCAATTTACACCTTTAAATTATCATTGTTATTAATGAAAGTTAAAATTGTTCTTACTGCTAAAAATATACAACTAAGACTGATATCATTTTGTTAGTTTTGTATCAAAGAAAAACAAAAAGATGCTAATATTGTAACTTTGTTACAATACCCCAAAACCTGGTATAAGAACAATGTGCTATAAAGACTTCAATTAGAAAGTATGAGTCCAATGAGCAATGCAACATATACTAAAATTAGAAAAGGGACAGGACAAAGTTATTCGAGTGCAAACCAAATGTAACAGTGAGAATGCCAAGACATTAAATAAATGGCGCATACCCAACAGTTACCGCCCTGAAAAGGTCAGGGGGCAAAAGGGACTAAATGGAGTGCTTAAACCGGTTTTACAGAGCTCAAACCTCGGACTTCCTAAGGGTTCACAAATGCAAGCAATGGAAAGAAAATATCTATCTGAAACAAAACTGCCCAAGCGATGACCTATTCCTAGACATAAGTTATGACATCATTAAAAGAAGGTAGTGACCTTGACATACTGTTATTTATCCAAGTACTAAGAGAAAATACTAAGTACACTTCCAGTATACACACCAAAGTCAACTTCAACAAATGCTGTAGTCGACTGACAAGGAGATGCTTATAAGCTGTGACATTATTCATGTAATATCTTTATTTTATTTTGCAGTTTCTTATAAAATTTATCAATGCTAAATTGCACAAGAATTATGCTTGAAATCGGGCTGTTTTAATTTCACTGATGTTAATTATAATTGTGCCAATAAATAAAAGTAACAAAGATGTTGCAAAATATCACAAAGTCTTATTAATCAAAGACGAAAAGAAAAAATCTTTTAAAAAACGAATTTGAAAATATGTATCAAATGTCATTCAATTTAAACAAAATGAAAAAAATACAATGTACATTTAAATGTAGAAAATAAGTGTGCATAAAAAATTATGTAATTAAAAACAGATAAAAAAAATACTGATGGAGTTAAAAATGTAATCAAACACAAGGTTAAAGTCTATAAAAAGATAAATATGCAAAATATGAAATGAGAGAAAATATGTTAAAATCAACATTTCTAAATGATTTTGTTGACTCCTTGCTTTATGTGTATTCTATTTAAACTGTAAGCCTTTATGCAGGGGTTAATCAGCAGCTACCGGTATATAAAGTTATCAATAAAGTTAAAAGTTTAAATACCTTGTGTGCAGAGTTTTGGTTTCAGGCAGCGGACAGTAAATATTTCACTTCCCAGCAGCTGGGCACAATGCATAGGTTTGTCGTCATTACATCCAAGTTTTCTTGCCAACAGATCGTAACCATAACTGTTGTACGGGGGACAATCATAAGCCGTTTGTATATGGGTAACATCATATTCTGGTTCTGCGGATCTACCTTTTGTTAATAAGGCAAAACTAAGCACCTGCAATATAAATGAAATAGCTTAAAGCAGCTTGGCACTTATATTTTTTTTAAAAGTGGTCTCTTAGGATTATTTTACCTAACACAATTGTTTATTTAATAAATGACACAAAGTAAAAATAAAAGAGTATTTCATACATAAATAACTTCAATAGCAAATGATTAAGATTTTACTAATGTAAAGGACAGAAGAAGATTGGTTACACTGCGGTGTAGGACACCTATGTAACACCATAGATTGGTTAGGCCATTCAGTTTAACTAAAGGGCCATGGTGACCCTATATCATTCACCTTAGTGTCATAGACAATTAGCAAGAAATATTAGAAATGTTGAAACTAACCTGAATAAATGTACACAAGCAACACTTGGACAGTTTCCTTTTTTTTTTTTACTTAATGCCCATAAATGGAAAATGGTCATGCCCCTGGTGGCCATGTTTTTGACAGGTCAAAATTCTTTAAACAAACTTAATACAGGTCCACCCAAGGAACACGTATACCAAATATCAAGGCTCTAGCTCTTGAAGTTTCTGTTAAGAAAACTTTCTTAGTTTTCCTAAATAGCCATATATGAAGAATGGCTAAACCACTGGCAACCATGTTTTTTGACGGAACAAAATTCTTTAAATAACTGTTTTGTTCCCCATGCCTGCTGCATGATGAATGATGCTAGGCGATAATTACAGCTCACCCTGAGCACAAGCACATATGCCTATTTTATAGGACGTTCTGCCTGTGTCTTAAAATTCCTTTCAGAACTCTGTACTATCATCTTCAAATGACAGTTTGTTTATTGGGTTTATCATCCCACCAACAGTATTTCAGTTATCTGGAGATGGTTCAAATGACAGTGTATAATAAAGTTACTTTTAAAGTTCAAGTTAAAGCTGTTGTTGATGTGAATTATTAGCCAGAGTCAAACGACAGGTGCGGAAAAACTGCTGAATGACTTTCCAGTTGTTTAAACACTTTTATTCTGATTATAACAGCAATTTAAATAACACAGTGGAGTTCCAACAACTTATTACAATGGTTAGTCTATTACATACATATATATATATGTATATATATATATATATATATATATATATATATATATATATATATATATGACATGTCGTCTAGAATCAAGGAATTCCTTTTACATGATACAGAGTCACAACAGCCTAATATATAGCAAGTCTGTCAAAAGAAGCCTAATGCTTTAGCAATAAGTTATGCCAATTAATAATATTCAACAATATTTGGGCTTCATTTTATATGGCCCTACATGCTTCTTAAGGATATAATGACACATATATCACCAGACAGGTTCCAGCAAAGCTAAATGCACACTGAGCACACCTGAATGACTCTTAGATTTTGCATAATTAACCCCAGACTCAGCCAGTGTTCATCATAATGATTGTGAAACATCTTGATAGTTAGTGCTTTACCCATGATTAATAGCCTAAGGAAATCATTATTTGGACATTCGAAATATTACAAATAACAGAACATAATTTGAACTACATTATATTAAAGTAAAAATAGAATATTCCAAATCTACATTAAATGACTATCATTTTATTTAACACTTATTTCACATATACCAGATTATTGAAATACAATGTTATAATGCAAAACAAAGAAAGACAGAGCAATACTTATGATGCATTACATAATTATAAGATAGCATCATAATAAGTGTATTGTATAAACATTGTTTAAGGTTAGGTACATTGGTGAGGCTCTAAAATATTTAACATACCAGTAAAAACAATGTTTTCAACGTCATTGTTCAGTCTAAGTGAAGAACTTGCCAATGTCTCAGCTAAGTGATGTATTTCAGGCAACTGAAAAATAAATATTTTTGATTACTGGTATATGATGACAACCATACTTTGTTACCTTCTTTCAAGTTAACAATAGGTTGCAGTAAAAATATAATGAGCTATTATCTTGTAAGCTATAATAATCATATTTGGCAATATAAACTAAAAGTGTAATATAAACGTCAATGCTGCAAAATGATGCTGGTCTATGTCAATGAATGAATCACGTGGTTGACATATACCAGTTGTCCCTATAGTCATGTATGCTTACACAAGTATAAATTCATGGTAACAACGATCATGAAAAAATCCATATGGAAATGCATTGGAAATATTACTTTTACATAATTATATCTTAAGTTCAATTTAAGTCATTTCAGCATAGGTTCTGTTTTTGTTGTGTTATTGTGTGTTTTGTGTGTTTTAAAAAACAATGACATCCAGCAACATAATTAAGTTCATCATTTATCATGTCCAGCTAATGTTTTGTGACTGTTAACCATTCCTTAACAAAAAGAATGTTATCCAAAAATATGTTAACCAAAAATATGCTAAAAATACTAAAACTTAGCGTGTGTAAATAATGGGAAATCTCATCAGGGCTGAGTGCAAACTTCGCAAATTTCCACAGTTCTTTCAGAGTGAACCCGCTTTTTTTATTCACTAGGGATATTATTTAAGGCTTTACCTTACTGAATTAAAAGAATTGGGACACTATACAAGGTTTCACCTATAATTTAGCATTTAACTTCGAGGACGTTAAATCGCCAAAACCACGTGGGTGATGCCATAGCGTAAAATCGCGTTAACATGAGCCTAACACACAACACTAAAAATCGTGTATCTATAAACCTAGCGCACAACACCAAAAAACACCGAAGAATGAACGGAAGGGTTAACCAAAGAAGCAGCTACATGTCAACAAAGATGCAGGAACACTACATACATACTCCTATTTTTTTTTAATTAGGGTTGTAAATGAGTACTTAATCAGTTCTGTGCCATTTTTAAAGTAAGTACAGTCATTTTCATGCACTGAATATTTGACTGTTAATCCCCTGCTCCCCACACACTCATCATATTATCTTGCTGTCCCGAACTCCCAATCAAGATAGATTCTTAGTTATACACCATCTGGCAGTCGGAGCAAACTAGGTGCCTCAGCCAATATCTATTTGATATATATAGTAGTGAAACTGGTAGCAGAAGCATCAATTTATGAGCGAGTTTTACTATATGTAATTACAGTTGTTTCAGTTTTTGTTGATTCATGAGTGAGTTTATTTATCCATAGATTGACACCACCAAATATACTTGACTACAGAAAACTGTTACTCTTTCGATTTTTGTTGATTCAAACCTTGTTTAAAAATGATGTTTAAAATTATTCGTCTAGTAACACTTTATTTGCAGTTTTTGATAAAGGGGGGGGGGGGGGGGGCAGAAAAATACTGCTTTTAACAGGTGGGAGATACGTTCTGAGGTGTATCTAGACAAAAAGTTAATTATTCGTTTTATCAATAGATAAATAAGAAAAGGTCCTACCAAAATTTCAACAGATATTTAAATTTTATCTACCAGCAGACATAGGCAAACAAGGTAAATGTAAATGTGACAAAAACACAGAGATGAGACATAACACACATTAAGAAAAACCATCAGTTACCGCCATGGAACGGTCAATCGCCAAAAGGGCCAACTGGGATGCTTAAACCTGGTTTGTGGAGCACTCCAACCTCGCACTTCCTGAAGGTTTTTCTAGCAAACAAACAGTGTAAATGACAACATCCTGTCAAAGTGAAACAACTAACAGTAAGCACCTGCATCGGGAGTTAAATCAAATACAATGAACTTATATACATACATAATAACTAGTAATAAAATAAACTATAAACATATGTACAGTATGTACAGTAGATAAAAAAACCTCGGCAACGTAAAAATAAAAATTCCAAACGAGAGATTAGTTTGAAATAAAACAGCCCAAGCGCTGATATCTAATAAGATATTATAAGAACAAATAGAACAGCCCAAGCGCTGATATATTTTAAGAAAAAATAAAACAGCCCAAGCGCTGATATATAATAAGATCAATTTAAATATGGTATATAATGAATGCTATAACATCATGTTCCAAAAGTGTCAAAAGTGAAATGTAGAAAATACGAAAGAAAACATCGAAATTTAGAAAACAACCTACCAACAAATATAAAATGTAGTATTGTTAAGAGCTAATAAGTTAACAAAAAAAAAAAAAGTTCATGAAAAGCCGAGGATTTATCCGCAGTCGGCATATTATATATAAGAAAGGTACTAAAAATCCCGATGTTATACCTACTGTGCAATCTCACGTTAAGAGTATGGAGACTGCTCAAGTTGTCTCACCTATATAGGGCACGACTGGAGAGATGAAGAGACAAGAATTCCAACAGTAACAGTCCAATTATGGCTTTAAGTCACTGTTTTCATATAGTCTCAACGACCTGTCCGGTCATCGTGTAATTTTAAAAGCAATGCAAGTTCTTGACTGTAAAAGGGTCAATTGCAAGCAATGCAGTACAACGAAGGATTCTCGGGTTGTAACCGTCTGCAATACATTTTCTGATAAGTTTTGTAAAGTGGTAAGAAAAGTTATTGAGACCCTTGATTTTCTTTAACTTGTATAAAACATTTCCATAAAATGCCGGATTGCTTATGCCTTTCTGCATCAGTGTTTTCATACTGCTATTATACTTAGAAGCAATAAAACCATTGCAGTGAAAAAAAATTTGATACGCCTTTCTTAATTTATGAAAACGAAAGCCTTGCGGTAACAGTTTAGAAAAAATAAACAGGTTTCTAGCATTGAAATCTTCTACTTTAGTACAAACTTGTGCAAACCTTGTAAGTTGTGATATGTAAATACCATAAGAGAAAAATGCACTACAATACAACTTTATTGTTAAAAACTGGTTTGAATTCTTTACAAAAATAAGCAGAAACAGACATATACTGCATTTCGAGTTGGACCATGCAGCTCCGTTTTCCTATCCATCATCATTTGCATATATTATGAATAAAAATAATAAAAAAGACAAAGACAGTCTTGCTATCTTAGTTTTTCAGCAAACGATCAATGCAGTATCATCAAACTTTATGCTTAATAAATATACATCAATATTGCCTTGAGATTTCAGTTATTGAGTATTTATGGTAGTAACAACTCCAACTCTTCTTATAAAAAATACCAAAATTTCCATTAGAAATGCGCACATGTCAACAAGAACATCATGTTTATAAATAGGCTGATCAGTGATTATAGGCCTAGAAAATGCTGATAAAAGGCAAGAACAAAGAAAATAAATATTGTTACAAAGATGCAATATTTAATAGGCATTATAAGGATATATGTCAATTTTAATACCTCTATGGTATATCATTGGTCTTTTGTCTGAAAGACAGATACAGTTTCAGCATAACATTTTTTCAAAATTATGAGTACTGGTACCAATTGGACTTTGATATTTTTTTTCAAATTTTATCAACAATGCAGAACTTTAATACAGCCTAAGCAAAAATAAGAGGGCCAAGTAAAATGTGTACCATTGATGTAAAGCAATCATTATTTGTCAGACAAAATCAATTGTATCATTGCTAATAATGGGAAATCTACAGCATGTAAAAAGGGATAATGTAACAATACATTTGTTACTAGTAGGATATTGTTGGCTCAAATATTATTTTTCACTCACTGAAATAACTGGAGATATCTTTAAGCTGTTAACTGGAAAATGGAACTTATCTGGAAATGCTTAGTTATTTTTATGATCAGGTGAGCTACTATGGGAAAAACAGAACCTTGTAACTACATTATCTACTGTCCATAAAATTATAGAGAAAATTGTCAGACAAAATCTTATTTTATATCTGAATGAAAATTATTTTATTGACAAATGATTAATATGGTTTTAGAAATGAAAGATCTTATCACCTTAAGCAACTTAAAGTCTGAATGACTGGAGTACATTTGTGATAAGATAGTGTAAGTTGAGAAACAATCAGACATGTGATGTTTCCTGATTTCGCCGGGAGACTCCCATTATCAGGGGTCTGTCTCACGCCTCACGCTGAGCAAATCAATTCTCCCGCTTTGATGTTCCCGACAGACTTAATCTCATTCCTCATAAAGACTGCCCCAGACAGTAGCTACCAGCTGATCATTTGATTATGCAATATATCCTACTGCAAACGACCAGCATCTACGTGTGTATGTGTGCAGCTAATCGAAACAGATCACTGCCAATCATTGGGCCTACCAAGTGTTCATTGGTCGCGACGATAATTTCGTGCCCCGCCTCCTGGTGTTAAAAGGCAACCGCCACAAACTGTAATCCGTTGATTGACAATATAACCACACCCATTTAATGAACGGCGGAGATCATGCCCAATCAGCGTCACACGTTCTATTTTCTTACACAACTAATGGGAGCAATTAACGCACGTGCGGACAAAGGCATAAGGACTGAGCTTTGAAATTTTAAATTTAAATGTTCAATAACCCGTTAATAGGGCGATATGATAATTTGTATTTACCCACACGCAGGCTCCGGATAATTAGACTGAACGTCTGCAGTTTTTTCCTTATCGAGCCAAGGTAATAATTTCCAGCATTATTTTTGCGATTGACAAACCTCCTGACTGCAAAAACGTACTCTGATTTCCGTTTAATTCGGTACTCTAAATACTCGACGTAAATTATGTAAATATGTAGAAAAATGGCATTAATGCACTTGAATACAGGCAACTTACATGACAGAATAAGTCGAAAACGTTTAACAACTGATCTGCCTACTTGCCTTACAAACAAACAAAAACAAACTAGTGCTAATTATATGTGTGACGTCATCGCGTCATAGCGCCATTTTGTCAGCAGACTACCGCATATGTTGAAACTGATGCGTTTGTGTGTACTCATAAAACTTACTCCAGTATTGATTTTCTTTTTCTTAAACCGAGACGACTGTGTATAGTTTTACTATGTTAAGGTTAGTGTGTAAATGGGCGACTCATCCTGGAAATAAGAGCCAAAGGGAGCGAACGAAGCGAGCGATCGTGGTTTCTTTTCCATGAATAAGAATATATGACAAAGTCCAATGAGCATTGTAATATATACTAAAATTTGAAAACGAACAGGACAAGGGTATTCATGTGCAAGCCAAATGTAAAAGTATATAAGTGATGAGTCATTTAACAAAATAAGCAGACCCACATCCAAATGGACCGACTGGAAGAATCACCAATTTAGATTCTAAACCCATACGAAGAACTTGTTGCGTGTAATGGTTGGAAATAAACATTTTGTTAAAGTAATAATGTGCATATGAAATTAACATAAAAACAAGTTTGATTGAAAGAGATGAATGTGTGAAACAATAACACTGTTGAATACACAGAGCTTGCAACATGTATATTTGTGCATTGTGCTACTAAAACAATTAATGCTTCTAGCCCTGAAATATGTCGGGGGTAGGAATTAGGAGACATATCTGCAAGGGTCACAGTAACATTGGAACAGAACAAATCTAAGAAATGGTGAACATTTCCCAACATAATGTAAAGCTTACTTTGACTTGGCTTTTTAAGAGGAGAAAACGATTCTTTACTTTACAATAGTGTTGTTTCTATTTGAAAGAAAATTTGTATTCTTCCTGCAAATATACATTTATCATAAAAGTAAATGGTTTTAGTGACAGTTGATACCATTTCATTTTGTGCATGAACGGTAAATAAAATGCCAACCTTATACACTTTTAAAACATATTTTCCATTTCAACTACTGGTAGTTTAAATCAGTTTACATCATACATTGTCAAAAGATGAATTTTTTAACTAATGTAAAATAATTTTAACTTTTTTTACATTAGTATGTGGTTTATATATGTAAAAAAAATCTGCACAGATATCTATTTACTACTTTGTAATAGAAAAACACTTGTTTGCTATTTATTCTTGATAAGTATAACGTCTTCATGTAGTCTAAATTCATTAAACTTTGTTTAGAAAGTAATGTTATCCATGTGTTTACCACTTATATTTTATAATTATCAAAACTCTTTTGTCACTAACATACAAATTAAATAAACTATTTTTATGCTTGCATACTCATTACTTCTTTGGAAACCTTTTTTTAATTCATTAGTACTGCTGTTTACACTTGACTTGTTTACACTATGTTTGGTTGTTGTTTTTGAAGGTCACATGCTTAAAACCAAAGCATACATTTTATGTCTAGATAGTGAACTAAAATATGCTAGATATATTCCAAAGTTCATTTTAAAGTATTGTAAAGAACATTTTTATCACTGAAATTACTATTATTATTAATAAAAAAGACAAAAAATACTGTTTTACAAATAGAAATAAGCCACACAGTCAATGTTAGGCGCATTCACAGAAATCTCCCTCCCTGGAACCCCAATCTCCCTCTCTGGGAGACTAAGTCTCCCTCTTTGGGACCAAGGGAATATCACATGTCTGAACAATCTATTTAGATCTGGCCATAGGATTTACCTCCACTGCTCTATGTGAAACATATGGCATTAAACGATTAATTACTATGACTTGGCATGGATATAAGGCTGATTAGCAGAAAAACAGTGTGTCTATAAATGGCAGAACTTCATTAGACAGGCAGTTTCAAGGTGGCATGCCTAAGGGGAGTGTTCTCAGAGCAACACTCTCTACATATTGTAATATATTTTTCAATTTGCCTTAACACTGGAAAGAGGACTACCTTGCTTCCAGGGACCTGGGACACTTATTTCAGAACAAATCATTAGATTCCAGAGTACAATTAAGAGTGCGACCTTGCACCCAAGGCCCAAGAAGATTGGAAGTTGTAAGATCCAAGCAAAAGTAAAGTGGTCAAAGCAACCCTGAATTGTCTAATGGCAAGGAGCTCATATGGAAGTATACAAGAAGATTGTGACCTTGGGATTATGTATGAGAAAGACTTTAAGTTCAGTAAGCATATAACTTTTAAGTTAAACATGAGGGCCTCAATGGCCCTATATCACTCACCTAAATATCTTAGACATTTTAATAGGAGAGAAATATGGAAAGGTCCTATAATTTACTATCAGGTTGCAAAATAAGCAGAAAACTTTAGAAGACCCTGTCAAAGTAAGAAGTCCATCGCAAAAAAAGCACAGAACAATTTCTTTCAGCACAAATCTGTATTTATCTAACATTTGATTTGATATCCTTCCTTCATGTGAAAAAGACAACATTCAAATCGCCAATCTGTTATTGTTGTTATGTTGCTGTTTTTTACTCCAGTTTTATCCGATTTTACTCGCCCTTGTAAATCAAACCGGTAAATAAGTGCAAAGAACGTGGAATACGTCAAGAGTGATGTGTATCTGCACTCTCAGTATTGATTTTTGTCATGTGATTATCATTTTATGGGGAAATTATTTGCTGACCTCGGCCATTTTGTTTCGAAATAAAAAGAGAAGATACCAGGGAGTTGATTGTGATTTTCTGTGTTTTTAATATCAATAGTTTGAAGTATCGTGCACATATTCTGAGCATGTCTGATACAAAGAAAATACATATACCGTAAAACTATTAATGCTGACATTTAAACATAATGGAATAGCAAGGTTTTCAAAGCCAAAGGTGTACTTTACTATCGGGATTAGTGCTGGCTACTTCTGCATTTCGAGAAACACAGATTGGTAAACATTTTAAATTCTGGTAAATTGTAAATAAAATGGTCAGAATATTTCACAATTTTAATGCAAAGTGAATGAGGAACTGGTAAAAGGTACTTTATTCTGATCATGTACTAGTGCAGACCGCCGCGAAAAAACTTTGGAAATATTTGGATAACTGCAAAGATTTCGACCAATCAAAGATGATGACTTCGTTCACATTTGGCTTTTCTGACAAAAGCGACAAAACAGATAAGAGGGCCATGATGCCCCTTAATGGCTCACCTTAGGACAGGGGCTTTTAGTAGGCCCATATCAGGCATCAAGTTATTTACTTAAGAAATCTTTGGTGAAGATTGGACCATAAGTGTGGCCACTGATCTGATAACATTTTCTAGAATTTTACCAAGTGATCTACTGAATCCATGTGAACCAGTTCAGAACATGTCTATGATTTCATACAGCCAAACAATCCAGCCAAGTTTGGTGAAGACTGGGCCATAAATGTGGCCTCTAAGCATATTCATATCATTTTGTTAAAATTTGGCCTAGTGACCTAGTTTCTGACCCCATGTGACCCAATCACGAACTGATTCAAGATTTCTTGCACATAAATATTTTTTAACAAGTTTGATGAAGACAAAAACTGAAGCCTGTAGCGTGTTCACAAGCAAAATTGTTGGTGCCACACGACAGACAACAGTCGTTTGACTAAGGGGTATCAGAACAGCTCACCTTGAGCATGTTGTGCTCAGGTGAGCTAATGAGAGTGATATCTACATAAAGTTTTAACCTTATTCTTGTCATATATATAATCCGCCACTGCTCGCATGGCTACTAACACTTGCTGATTGGTATATCCCCTGGATATATTTCACACATTACGACAAGCAATGAACATGCTCAGCTGCTTATCTAGTTTAAACAGCTTTATGAGACTGCTGACATGCTGCACAGGTGTTGGAAAACTGCCAGTGAAGTTATACAGTTATCTGAAGGTGGGGTCGGATGTTTGTTATGCCGGTTAACTGTCCCTACACATCTAAAGAAAGACTACAAGGTATCGATTGGCTGGTTATCCTGCTGGAGGGAAAGGCAGAACATATCTTTCAACAGATTTCATGGTGAGAAGAAGGATGGTGACATAACAGCAACAGATAACTTCAAGAGAAACATCCTGCCATGTCTGTTGGCAGACTACAGCCCAGACGATGTCTACAACGCTGATGAGACAGCGATCTACTACAGAGCCCTACCAGGAGAAAGTCTCGTACACAGTTCTGAGAGTGTTGTAGACACTGAAAATGGCAAGGAATGCCATTAGTTTCTAGTAGCATGCAACAAGTCTGGAAAGGACAAGGAAAAACTGCTGGTAGTAGGAATGAGCAAACAACCAAGCTCTTTGAGAGAGAAGACCATTCCGGTGACTAACTGCCACAACACAAACCCGTAGATGACAGCCGTAGTCTTTAAACAGTGGCTTATTGTGAATGGTGTCGAAATAATAAGAAATAAATTAACAAGTATGTAGTGTTTAAACAAGGGAGTTAACTTCGCTATTATTTGTATCTTCTAATTATGCTGTCGTGTAAAATAAATGAAACACTGAGGTTTTTCTGGCATAGAAGCCATGCATACACATTGTTAATATCTGAAAATAAAAGTGTTAAAGAACCTCTTACGGGTTGAGATTTGTTTCTTTAGTTTGTATGAACAACACATCAACAATAAGCGAAAATGGCCGTGCAACTCCAATCATTTCCCCTTTTTATCATTCAAAGTGGACTGAATCACACAAACACAAACTCTGCAGGTGTTCAGTGGCAGAAATGGATTTCAAAGTTTGAAAACATGATATGTGCGCTCGACATAACAGACGACAAAAGGAAAAGGGCTCTTCTTCTTCACTACTGTGGTGATGAAACCTACGACATATTTGATTCATTTTCTGATGTTGAGAAGGGAATCTGACTGAGAAGTTGTTAATGTTCCTGATGAATACAGTAAGCTCTGCAATTCATTCAAGACATACTTTATGCCAAAGCAAAATCTAAGTTTCGAAGTATACAAGTTCCATCAAGCCAAACAAGAGCCAGGTGAGGGAATTTACTCTGTGTTTACACGTCTACGTCAGGGTTCGAATTACACCACGGTAATCACGGCATGTGCCGTGGTTGCCCTCCTTACTTGCCGTAATGCCCTCAGAATAATGCCAATATCCACAGCAACATTGTTGCCGTAGATGCCCGCCCTCTTTGCACCAGTGCCCTCATTTATTATGAAATAAAATTACATGTAAACAACGAACACAAGTTCCTAGTGTTGACTTTTTTCGCCGTTGTTCAGAAATATAAAGCAACACTCGGATCACCTCGTCTACGAAATTGACTCGAATAAAACTATGTGACAATGTCGCCGCAATATTGACAAACTATCTTCCGAAGCTTGCCGGAGGTTGTCGAGTAAGTACGAATGATAAAGCAAGTGACGAAAACCGACACTGCTGCGCAAATTTACTTTGTCACTGGCCATGTGCGCAGTAGAGAAGGACGCAGTTCCCACTACGTAAGTATTACGAGAAACGAGGTACAAAAGCGCATCCCATAATAATTGTATTAGCCCCTCCTGCTTCTTACGTTCATTTACCAGCCAACGAATTACCGGTTATTGTTTCTAACGTGTCCACTCCCACGTCAACACTTACAATCGCAGTGTAATGACGGGGGGTAAATTTTATAATTGGAACTGCCTTCCGATGTGTACCGATTAATAAGCAGATGATCATCGGTAATCCCCGGCATTTCCTGTCAAGAGAACCTTCGACGCCAGCATTTTTTTTTTTTTTAAGAAATGCCATGAAAAGACAGAGTAACAAAAAGAAAGCAGGCAGGTATAGCGAATGCTGCATCGAAATGCCAAAAGCTTCCGTCCTTTTTTCGGTAAGTTAAACTGAACATACAGATCAGCGCAGGTACCGTTAGTTCTATTGTGATACAAATCAGCAGGCAAATGGCGGGCGGGTCAAAGGCCATGTCGATTTCATGGCGTTTAGTGTGATGTCATCCAGCTGTTCTGCTCTCTCCCCGGCCCCGCCAGACTTAAACGCTGAATAACATCGTGACTTATATTGAATGCCGGACAATAAAGCTTCAATATTTTGTCTGTTTGAAGTCAGAATAATACATAATCACTGTATAAAAATGCCATAAAAAGGTGGCATCGCTCAACGTGCATGTACCTTGAATGTGAATGGCTGCAATGTAGACATAAATTATAACATAGTGTGCATGTGTGTTGTCCATCAGAATATTATAATGAGAGACGATCGCCATGGAGATGGAGGTGTGTCATTCTTCTGCACAGCTGATTTGTTCTCTCAGGAGGTGTGTAAGCCAGTCCACGCACGTGTTTTGATTCTTGTAATTTTTATTATTTATGATAAGAATTCATGAAGATATATATGTTTATAATGTCAAAACTGAAGTAGCCTTGGTGCCCCTTTTCAGAGGGAAATACTTGCCTTGGTGCCCCTGCAACTTGCCTTAGTGCCCCAAAAATATTAGCCCTGTCCAAGGCAACACTTGCCTTGCCCTAAAAAAATTGTAATTCTAGCCCTGCTACGTACACTTGCAAACACCTGCAACTTTCATAATAAAGACAGCGAAATAGCGGCGTAAATAATTCAGGGAGGTACATCCTCTCGAATTAGAAGACGGGCACTTCAAGACAACTACACTTTGGAAAAACTCGAGGAGACACAGGAGAGTGTGCATCGTCGTGGTTCGAGTCATGGGCGTTCTCATGGTCATGCTGGTGGTCGAACAGATAGTCACGAAGTTGGTCAGAGCAAAACAAGAACACATCAACAGTCAGTCAAAATGCGGTAACTGCGGAGGAAGTAGACGGCACTTTCATTGTCCTGCTGAGGGGAGAGAGTGTAGAAACTGTAAAAAGCTCAATCACTTTGCAAAGGTCTGCAGATCCAAATCACATAGAATTAACTTTACTCAAGCATCACAGCAGACATCAGATCAATGTAGAGACAGTTCTTATGATGAATATGTGTTTAATGTGCATTATGATGATTCTGACAATGCTATTCCTTCTGTGCATGCCCAAGTGTTTGATTGTAGCATAAAATTTCTTGTTGATACAGGGTCAAGTGTGAATATTATCAACAAGAATGTGTTCTCAAAATTTTAGACCAAACCATCTCTCAAACAACCAGTGCCTATGATTTACACATATGGGTCACATATACCATTAAACGTCATTGGGTATTTTACAGCTGATATCAAGTACAAAGAAAGATCTGTTAAAAAAGAATTGTATGTTGTTGAAACCACTGACTCTAGGTATGCCAGTTGTCTTTTGGGGGCTAAAGCTGCCCAGTCACTAAACATTATTCACTTTGCTTTTACTTTTTCTGTCTCTAGTTCTATTCCAGATCAGTATCTTTCCCTATTCGATGGAAAAATGGGCAAGATAATTGGAGCCAAGGTGAAACTACACATTAACAAAGATGAACCCCGAGTAACACAGCACCATAGGCACATTCCTTTTCATGCACGAAAAAATGTCGAGGCAGAAATCAAGCATCTGGAAGACCTTGATGTGACAGAACCTGTCTCTGGAACTACTCCCTACTCAGCCCCATCTTAATTGTGCCCAAAAAGCCCAAAGGTGTCCGCATCTGTATAATAGACATGCAGGAGGCTAACAAAGCCATTTCCAGAGAGAAGCACCCTATGCACACTGTTGAAGATCTGATGGCAGATGTTAATCCTTCTGTTGTTTTCACAAATTGGACCTATCCAATGCATACCATCAGTTGGAACTTGATGAGGACAGTTGTTCTTTAACCACATTCTCTACTCACATTGGTTTGAGGCGTTACAACGGTTGTTGTTTGGGGTAAACATAGCTTCTGAGATCTTTCAGAAAAAAGATTGCTGACTTGTTGGCTGACATACCAGGCATGAAAAACCTTTCTGATGATGTTATTGTCCTTGGTAAAACGCAGGCAGATCATGACCATGCTTTGAAGCTGACGTTGGAAAGGCTTAGCAGCAGTGGTGCTAAGCTCAACACGGACAAATGCTTATTTTCAGTGAACAAGATTACTTTTTTTGGCCATGTTTTTAGCAATGTAGGGATGTCAGCTGATCCAGAGAAGGTTAAAGCTATTGTTGGCCAGTCACCCCCACAGAACCCAGCTGAGATATGACTCAATATGTTGCTCGTTATATACCTCACTATGCAACATAGACTGAGCCCTTCGGCCACTCACTAGGCAGCATGTTCCTTGGTCCTGGTCTCATGCTGAACAGAAATCGTTTGACAACCTCAAATCTGCTTTATCTAGTAGCCAGGTGATGGTATACTTTGATCATAACAAGTCTACAGAAATTCTTGTTGATGCTTCCCTAGTTGGTGTCTCTGCAATACTTTCTCATGGAGGCAAAGTTGTTTGTTATGCTAGTCGTGCCCTCACCAATGTCAAACAGCAATATTCACAAACAGATCGCAAAATGTTGGCTGTTGTATATGGTGTTGAGTTTTACCACCTGTACCTGTTTGCCTCTGAATTCAAAGTGGTAACAGATCACAAACATCTTCTTGGTATTGTCCACTCTCAGAAACCCGCCTCAGCTTGTATTGAGCGATGGAGACTTCGTCTTATGCCTTATCAGTTTGCTCTCAGTTTTGTCCAGGCAAGTCAAACCCTGCTGATTATATGAGCAGACATCCCTATGAAAAACCAAGCCGCAACAAAGCTGCAGAAGCCTATGTTGCTTACATTAGTCAGCACTCTTTTCCGAAGACAATGTCACTAATTGAAGTTAGATGTGCCACACAAGAGAGTTCTATCCTACAACAGGTCATGATTGCTATTCAGAGTAGTAGGTGATGGGGCAGTCCAGATCTTTCCCCATTTGTTTGTTTCAGAGATGAGCTTTCTATCATTGATAGTGTCATACTTCTGGGTCATCGCCTGGTCATTCCCCGTTCCTTGCAGAATTGTGGGTTACCGGTCACTTCGGTGAATGACCATTTCGGTAAATTCATCTTATGTAAGGATGAGTCCGGTCGTTTAGTAGTAGTAGTAGGAACTAGTTTAATGAGGGTCTACACGCCCTGTTGAGGGCTTTTTCATGACCCCGCCATGTTGCCCATGCATGGCTTAAATGTGTATATTCCGAAAAATATCGCCTAAAGAGGGCCCTTATTAGGTACCTAGTTAGAGTCCGGTCGTTTCGGTAAATAGGTAAACATATAGTATAGTACCTGATTGAGACGGAGAATTAGCCCTATGTCCATGTGTTTAATCATTTATTCATTATTTATTGTCTTTTTGTTTCAGCTAGCAGAGATGCGCGTCAACTAGAAAGCTTAAATAAAATAATGTAAATAAAATATAACCTTAAGCATCTAAATATACACCACCTAATTTTTGCATTACAGATATGTTTGATCATAATACATACATAAATATTCATATTTATTTTATTTACGTCCTGAGGTTTTGGAGCAAAGAAATTGTGATGGGCTCCGGATGTTAGTATTTTCTAGTTGACACGCGTCTCTGCTAGATAAAACAAAGAGACAATAAATAAATTAATAAATGATTAAATTGTCTGTCTCTGGCTGATGTGTGAAAATCTTTTCACACCTAGACATATCCAATTCTCCGTCTCAATCAGGTACTATACTATATGTTTACCTATTTACCGAAACGACCAGACTAATCCTTATATAAGATGAATTTACCGAAGTGGTTATAGTCGAAAACAAGGTCTCTCACAGTCTCCCTGTACATTCTGGTATCCCACAGGGCTCGGTCGTGGGCCCAAGTCTATTTTTAGCCTACATTAACGACCTACCAGGAAGTGTCAGGAGTCGTGTGCGTCTGTTTGCAGAAGACACAATAGTTTACCTCACAATAAAATCACACGCATCTGCACAAAGTCTTCAGGAAGACTTACACAAACTAGAACTTTGGGAAAAAGAATGGTCAATGGAATTTAACCCTGACAAGAGTGAAGTTCTCAGAATACACAGGAAAAAGAAACCGGTTATCTTCCCATACACACTTCATGACACCACCCTCAGAACAACAGAACACGCAAAATATCTCGGGGTCACTATCAGTAGTAACCTCGATTGGTCATCTCACATAAACACCATCACAAACAAGGCCAAAAACAGTCTGAGATTCATCAGACGAAATGTCAAAATACAAACAACAAACAACTAAAAGAGGCTGCATACAGAACATATGTACGCCCCCAGGTCGAATATTGTTCAACTATATGGCACCCATGGCAGAAACACCTCACACACAGAATAGAAATGGTTCAAAGGTCAGCCGCAAGGTATGTTCAAAATGACTACCACTACACAAGCAGTGTCACTAACATGCTCAGAGAGTTAAAGTGGTCTACTCTCGAGCAACGCAGAATTCAAGACAGTCTCAAAATGCTACACAAAATACATAACAAACAGGTCAATGTCGATCACTGTTATCTCACAACTACACGAAACAACAAATTCCTTATTCCCCACTCAAAAACAAAACACCACATGAACTCATTCTTTCCGCGGGCTATACGACTTTGGAACGGACTACCGACTGAGATTAAGGATGCCCCAACTGTACCTGCATTTGCAAGTGGCCTAAATAAGTTTTATGCTTTTTAATTGATATTTTAAATTATTAGTCTTAAATTGTCAATGTCCGGGACTTGCGCCTGCCTTATGTAGTCAGTATTGACTTTTGGCAGTACAAAGTTGAAGTTGAAGTTGAAATTTACCAAAGTGACCGGCACCCGAATCGTGTAGTTGAGATTGCACATCAGTCACACTAGTGCATACTGTATAGTGAAAACTAAACAGCTGATAAGGGAGAAAGTGTGATTCCCTAGCATTGACAAGATAGTTGAAAACACTGTCAAGGCTTGTATTCTGTGACAAGCTTCGTACCCTGGACCAAATAACCGTGAGCCTGTACAGTATGAACCGCTGACCTCATTAAAGATATGTCTGAATGGACACCATAGCTGTCGCTCAAGATTTTGCACTTTTACGAAAATGTTAAGACCTAAAATATAACGTTTGATTATAAATTACATTGAAAAAAAAAGTGTTTTGCAAGCATACATCAGAAATATTTGGATCGTTATCTTGTCATAAGACCCTAGTTTATAAAATCATGATCATGAACATTACCTGGCAAAATAACCTACCTGTGCCACAGACTAAAATCAAGCTGGCAAGCAGCAAGCAACAAGCATTAACTCAGGGTAGCCGAAGAAATATTAGAGCAGCCGACATTAAGACCGATTGACTATTTAGCCACTTGGCATGCAAAGAAACAGCGGAAATCGCCGAACAATCCAAATAATGCAAAAGGGTACAACGAACAACACTAAATGACGCGAGTGACTATTTAGCCACTTGGCATGCAAAGAAATAGGGGAAATCGCCGAACAATCCAAATGATGCAAAAGAGTACAACGAACAAAACTAAACGTTCCGAACGACGTCGTCTCTTTTGAAAAGGAGTCACCAAAGCAAAAAAACGCGGGAGAACGTTTTCGGCCCAATACATTACGAACTTTGATGTTATATAATTTGAATAACTATTGTTTCTGTGTATTACGGCACAATGTTGCGTGTTTAGTCTGCTTTTTTTTTGATAAAATGAAAATATATAAAAATATTTTAAATGACATCCCTAAAAATGGTTATTAAAAATGACATTTGATTAATTTACATATATAATAATATATATGATTATATACCATTAAAACAGTAAAGTCAATAGTTTATAGATTGTTTTTAAAATTTGCAAAAGATGCATTTGCTTTTAAGTTTATTTGGAAACATGTTCAATGTTTTATTAATGTAATTTAATTATTTTGTTAACATAAATACCATAGTTTAAATGGGTAAAATACCTCTTGTAACATAATCTATTGTATTTGCTATTAAGAATAAATTTTGTCTTATCATTACATCAATTTGTTTTTAATCTTGAAATAGCATGATCATCCTTGGTGTAGTGCTTGAGAATCACAAGGTGCCTGGTTCGAACCACACAAGAGATGTTAGTCCTTGCGCAAGAATTCCTAAAACTTTGAACTGATATGCTGCAACTAATCTTGAAATACATAAATATATATAATTTTGCTCTCTCTCTGTAACCATGGGTGGATCTAGCCATGCAGGGAGACTCAAATAGCCTTATTTTACTTATTTTATAATTTGTAACAAATTCACCAAAGCCTTTTTTTAATAGAATGGAGCCTTTAAGAACTTTATTTGTATCTCAATGCATTTCAAAGGATATTTATTGCTTTGAAGTGTTAAATTTAAAAATTCATAAGGTTTTAATGTAAATTAGCCAGAATGTATTTACCTAATTGATGTTCAAAAAATTTATAAAATTTGTATCAAAATATTTGATTTCTGTTTATTCACTTTGTTTATATAATTATGAAATTAATTTTTCAAGATAAATTATTTATAAAAACTTTTTATTGCCTTGAAATATGTGCAGTCGCTCAATAAATATACTTCCAAGATTAATGTAGATTTGACTTGATGAGAAAGTTAGGAAGGAAAACAAGCTAAGGAGTATATATTGGATCAGTCAGTAAATTTTTAGAGTCTGAGAACAAGCTATTGGAAAAGATTTTGAGAAAAAGGGTAGAATAAGCATTTTTAAAAAGTTTATTTCAATTAAGGGAGATAGTTATATATAAAGACTTCATAAAGAGGAATGCTGTTAAATATTATGGTATAGCGAAATGTAAAAGAAGGTATTAAATATGAATTAATCTAGGCCTAAGTCTGGGTTAAATATCCATTTAAGAAACAAAACAAAGTTTTATGTACATATATATTTTATTGAGAGCTTTTTAGTTATAACACACAACAATGCCATTTGTTAAATTAAATTTTCATTTAAACAAAGATGTGATTCAAAATGTACAATGACATATATTACCAAAGCAAAATAATTTCTGTTGGCCATTTCAGTGAGTCTTAGGACCATAAACTTATAATCAGTCCTAGAACAGGTACACAACTCCTAAATTTCTATAGGGTAATAAGGCTTACTCATGTCCTTTGAGGTTTATTTAAATGCACATAAGATAATTAAGTGGACTTATAAACAAAAACATGTCCTAGGACTTTTGATGAAAAAGCACCTTGTTGTATTAGTAATAAAATCAGAAAAAAGAAAACTTTATAAAAAAAAGTCTATAAAACCCCCCTACTAGTTAGTTATATACATGTAATTATTGTCATGAACACAAACTTTATTGTGAGGGCACCAGTAGCCGAGCGAGTCGCTGACATGAAACTCCGCAGCCACTCACCTTGAGGGTTCGAGTCCTGGTCGGGGCGAGAACTTTCATATGGTGAGGTTTTCCAGCAGCTAACCGGCGGTGCGCCGGGGGATTTACCCAGGCATAAGTCTGGGGTCTTCCTCCACCATTAATGAGCTTGACATTGCCAACATGAGTATTATTGTGTCTGTGCGATGTAACAAAAAAAACAACAACAAAAAAAAAAAAACTTTATTGACAAATGAATTAACCTCATCTATAACAACATATATTTATATTCACATTGTTCATAATACTCCATTTTTAATTACACAAAATGATAAATAGTTAATACTTTAGGTCCTGTAAACTTTTTCTTCAAATGCTGGCTGTTGCAGGGATTCTGAAAAAGAACAAATTATTTTAAACTATACAGAACATTGCGTCAGAATCGGAAGAATATATTATTTTGTTGCTTCTTGAGAGTGTGAGGGATAAGTCTGAAATACATACATACATAGACAAGATATAGTGTTTGCATAATAAAAAGGGAGCTTGATTGTAGAACTTATTCTATTGTTATCGGCTTTTAATCATAGAACGACAAGATCGTGTTTTAACTAATGTTTATTAAGTTCCAATAACAACACACATATATAAGAGAACTAATTATAGATTAACAATGGAAGCTGGTATTAAAGAGGCAGTCTGTGCGTGAGTACATGTAACTTGTAACTGACTCTACCCAGTGAGGCATCTACCTTATATGTATACTACACATAGCATGCGGTATGAAATAGACTGGCTACAATAACATAGTCATAACATAACACTTATGTTACTATGCATTAAAATTTAGCACTTTTAACATTCATAGGAACAAGACTAATCCGCAGCGAGAAAATGTTATCAATTGTTAAGTCTGTTTGCTTATGATGTGCAAGTAATGGTTATTCTACCTCTAAATGATTCATTGTCAGGGTATGTGATAGGGTGTAGTATATTGATGCCATTTTGCATGATAAAACAACATATACTTTTTACAGTGACAGCTTATTCTTTAAGATAACAGTCACTGTATATATTTTATATTGTGTAATATATTGCACAAGTATAATTGTCTTCACTTCAATGATTTGTGACCAAGGATTAGATAATTAATTCATATAAAAATTTACCTTTTATTATGGGTAATCTTAAGAAATACTACCGCCCACGCCATCCCACTGCAAGAACACAGCTTGCCCTAGGCCAGACATAAAACTTTTGTCCAAAATAAAACCATTCCCTTAATATTGCAACTTTGATATATTTCTGTGTAATTCATGTGACAATGGCATTTATCATTATACATCTGTAGCCTTTCTGAGACTGGGTACCTGATGTACCCTCTGGTGTTATATCAAACCCATCAATACAGACATCCATCAATACAAACACATTGGAATGCCAATATTAGTTTAAAATGCCAGACAATTACATAACTGATCATGACTTTATTCACTCTCACTTAATAATTCAAACAAAAATTGAATTTTTAAAGCATTTAATATTATTGTACCAAGTGCCTAATGCAAAAATGGCTTTAGCTTACCTACCAGGGGGAATTAGTTTTCATTCAATAATGTCAAACAACAAAATAATAACTTGTGAAAATAATTATTTCTACATGGCAATACTATTGAAAAATACACAAAAGTTTTAATAAAAGTTTCAATGTAAAATATTTAGATTAAGGCACTGATATAAATTTACTGACTTTTCTTATTATTGCTGGGCTTATTTGTCTAGTATACTCTGTCAGTTAAGTCAGTAAGGTAGTATGAAGACTTGGTATTGATGACAGATCAACCCTTTAAGCTGCTATATAATGTAATAAGTTATTAAACTTAAACATGTTTAAGGGGTTATAAAAGGCTAATGGCAGAATGATATTGGCCTGGTGCAAAGAATAATATGGTCTTAGGACAGTCATAAAATTATCTGGCACAGATGTATAGCCTGGACAGAATAATACTAGTAGTGTCAAAGGTGGTATTATAAAGCTTAGGGCAGTATAATATGGCAAAGCTGTATAGCCTGGACAAAATGATATTGCCTGAGATGGTATTATGTAGCTTAGGGCAGTAAAATATGGTTTACACGTACTGTCTGGACAGCATATTATTGTCTGAGGGGGTAAAATATAGCTAAGAGCAGCTTAATATGGTATATATGTATGGTCTGGACAAGAATATTATTGTCTAGGGGGGTATAATATAGATTAGAGCAGTATAATATGGTATGCATGTATGGTTTGGACAGTATATTATTGCCTGAGGGGGTATAATATAGCTTAGAGCAGTATAATATGGTATACATAAATGGTCTGAACAGTATATTATTGTCTGAGGATTTTTAATATAGCTTAGAGGAGTATGGGGTATACATGTTTGGTCTGGACAAGCATACTAGTATTACTATACTGTCTGAGGAGCCATAATATAGCTTAGAGTGGTTTAATAATGGTATACATGTATGGTCTGGACAGTAAAATATTGCCTGATGGGTAAAGCTTAGGATAGTATATTTCAGTCCTGGTATGGTATATTATAGCATAAAGAAGCATATTGTCTACGAGTAGTATACTATGGTTTTAGAGCATGGTCTTAAGGCAGTATAATATGGTCTTAAGACAATAATACATGTAGGGCCTGGACAATATAAATGACCATGGGATTAGTGTAATATAGCCCTTAAACAATATATTATAATATAATACATATATATTCTAGGATGTAAAAATGGGAGAACCCGTATGTTGCCTGAAAGGGTATAACCTAGCTTGAGAAGATATGACATCAGGGTGTATAGTATGGCAGGAAAAGCTTAGGTAGAGAAGCTGGTTACTTTGTGGGTATGAAGATTTGCTCCTAACACTTTTTTATCTTGAGCATGAAGCTGATTATGAGAGCAGCAGAAAAATAAACCGGTGTACCTAGGATGAGATCTGAATACAGAATTTTTTTTTGTGAAAGCAGGGCAGAAAGCGGCAACATTATCTTTAAGTCCATCAAGCTGGCATCTACTTGCCTGCGATGAGTATACATGTGCTATGGCCTGAGAGTGTATACTCCTGTCCAAGATGGGTATAGGATGGCCTAAGAGGGTGTTATCTTGGATGATTTGGGTAAAGTATTGCCTCCAATAAGCATACTACGGCCTATGGCCTACTATGGAGGGTATTATTTTGCCTGATTTGGGAATGAGATGGTCTGAAAGATCATCATCATGATTTGGGTACAGGTTGGACTGAAAGGGTAAAATGTTGCCTGGGTTGGGTATATGTTCGGCTGAGAGGGTATAAGCTTGCACGATTTGGGGAAACTTTGGCCTGAGGGGGTATATTCTTGCCTACTTTGGATACAGTATGGACTGAGAGGGTACAATATAGCCTGAGTGGATATTCTTTGGAGTAATATGGTATCAACTTGCCTGATAGTATGTAATTTGGCCTGAGGGGGAACAATCTTAACTTATTTGTGTATAGTCTTGGCTGCAATGAGAATACAATGGCGCATGAGGGGGTATTTTAGTCTGAGATGAGTATGCATTGGCCTGAGGGTTAAAATCATGACTTAGTTGGTAAAATAACTAGCTTGAAGATCTATGACAAAGTCTGTAGGGGGAATAATATGGTCTGAGGGGTATACAATATAATCTGATGGGCATATAGTATGGTCTAAGGGGAAGGGGGTATAGGATGTTCTGAGGGGGGAGGGGTATAGTATGGTCTGAGGGGAGTATATGGTCTGGGGTTATAGTATGGTCTGAGGGGGCTGTAGAGTATGGTCTGAGGGGGTATGTAGTATGGTCTGATGGGTGTATAGTATGGCCTGAGGGGTGTATAATATGATCTGACGGGTGTGTACAGTATGGTCTGAGGAAGGTGCATAATATGGTCTGAGGGGTGTACAGTATGATCTGAGGGGTGACTTATATGATCTGAGGGGGGGGGGGGGGTGTATAGTATGGTCTGAGGGGAATATAGTATGGTCTGAGGGAGGTGTATAGTATGGACTGAGGGATATGTAGTATGTGTGAAGGGAGTATTGTTATATTCTGAGGGGTGTATATATGATCTGAGGGTGTGTGAACACTATGGTCTGAGGGGAGTATAGTATGGTCTGAGGGGTGTGTAAAATATGGTCTGGGGCATGTATAATATGGTCTGAGGGGGTGTATAGTATGGTCTCATGGGTGTATAGTATGGTATTAGGGGTGTATTGTATGATCCGAGGTGTGTATAGTATGGTCTGAGAGGGGTGTGTGTGTGTATTATATGATTTGAGGAGGTGTGCACACTATGGTCTGAGAGGAGTATATTATGGTCTGAGGGGTGTGTTTAATATGGTCTGGGGTGTATAGTATGATTTTTTTTTGGTGTCAAGTATGGTCTGAGGGGTGGGGGGTATAGTATGGGGGGATGCAGTATGGTCTGATGGGAGTATAGTATGGTCTGAGAGGTGTATAAGCTCTCAGGATGGTGTATAGTATGGTCTGAGGGGTGTATAGTATGGCACAAGGGGATAATTATATGGCCTGAGGGATGGGTGGGTCTGTTAAACATGGTTCCATGTGTGATGTTATGACTTAAGAGGGATAATTGTCTGACATGCAGGGCTATGGAGTATAATCTGTAATGAGGTGAATACACATGTAATATATAGCCTGACGGGTTTTATATGGCCTAAAGGGCTACAACCTGGCTTGTGATGAATAAAATATGGGCTAAGATGACTAATATGGCTTAGAAGAGTATATATATAATCTGACCATCTGAGAAAAAAGGCCTGCTGGACTATAGTTCAACCATAAAAAGTAAAATATTGACTGAGTATCTGTTATTTGTCATGAGGGCCTATAACCTAACCTGTGGGTAGTAATCTGCCCTGAGGGTCTGAGCTATAAAATGCTCATAATGTTATCTTGCATTGGCCACTTATATTTTGTATTGGTGGTTTACTAAGGCCCATTTCTCAAACCTTCCTCCAATGACAGTGAGAAGTGTGCATCATTCAATTCATACTGCAAGACTTAAACTTGGTCAATGTGTCTAGTATTAATCAATTAGTGCCAGTAGATGATTATTCAAAAGTCAGTCAATAAGGAGTTACTAAGTTGCCTATGGGGTTTACATCTAGGTGCAATAAATTAAAGTTGTGTATCAAACTGTTTAGTTCAGAGTGGTAGAGCATTTGCTCACACTTTATTTAGTAAGGTTAAAGATACCTTGTCTGGGACACTTGCTGGTTCAGTTGGTACCTTTCCTTTGACATATGGTTGTACCTTAAACACATAATGAAAAACCATGTTTTTTATCTTTATTTTCATTATCTGAGAATCTTAAAACAGTAAACGGTAGGTCTGAAAATCTTAATAAATCTGTAATACAAGTTTAGAATTTCAACAATTAATGACAATTGGCTTTATTCTATGCAAAAGATGCATCACGTGAATTTGAAACAAATTCATTGGCAATAACACAAAACTAACAAGAAATAGCCATGTACCTATTCATAATTATCTTGAACATAACAGTGGCATACTAGTTCAACATACTGCTGGGTTGTATCTTAGTCAAATTCTTCCTATTCAATCAAAAGCTGTATAACATAATCAAATTAAACACAAAAATTCACATAGTTACCAAAGTAATCTTAAAAGGATTTTTATTTACATATCACCTTAATAAACATATAATGCCTTAAAAAAGTAATGAAACAACTGATTACATAAGATACATCAAAAACCTAAATATTTAATTTATGATGTTATGTTTTTTTGTTTTGATTTGTGATACCGTTTAATTATTAATACACTTTGCAAATGTTAAAAAATATCAAGATACAGATCTAGTTGATAAAACCAATATGCATCAAAATTATGATACAGACATAAAGAGGTGTAGACCAAGCCTGCATACAGTACAAATGGCAAGTTCCAGACATATTCTTGGTTTCCTCACCGTCTTATCATCTGAAAAAGAAAAAGTGCATTGTTTAAAAACACATTTATTTTCCTCAGAACAATGATATACCTCACATAATTAGCAAACTGTGCAGCCCTAAAATAGACACCAATGTATTTAAACACAAAAGAATGAAAAGCTGAGCATAGCATAGATCTTTTCATCAGAAGGAATTTTAACATACCCATTTTGGCTGATTGAATAATCCTTAATGATAATTGATAGTAAATGCTGATTAATGATTTTATATGGCATCAACTGATCAAGTTGATCACATAGATAAAATAAACTATTGAATCGTTATATAAAATAAATGCTGGATAATACGCACGCGTTAATATAGTTTATTTATAAAAATAATAAGTAAAATAATACTCACCAGACAAATCTACACCTGCTGTCAATGTTTACTTTAAACTTTCAAACTTCGCGCTGAATTGAGAATTTAAAATCGCATATTTTCACTTTAATTTGCATGCGTTTAGAGTAACCTCCCTTGCCGTGCCAAGTGGCTATTTCACCCATTTAAACTATGTTATTTATGTTAACAAAATAATTAAATTACATTAATAAAACATTGAACATGTTTCTAAATAAACTTAAAAGCAAATGCAACTTTTGCAAATTTTAATAACAAACTAAAAACTATTGACTTTATTGTTTTAATGGTATATAATCATATATATTATTACTATATAATGTAAATTAATCAAATGCCATTTTTAATAATACCATTTTTAGAGATGTCATTTAAAATATTTTTATATATTTTCATTTAATCAAACAAAAAAAAAGCAGACTAAACACGCAAAATTGTGCCGTAATACACAGAAATAATAGTTATTCAAATTATACAACATCAAAGTTCGCAATGTATTGGGCCGAAAACGTTCTCCCGCGTTCTTTTACTTTGGGGACTCCTTTTTAAAAGAGACGACGTCATTTAGTGTTGTTCGTTGTACCCTTTTGCATTATTTGGATTGTTCGGCGATTTCCGCTGTTTCTTTGCATGCCAAGTGGCTAAATAGTCAATCGGTCTTAATGTCGGCTGCTCTAATATTTCTTCGGCTACCCTGAGTTAATGCTTGTTGCTTGCTGCTTGCCAGCTTGATTTTAGTCTGTGGCACAGGTAGGTTATTTTGCCAGGTAATGTTCATGATCATGATTTTATAAACTAGGGTCTTATGACAAGATAACGATCCAAATATTTCTGATGTATGCTTGCAAAACACTTTTTTTTTCAATGTAATTTATAATCAAACGTTATATTTTAGGTCTTAACATTTTCGTATGCAACTTTTGCAAAAAGTCATCTTCTATACTGATTTGAGTAACAACCTTCGCTTTACATTCAAATGTTATTTCCAATGGAAAATGGTCAGAGTAACTGTTTTCGGCTACACTAAAATTTACCACTTTATCAAAGAGATCTACTGGCAAAAGCATATAATCTATTACGCTGCTACCTAATTTACTAACATATGTAAAATGACCAACATTTTTATCCTCACCACTCCGACCATTTGCTATAACTAAGTTGAATGTTTTACAAAATTCAAGTAGCTTGTCTCCCTGACTGTTTATCGTCTTATAACATGAACTTCTTTGTGGTATCACATTATTATCCCAAAACATATCATATTCAGATAATTCAGGTGCATTATGTTCTATAGATATTGTATCAGCTCTTTCGCCTGTCCGTGCATTTAAGTCCCCAACCACTATCAAATGTACATCTAGCAAGGATATAGGTAATGCATTTATATAATAATCCAGCAAATATATCCCTTTACCTGGTTCGTTTCTATATGAATGTGAGTATAAGGGTGGCAGGTAAACAAAGCATAATACAATATCTTTAGAGCTAGAAAAAACATGTTTATCAATTCTTAAAAATATTGCGAACTTGCAGTCTATATCTAAATCTATTACTGAAACAAACTGGTCAAACGATTTATGTATGAAAATCGCTAATCCCGCCATAGCTCTTCCCTGAGATTTATATTTAAAAGCATTTTGTACATAACACTTATAGTTTGGAAAATACTGTAAATAGTCATCAATACAAGTTTCCCAAGTTTCTGAAATTCCAAATATGTGAAATGACAGTAAATATTCGATAAAATCATTATGATCAAGCTTGTGTTTTAAACCAGACACATTCCAGCATAAAAGTCTAAGAAAATTGTTTGTGTCAATTTGGCCTCGGCCAGATTCCTATTGTTGTTCCATATTTACATCATTCATAGTGCCACTTGATGGTGTTTGCTCTATAGATGAATTGGTTAAGTTCTGGTGTACCTGTCTAGCTGCACGATGGAACTTCCGGTTGGTTATATTTCCAGAATAGGGGTTGCTGGTATCGGTTTCTGGTCTGACCTGTAGTTCGCCTCGATAGAAATATCCAATTTTCCCTTCTGATTTAAGTCTTTTTAGCTGCTGCCGTTGTCGATAGGTAATGTCGTCCCCTACTCGAATTTTACATTTTCGTAGCTCGTCTCTGCCATCATAAACACGCAGTTTGTCATCATCAAAACGAAATGTTACTACAACTAAGGGTTGGCTACCTTCGCCGGGTATCACTCGCACATTTCTTATATCATCCGGATTCCATGGTGTTTGTGGCGATGCTACCTTAAGCACTTTCTTGATAATTGTTTGTTTATGATCGTCCAGTGAAGCCTTATGATCTATTTGTAGTCCGAATATTCGCATGTTGTTTGAAATGCTTTTCTTGTTTAGGGCTTCCACCTCTTTATCAACTCTAGAAATAAACTCGTCTTGTGACTGTGACTGGTAATTTAGATGGTCAATGTCCAGTCTCATATGCTCTGAAATATCCTGTAGATCGTGTACTGCTTTATTTGTCGATTCTAAATTGCTCTTTAATATCTCTTGTGAGTGTTTTATTCCATTAAGTTCTGATCGAAGTTGTTGTTGTTCGTGTTTAATACTTGTAACATCCGTTTTCATGGCGCTAATATCTAATCGCATTGCCTGGAGTTCCTTTAATACACTTTGTTCCGAATTCTTGATAGCTAGAAGTAATGTTTCCATCTCGGTTGGTCCCGGATTGGGCTCTACATCATTGGATAACATGAGTTTCATTGCCGATGTGTCATATTCATTGTTAATTAAGACAGAAGATATCCCAACAGTTCTCAAATTTGGTTGGTTTGCGTATAAGTTAGACATTCCTTGGAAGGCCATGAAAACTAGTACTATAATCAAACACATGTCGTAATTGTATGTATGCCTATGCTCGCTTTTAAATGTATCTGGTTCTGTGTATTTGTCTCTTGTCAGCTTTGGTCGATAGCAAAGACCGAAACGCCCCACCGTAGCTCGATACTGCGTGATATCGATCCCCATTTTGGCCCTAATTACCTTCCGTAGTTTTTCCAAGCAATAGGGACTCCTTATACTGCAGTCCACTTGTCACACATGAATGATTCAGGACAAAGTGCGCTGGTTAGTTATGGCCGCTGTGTTATTGGTGACTATATATGCCTACTTCAAAACATTTATAAAGTTTATGCAAAAATGTGTATCATTTCAAGATCAAAATCCATCAAAACTCACACCATCAGATAGTCCGTGAATTCATGATGTCACTCCTGTAAACACTATTGTATCATCCAAATAATAAACAACATTTTTCCGATTAAAGTACGAGCACAGTTTTCATGACCCACTCACCTGTACGTGTAGTTCACACCACTTTTTTTTCAAAATTAGAGCAGCCGACATTAAGACCGATTGACTATTTAGCCACTTGGCATGCAAAGAAACAGCGGAAATCGCCGAACAATCCAAATAATGCAAAAGGGTACAACGAACAACACTAAATGACGTCGTCTCTTTTAAAAAGGAGTCCCCAAAGTAAAAGAACGCGGGAGAACGTTTTCGGCCCAATACATTGCGAACTTTGATGTTGTATAATTTGAATAACTATTATTTCTGTGTATTACGGCACAATTTTGCGTGTTTAGTCTGCTTTTTTTTTGTTTGATTAAATGAAAATATATAAAAAATATTTTAAATGACATCTCTAAAAATGGTATTATTAAAAATGGCATTTGATTAATTTACATTATATAGTAATAATATATATGATTATATACCATTAAAACAATAAAGTCAATAGTTTTTAGTTTGTTATTAAAATTTGCAAAAGTTGCATTTGCTTTTAAGTTTATTTAGAAACATGTTCAATGTTTTATTAATGTAATTTAATTATTTTGTTAACATAAATAACATAGTTTAAATGGGTGAAATACCTCTTGTAACATAACCTATATTATTTGCTATTAAGAATAAATTTTGTCTCATCATTACATCAATTTGTTTTTAATCTTGAAATAGCATGATCATCATTGGTGTAGTGCTTGAGAATCACAAGGTGCCTGGTTCGAACCACACAAGAGATGTTAGTCCTTGCGCAAGAATTCCTAAATCTTTGATCTGATATGCTGCAACAAATCTTGAAAAACATAAAAATATATAATTTTGCTCTCTATAACCATGGGTGGATCTAGCCATGCGGAGAGACTCAAATAACCTTATTTTTTTCATTTGTAGCAAATTCAACAAAGCCTCTTTTTTTTAATAGAATGGAGCCTTTAAGAACTTTATTTGTATCTCAATGCATTTCAAAGGATATTTATTGCTTTGAAGTGTTAAATTTAAAAATGCATAAGGCTTTAATATAAATTAGCAAGAATGTATTTACCTAATTGATGGTATTTTTTTTAATAACATTTGTAATTTTTTTTTTAAATATTTGATTTCTGTTTATTCACTTTGTTTATATAATTATGACATTAATTTTCCAAGATAAATTATTTATAAAAACGTTTTATTGCCTTGAAATATGTGCAGTCTCTAAATAAATAAACTTCCAAGATTAATGCAGATTTCACTTGATGAACAAGTTAGGAAGGGAATCAAGCTAAGGAGTATATATTGGATCAGTCAGTAAATTTTAAGAGTCTGAGAACAAATGCCATTGGAAATGATTTTAAGAAAAAGGGTAGAATAAGCATTTTTAAAAAGTTTATTTCAATTAAGGGAGATAGTTAAATATAAAGACTTCATAAAGAGGAATGCTGTTAAATATTATGGTATAGCGAAATGTAAAAGAAGGTATTAAATATGAATTAATCTAGGCCTAAGTCTGGGTTAAATATCCATTTAAGAAACAAAACAATGTTTTATGTACATTTATATTTTATTGATAGCTTTTTAGTTATAACACACAATAATGCCATTTGTTAAATTAAATTTTCATTCAAACAAAGATGTGATTCAAAATGTACAATGACATATATTACCAAAGCAAAATAATTTCTGTTGGCAATTTCAGTGAGTCCTAGGACCATCAATTTATAATCAGTCCTAGGACAGGTACACAACTCCTAAATTTCTATAGGTTTATAAGGCTTACTCATGTCCTTTGAGGTTTATTTAAATGCACATAAGATAATTAAGTGGACTTATAAACAAAAACATGTCCTTGGACTTTTGATGAAAAAGCACCTTGTTGTATCAGTAATAAAATCAGAAAAAAAACTTTATAAAAAAAATCTATAAAAAAACCCTACTAGTTAGTTATATACATGTAATTATTGTCATGAAAACAAACTTTATTGTGAGGGCACTGGTGGCCGAGCGAGTTGCTGACATGAAACTTTGCAGGCACTCACCTTGTGGGTTCGAGTCCTGGTCAGGGCGAGAACTTTCATATGGTGAGGTTTTCCAGCTAACCCGCGGTGCGCCGGGGGATTTACCCAGACATAAGTCTGGGGGTCTTCCTCCACCAATAATGAGCTAGCTGTTGCCAACATGTATTATTGTGTCTGTGCGATGTAACAAAAAAAAAAAAACAAAAAAAAAACTTCATTGACAAATGAATTAACCTCATCTATAACAACATATATTTAATTTAGAATTACACAAAATGATAAATAGTTAATACTTTAGGTCCTGAAAACTTATTCTTCAAATGCTGGCTGTTGCAGGGATTCTGAAAAATAACAAATTATTTTAAACTATAAAAAACATCAGAATCGGAAGAATATATTATTTTGTTGCTTCTTGAGAGTGTGAGAGATAAGTCATACATAGACAAGATATAGTGTTTGCATAATAAAAAGGGAGCTTGATTGTGGAACTTATGTTACTATGCATTAAAATTTAGCACTTTTAACATTCATAGGAACAAGACCAATCCGCAGCGAGAAAATGTTATCAATTGTGAAGTCTGTTTGCTTATGATGTGCAAGTAATGGTTATTCTACCTCTGACTGATTCATTGTTAGGGTATGTGATAGGGTGTAGTAAATTGATACCATTTTGCATGATAAAACAACACATTTTTTTTACAGTGACGGCTTATTCTTTAATATATTATCTGTATATATTTTATATTGTGTAATACATTGCACAAGAATAATTGTCTTCACTTCAATGATTTGTGACCAAGGATTAGATAATTAATTCATTTACCTTTTATTATGGGTAATCTTAAGAAGTACCACCACCCACACCATCCCACTGCAAGAACACAGCTTGCCCTAGGCCAGACATAAAACTTTTGTCCAAAATAAAACCATTCCCTTAATATTGCAACTTTGATATATTTCCATGTAATTCAAGTGACAATGGCACTTATCATTATACATCTGTAGCCTTTCTGAGACTGGGAACCTGATGTACCCTCTGGTGTTATATCAAACTCATCAATAAAGACATCCATCAATACAAACACATTGCAAATGCCAATATTAGTTTAGAATGCCAGACAATTACATAACTGATCATGACTTTATTCACTCTCACTTAATAATTCAAACAAAAATCGAATTTTTAAAGCATTTAATATTATTTACCAAGTGTCTTATGCAAAAATGGCTCTAGCTATATCAGCTTACCTACCAGGGGGAATTAGTTTTCATTCAATTCAATAATGTCAAACAACAAAATAATAACTTGTGAAAATAATTATTTCTACATGGCAATACAATTGAAAAAATACACAAAAGTTTTATTAAGTTTCATTGTAAAATATTTAGATTAAGGTATTGAAATAAATTTACTGACATTTCTTATTATTGCTGGGCTTATTTGTCTAGTATACTCGTCAGTTAAGTCAGTAAGGTAGTATGAAGACTTGGTATTGATGGCAGATCAACCCTTTAAGCTGCTATATAATGTAATAAGTTATTAAACTTAAACATGTTTAAGGTGTTATAAAAGGCTAATGGCAGAATGATATAGGCCTGGTGCAAAGAATAATATAGTCTTAGGACAGTCATATCTGGCACAGATGTATAGTCTGGACAGAATAATAGTGTCAAAGGTGGTATTATAAAGCTTAGGGCAGTATAATATGGCAAAGCTGTATAGCCTGGACAAAATGATATTGGCTGAGATGGTATTATGTAGCTTAGGGCAGACCTAGGATGAGATCTGAATACAGAATTGTTTTGTGTGAAAGCAGAGCAGAAAGCGGCAAAATGATCTTTAAGTCCATCAAGCTGGCATCTACTTCCCTGCGATGAGTATACATCTACTATGGCCTGAGAGTGTATACTCCTGTCCAAGATGGGTATAGGATGGCCTAAGAGGGTGTTATCTTGGATGATTTGGGTAAAGTATTGCCTGCAATAAGCATACTATGGCCTATGGCCTACTATGGAGGGTATTATTTTGCCTGATTTGGGAATGAGATGGTCTGAGAGGGCATCGTCATGATTTGGGTACAGGTTGGCCTGAAAGGGTAAAATGTTGCCTGGGTTGGGTATATGTTCGGCTGAGAGGGTATAAGCTTGCACGATTTGAGGAAACTTTGGCCTGAAGGGGTATATTCTTGCCTAATTTGGATACAGTATGGACTGAGAGGGTACAATATAGCCTGAGTGGATATTCTTTGGAGTAATATGGTATCAACTTGCCTAATAGTATGTAATTTGGTCTGAGGGGGAAAAATCTTCACTTATTTGTGTATAGTCTTGGCTGCAATGAGAATACAATGGCTGACATGAGGGGGTATTATTGTCTGAGATGAGTATACATTGGCCTGAGGCTTAAAATCATGACTTAGTTGGTAAAATAACTAGCTTGAAGATCTATGACAAAGTCTGTAGGTGGAATAATATGGTCTGAGGGGTATACAATATAATCTGATGGGCATATAGTATGGTCTGAGGGGAAGGGGGTATAGGATGTTCTGAGTGGGGAGGGGTATAGTATGGTCTGAGGGGAGTATATGGTCTGGGGTTATAGTATTGTCTGAGGTGGCTGTAGAGTATGGTCTGAGGGGGTATGTAGTATGGTCTGATGGGTGTATAGTATGGCCTGAGGGGTGTTTTATATGATGAGGGGTTTGTATAGTATGGTCTGAGAGGGGTGTTTGTGTAAAGTGTGGTCTGAGGGAAGTGCATCATATGGTCTGAGGGGTGTACAGTATGATCAGAGGGGTGACTTATATGATCTGAGGGGGTGTATAGTATGGTTTTAGGGGAATATAGTATGGTCTGAGAGAGGTGTATAGTATGGACTGAGGGATATGTAGTATGTGTGAAGGGAGTATTGTTATATTCTGAGGGGTGTATATATGGTCTGAGGGTGTGTGTACACTATAGTCTGAGGGAGTATAGTATGGTCTGAGGGGCATGTAAAATTTGGTCTGGGGCATGTATAATATGGTCTGAGTGGGTGTATAGTATGGTCTCATGGGTGAGGGGTGTATTGTATGATCCGAGGTGTGTATAGTATGGTCTGAGAGGGGTGTGTGTGTGTGTGTGTGTGTGTATAGTATGGTATGAGAGGTGTATTATATGATTTGAAAAGGTGTGCACACTATGGTCTGAGGGGAGTAAAGTATGGTCTGAGGGGTGTGTTTAAGACGGTCGGGGGTGTATAGTATGATTTTTGGAGGTGTTGAGTATGGTCTGAGGTCTGAGGGGTGGGGGTATAGTTTGTGTGCGGGGGGGATGCAGTATGGTCTGATGGGAGTACAGTATGGTCTGAGAGGTGTATAAGCTCTCAGGATGGTGTATTGTATGGTCTGAGGGGTGTAGTATAGTATGGCACAAGGGGATAATTATATGGCCTGAGGGTTGGGTGGGCTAAGATGACTAATATGGCTTAGAAGAGTATATATATATATAATCTGACAATCTGAGAAAAAAGGCCTGCTGGACTATAGTTCAACCATAAAAAGTAAAATATAGACTGAGTACCTGTTATTTGTCATGCGGGCCTATAACCTAACCTGTGGGTAGTAATCTGCCCTGAGGGTCTGAGCTATAACATGCTCATAATGTTATCTTGCATTGGCCACATATATTTTGTATTGGTGGTTTACTTAGGCCCATTTCTCAAACCTACCTCCAATGACAGTGAGTAGTGTGCATCATTCAATTCATGCTGCAAGACTTAAACTTGGTCAATGTGTCTAGTATTAATCAATTAGTGCCAGTAAATGATTATTCAAAAGTCAGTCAATAAGGAGTTACTAAGTTGCCTATGGGGTTTACATCTAGTTGCAATAAATTAAAATTGTGTATCAAACTGTTAAGTTCAGAGTGGTAGAGCATTTGCTCACACTTTATTTAGTAAGGTTAAAGATACCTTGTCTGGGACACTTGCTGGTCAGTTGGAACCTTTCCTGCGACATATGGTTGTACCCTAAACACATAATGTAAAACCATGTTTTTCATCTTTATTTTCATTGTCTGAGAATCCTAAAACAGTTACCAGTAGGTCTGAAAATCTTAATAAATCTTTAATAAAAGTTTAGAATTTCATCAAATAATGACAATTGGCTTTATTCTATGCAAATGATGTATCACGTGTATATGGAACAAATTCATTGGCAATAACACAAAACTAACAAGAAATGGCCATGTACCTATTCATAATTATCATGAACATAACAGTGGCATACTAGTTCAACATACTGCTGGGTTGTATCTTAGTCAAATTCCTCCTCTTCAATCAAAAGCTGTATAACATGATCAAATTGAACACAAAAATTCACATAGTTACCAAAGTAATCTTAAAAGTACTTTTATTTACATATCACCTTAATAAACATAAATATAATGCCTAAAAATAGTAATGTAACAACTGATTACATAAGATACATCAAAAACCTAAATATTTAATTTATGATGTTATGTTTTTTTTTGTTTTGATTTGTGATACCGTTTAATTATTATTACACTTTGCAAATGATAAAAAAAAATATATCAAGATACAGATCTAGTTGATGAAACCAATATGCGTCAAAATTATGATACAGACATAAAGAGGTGTAGACCAAGCCTGCATACAGTACAAATGGCAAGTTCCAGACATATTCTTGGTCTCCTCAAAATAATCGTCTTAACATCTGAAAAAGAAAAAGTGCATTGTTTAAAAACACATTTATTTTTTCTCAGAACAATGATATACCTCACATAATTAGCAAACTGTGCAGCCCTAAAATAGACACCAATGTATTTAAACATAAAACAACGAAAAGCTGAGCATAGCATAGATCTTTTGATCAGAAGGAATTTTAACATACCCATTTTGGCTGATTGAATAATCCTTAAAGGCTTAATGATAATTGATAGTAAATGCTGATTAATGATTTTATATTGCATCAACTGATCACATTGATAAAATAAACTATTGAATCGTTATATATAATCAATGCTGGAGAATACGCACGCGTTAAGATAGTTTGTTTATAAAAAATAATAAGTAAAATAATACTCACCAGACAAATCTACACTTGCTGCCAATGTTTACTTTAAACTTTCAAACGTCGCGCTGAATTGAGAATTTAAAATCGCATATTTTCGGCTATGATTGGCATGCTTTTAGAGTAACCTCCCTTGCCGTGCCAAGCGGCTAAATAGTCATTCGCACATTTAGTCTGAATTACCTGCCCTTTGTCTAAACACCTATGTTTATGTTTACAATAGAAGCTGGGAACCAGACTATCGCACATTAAGAAAGGTGTGTATAACATGCGTTTTCAACGCAAACTATTTACATCGATAAAAATTTATTATTTAAAAGTACCAAACGTATGAATAACAAATTAAATTTATATTGTAATTAAAACTTATTTAAATCCAGCGTTTCTTTGCGTAATATATAATTAAAAACAACAACAACAATACGTTTTTTAGTATTACATTATTAAAAGTATATAATATTATACTCTAATCTAAATTATAACAGATAACTTAAATTCTACTTAAATGTTGCAAAAATTATTGTTGTAAAGTGATTATTTCCAAGGGATATATTACAATTAAATGATACCCCAACGGTGAGTGAAACGCTGATAGAGGGACATAACTGAAAACGTATCTATATTTGATTTAAAATCTGTTTAATATCTGTATCACTTACAGGGAATTCATGTGACGCTATGAACTACATATCGTTACAATGAATACAAATTGATCTTATTTAAAAATGAAACATCAATACTCTAGCTAGGGGATTACATAAATAAAAATAGTAATGAATATATAGGCCATAAACAGTTAAAGAATGTAAAGAATGTAAAAATAAGCTAAAATGTGTATACTTTACAAATTTGTTCGAATTAAAAAAATCTTAATACTCTGTTAAAAGCGCATGTTTAAAAGGTAAAAATGTTGCCTAAACATAAATGTACAACATTAATACGAAAGCTTTGGAATGGCATCAAAAAAATATGTATTCTAAGGCGCCAATTAAAATGGAATACAGAAACTTATCGTAAAAGTCCGGTATATTTGAATTATTATTGTCTCACTCGCGAGGACTGTGACGCAATTATCTACACATGTTTGCAAACAACATTAAAATAGCTAATGACAAAACGCAGCAACAATACCCAAGCCAGGGGTTGACATAGAGTAATAGCCTGTCAACAACAGACGTCAGTAACAGTAAAGTCACAGAAAATTACAAGAAAATAGGATATAATTGACAGACGTTTGTGCCTTGTACAGGGAATGTGACGCAATAAGCTATACGTATTTGTTGAAAGGAAACATAGACTTTATGAAAATATGCAACAAGGATACCCTAGCTTGGGGAGGACATAACGAAATCTGCAATCAAAAAAGACGTCCAAGTCAGTAAATTCACAGCAAATTAGCCTGGAAGCCGAGTATATGTTTATATTGTCGGGACACAGTGCATCTTACAGGGAATGTGACGCAATGAACGATATATTTTTATACACAAGACGAATTGAACTAACAGAAAAATACAAAATAAATATTCTAGCTAGGGAATGACATGAAGAAATACTCGATCGAAGAATGACGTCATAGACAGCTAAAATAACGGAAAATTAAGCTAACACGTGTAGATTTGACATCAATCTGTGGATTAAAAAAAGGGAATGTGACACAACACACAATACATGTTTATCAACACGACATGTTGCCATAATGGAAAAGGGCAACAACAACACTCTAGCTTGGGGTTGACATAAGCATATCTCTGATTGAAAACAGACGTCAATTAAAATGAAGAAAAAGAAAGTTATCATAAAAGTCCGGTATATTTTAATGGTCCCTGTGTCCCATACAAGGAATGTGACGCAATTATCTATACATGTTTGCAAACAACATTAAAATAGCTAATGAAAAAACGCAGCAACAATACCCAAGCTAGGGGTTGACATAGAGTAATAGCCGGTCAACAACAGACGTCAGTAACAGTAAAGTCACAGAAAATTACACTGAAAATAGGATATAATTGACAGACGCTTGTGCCTTGTACAGGGAATGTGACGCAATGAGCTATACGTATTTGTTAAAAGGAAACATAGACTTTATGAAAATATGCAACAAGGATACCCTAGCTTGGGGAGGACATAACGAAATCTGCAATCAAAAAAGACGTCCAAGTCAGTAAATTCACAGCAAATTAGCCTGTAAGCCGAGTATATGTTTATATTGTCGGGACACAGTGCCTCTTACAGGGAATGTGAAGCAATGAACAATATAATTTTATACACAAGACGAATTGAACTAACAGAAAAATACAAAATAAATATTCTAGCTAGGGGATGACATGAAGAAATACTCGATCGAAGAATGACGTCATAGACAGCTAAAATAACGGAAAACTAAGCTAACACGTGTAGATTTGACATCAATCTGTGGATTAAAAAAAGGGAATGTGACACAACACACAATACATGTTTATCAACACGACATGTTGCCATAATGGAAAAGGACAACAACAACACTCTAGCTTGGGGATGACATAAGCATATCTCTGATTGAAAACAGACGTCAATTAAAATGAAGAAAAAGAAAGTTATCATAAATGTCCGGTATATTTTAATGGTCCCTGTGTCCCATACAAGGAATGTGACGCAATTATCTATACATGTTTGCAAACAACATTAAAATAGCTAATGAAAAAACGCAGCAACAATACCCAAGCTAGGGGTTGACATAGAGTAATAACCGGTCAACAACAGACGTCAGTAACAGTAAAGTCACAGAAAATTACACTGAAAATAGGATATAATTGACAGACCCTTGTGCCTTGTACAGGTAATGTGACGCAATAAACTATACATATTTGTTAAAAGGAAACATAGACTTTATGAAAATATGCAACAAGGATACCCTAGCTTGGGGAGGACATAACGAAATCTGCAATCAAAAAAGACGTCCAAGTCAGTAAATTCACAACAAATTAGCCTGGAAGCCGAGTATGTTTATATTGTCGGAACACAGTGCCTCTTACAGGGAATGTGACGCAATGAACGATATATTTTTATACACAAGACGAATTGAACTAACAGAAAAATACAAAATAAATATTATAGCTAGGGGATGACATGAAGAAATACTCGATCGAAGAATGACGTCATAGACAGCTAAAATAACGGAAAACTAAGCTAACATGTGTAGATTTGACATCAATCTGTGGATTAAAAAAGGGAATGTGACACAACACACAATATATGTTTATCAACACGACATGTTGCCATAATGGAAAAGGGCAACAACAACACTCTAGCTTGGGGATGACATAAGCATATCTCTGATTGAAAACAGACGTCAGTTAAAATGAAGAAAAAGAAAGTTATCATAAAAGTCCAGTATATTTTAATGGTCCCTGTGTCCCATACAAGGAATGTGACGCAATTATCTATACATGTTTGCAAACAACATTAAAATAGCTAATGAAAAAACGCAGCAACAATACCCAAGCTAGGGGTTGACATAGAGTAATAGCCGGTCAACAACAGACGTCAGTAACAGTAAAGTCACAGAAAATTACACTGAAAATAGGATATAATTGACAGACCCTTGTGCCTTGTACAGGTAATGTGACGCAATAAACTATACATATTTGTTAAAAGGAAACATAGACTTTATGAAAATATGCAACAAGGATACCCTAGCTTGGGGAGGACATAACGAAATCTGCAATAAAAAAAAGGCGTCCAAGTCAATAAATTCTCAGCAAACTAGCCTGGAAGCCGAGTATGTTTATATTGTCGGGACACAGTGCCTCTTACAGGGAATGTGACGCAATAAACGATATATGTTCATACACAAAACGAATGGAACTAGTAGAAAAATGCAACATAAATTTTCTAGCTAGGGGATGACATGAAGAAATACTCGATCGAAGAATGACGTCATAGACAGCTAAAATAACTTAGAACTAAGCTAACATGTGTAAATTTGACAAAATTTTGTGGGTTAAAAAAGGGAATGTGACACAATACACAATACATGTTCATCGACACGACATGATGCCGTAACGAAAAAGGTAACAACAACAATCTAGCTTGGGGATGACATAAGCATATCTCCGATCGAAAACAGACGTCAGTTACAATGAAGACACAGAAAGTTACCATAAAAGTCTGGTATATTTCAATGGTCCCTGTGTCGCTCACAAGGAATGTGACGCAATAAACTATACATATATTTAAACAACATAAAAAAAGCTAATGAAAAAAAACACAGCAACAATACCCAAGCTAGGAGTTGGCATATGGTATTAACCGGTCAAAAACGGACGTCAATAACAGTAAAGTCACAGAAAATTACAATAAAACAGCATATAATTGACAGAACATTGTGCTTTATACAGGTAATGTGACGCAATAAACTATATATATTTGCTAAAAGAAAACATAGACTTTATGAAAATATGCAACAAGGATACCCTAGCTTGGGGACGACATAACGAAATCTGCAATCAAAAAAGACGTCAAAGTCAATGAATTCTCAGCAAACTAGCCTGGAAGCCGAATATGTTTATATTGTCGGGGCACAGTGTGACGCAATGAACGATATATATTTATACATAAAACAAATTGAACTAGTAGAAAAATGCAACATAAATGTTCTAACTAGGGGAAGACATAAAGAAATGCACTATCGAAGAGTGACGTCACAGACAGCTAAAATAATGGAAAATGTTTACATGTTTGCGAACAACATAAAAAGAGGTAATGACAGAATGAAGCTACAATATCCAATGTAGGGGTTGGCATAGGGTAATAGCCGTTCAACAACAGACGTTAGTAACACTAAAATAACAGAAAATTACACTTAAAACATGATTTAATTGGGAGACCCTTGTGCCCTTTTCAAGGAATGTGACGCAAAAAACTATACATATTTGTTTAGTGAAAACATAGTCCTTATGAAAATATGCAACAACGATACTCTTGCTTGAGGAGGATATAACAAAAACTGCTATGAAAACAGACTTCAAAGTCAGTACATTCCCAGCAAAATAGCCTGGAAGCCGATTTTGTTTATATTGTTGGGACAAAATGGAAAAAGCGAATGTAACACAACACACAATGCACGTTCATCGACACGACATGTTGCCATAATGGAAAACGGCAACAGCAACACTCTATATTGGGGATGACATACGCATACCTCCAATCGAAATCAGACGTCAATTACAATCAAGGTATATAAAGTTACCGGCTTCGTTGTCCCATTCAGGGATTGGTAGGCTATAAACTATGTATGTTGTTTACCAAACTTTAATTTTAAAAAATGCAGCAACATTACCCTAGCTATGGATGACATTATGGGATTAAGCGCTAAACTATAGACGTTAGTGACAGTTAAAAATCCATGGTAAAAGCCGGAAACAGCTGACAGTACCTCGTGTTTCTCACAGCAAATATGACGCAATTAACTACATTGTATATATGTTTATAGAGAAGAAATATTGCCCTAATGAATGTGCAGAACAGTACCCTAGCATGCGGAAGACAAAAGTAAATGCTTCAATAAAAATAGACGTCGAAGACAGTGAAATCACAAAAGAAATAGTATAAAAGACGGGTATATTTGATTGGGACTCTGTGTCTGTACAGAAAATGTGATGCAATGAGCGAAATAAAGTCATTAACAATACAATATGACCTAAAAGAAAACTTTAACAATAATACTCTTGCTTGCATATAACTTATGTAAATATGCGATCGAATATTGACGTCAGAGGCAGAGATGTTATGGAAAAGGGCAACGGCAATATCTACCTTGAGGATGAAAGGCAAATCCACGATCGAATACAAGGGTCATATAGAACAGAACAGAACAGTATTTTATTAGTTTCAACGTGTACATAGTACATAGATGCAAGATAATTACAATGAATAGTGCTGTCACTGATCATCTAGTCGTTTAAAGTCACAAACACACTAACACACGCACGCACACACACACACACACACACACACACACACACACACACACACACACACACACACACACACACACACACACACACACACACACACACACACACACACACACACACACACACACACACACACACACACACACACACACATACACACAAACACACACAAATGGTGTGGTTACATGGATAGATACAAGAGTGGTTCATTTTTGATGTAGTAAAAATCAATCATTACAAAAATGAAAATAGGAAAAAAAATATTGTAATCAAGATGATATAGATCATATAGAACATAAATACTGGAAGCAGCATTAAAAATAAGTTTATTTGAAAGGCCTCTGCGTCCCAAACATCGGACGTGACGCAAAAGTATCTAAGTAAACAAAATTTAATTACCTTAACAGAAAGATCCAGCACCGAAGCCCTAGCTAGGGGTTGACAAGTAACAAAATGGTCCGCATCAAACGTTTAAGACAAGACTTCACAGAAAAGTACATTAAAATCATGGTATATTTGACATAATTATGTTTATTTGACCGGGAATGTGACGCAATAAACAATATTTGTGTATAAAGTTTATACTTTAAATATGTTGGTTTAATGGAAACATACAACAACACAGATTGGGGGCAACAAAAGCGCCTGACTCAATATTGATGTAAAATCATTAAAATAATATTAACCAAGAAAGCTTGTGATGGTCGTGATGAACTCACCGTGCAGTGGGTTGAAAGATGCGACATTAAGAATGAGACCAAGAGACAGAAGTACACATACCTCCAGAAATCATGTGAGGAACAATGATAGAAGACCTGACTTTGCCCATTTAAAGTAGGATGCTATGGATTCCCGCGCAATCCGTGTGGGATTGTTGGAAAGAATAAGAAATATTCAGCCAACAGCCTTGGACCCGGCAGCTAACACGGCATCCAGCTGGGTCTGGAGTCATAAAGGATCGAAATTCTCCGGATATTTCTCAGCTGAAGACCTCAGTAAAAGGCAAAATACAAATTTACCCGACTTCCATACTAATTTTCAGTAAAATGCAGTGACCATTGTATTCTTCATTATTACCGGGCTTTTTTATGATATTACTGAGTTTGGTGTCTATGCATACTTGTTTATGTCTTCCCCAAATTAGTGTTTACTTGTTGCAGATTTTCATAAGGACCATTTTTTCTCAACAAATATGTATAGATTATTGTGTCACATCCGCTGTTAGAGGCACACGGGTCTGTCAATAGTACCATATTTTAGTGTAATTTTCTGTGACTTTACTGTTATTGAAGTATGTTGATGATCGGGTATTACTTTATGCCAACTCCCAGCTTTGGTATTGTTGTTGCATTATTGCATTGTTCCATTAGCTATTTATATGTTGTTTGCAAACATAGTAAATTGCGTCACATTCCTTATTAATAATACGGAGACCATTCAAATCTATCGGTTTTTTACGGTAGCTTTCTCTGTCTCAGTGGTAATTGAAATCTTCTTCTGAGTGGACATTTGCTTATTTCATCCCAAGCTAGAGTTGTGTGGTTTCCCTTTTCCATTACGGCAACCTTCAGTTTTCATAAACATATACTGTTTGTTGTGTCACATTCCCTTTTTAACTCACAGAATGGAAATACACATTTTAACTTATTTTTCCGTTATCTGTCCCTTACGTCTATTTTCCACCGATTATCTCTTTAAATCAACTCCTACAACATAATTGATGTTGCATTTTTCATTTATAAACATACATCGCTCATTGCATTACATTCCTTGTAAGTGACACTGAGTACCGTCAGAATTAACTTATCTGGCTTCCAGACTAATTAGTGATTTTACTGAGTTTGACGATTTTGTTTGCATATCCTTTTTGCATATTTTCATAAGGGTTATGTTGTCCTTTCAATAAATATGTATAGTTTGTTGCGTCACATTCCTTGTGAATGACACAGAGACCACTCATTTATATATCGGATATTTAACGGTATCTTTATGTGCATTAACTGTAATTGACGTCTGTTTCTGATTGGCGATTTGCTTAAGTCATTTTCAAGCTAGAGTTGTGCTGTTTGGCTTTTCCATTACGGCAACATGAAGTTTTTATAAACTTGTACTGTTTCTTGTGTCACATTCCCTTTCTAACTCAAATAATGCTGTCAAGGATGCACATTTTAGTTTATTTTCCTATTTTTTTAGGTATCTATGACATCTATGTTTGATAAAATATTTCCTCATGACATCCCCTGGCTACAGTATTGCGGTTGCATTTAGTTCAATTTGTGTTGTGTATAAACATATTACGTTCACTGCGTCACATTCCCTGTAAGTGATACTGAGTACCGTCAATATAACATATCTGGTTTTCAGGATAAATGTCTTTGATTTTACCGACATTGACGTCTTTCTATTATTGCATATTTCGTCATGTCCTCCCCGAGGTAGGGTATCATTGATGCATATTTTTCAGGGACATATTTACTCTTAGAAATAGGTCCCTGCAGGAGGCACAAGGCTCTGTCAATTATTTTAGGATTATTGTAATTTTCTTCGATTTTACTGTTACTGACGTCTGTTGTGACCGTCTTGGGCTTTATCCCATCACCTAGCTTGGGTATTGTTGCTGCATTTGTCCATTAGCTACTTTAATTTCATTTGCAAACATATAGTAAACTTTGTCGCATTCAAATGAACCTGACTTTTACAGAAATTGTTGACGTCTATCATCGATCGGAGATTTGCTTATGACATCCCAAAGCTAGCGTGTTTTTGTTACCTTTTTCCATTATGGCAACATGTCGTTTCGATGAACATGTATTGAGTCACATTCTTTTTTTTTAAATCCGCATAATCCGGTCAAATCTGCACATGTTAACTTAGTTTTCCGTCATTTTAGCTGTCAATGACGTCTATGTTTAATGGAGTATTTCTTCATATCATTCCCTGGGTAGAATATATATGGTGCACTTTTCTATCAGTTCCATTCGTCTTGTGTAGAAACATATATCGTTCACTGCGTCACATTCCCTGTAAGAGACACAGAATCCCATAATATCAACATACGCGTCTTCCGGGCTTAGTTATTGCGATTTTACTGACTTTTACGTATTTGTTGATTGCATATTTCGTTATCTCCTCCACTAGCTAGGGTATCCTTGCTGTGTAATTTCATGAGGACTATTTGTTCATCTAATAAACACGTATAGTTTAATGCGTCACATTACCTGTACAAGGCACAAGCGTCTGTCAATTATATCCTATTTTCAGTGTAATTTTCTGTGACTTTACTGTTACTGACGTCTGTTGTTGACCGGCTATTACTCTATGTCAACCCCTAGCTTGGGTATTGTTGCTGCGTTTTTTCATTAGCTATTTTAATGTTGTTTGCAAACATGTATAGATAATTGCGTCACATTCCTTGTATGGGACACAGGGACCATTAAAATATACCGGACTTTTATGATAACTTTCTTTTTCTTCATTTTAACTGACGTCTGTTTTCAATCAGAGATATGCTTATGTCATCCCCAAGCTAGAGTGTTGTTGTTGCCCTTTTCCATTATGGCAACATGTCGTGTTGATAAACATGTATTGTGTGTTGTGTCACATTCCCTTTTTTAATCCACAGATTGATGTCAAATCTACACATGTTAGCTTAGTTTTCCGTTATTTTAGCTGTCTATGACGTCATTCTTCGATCGAGTATTTCTTTATGTCATCCCCTAGCTATAATATTTATTTTGTATTTTTCTGTTAGTTCAATTCGTCTTGTGTATAAAAATATATCGTTCATTGCGTCACATTCCCCGTAAGAGGCACTGTGTCCCGACAATATAAACATATTCTCGGCTTCCAGGCTAATTTGCTGTGAATTTACTGACTTGGACGTCTTTTTTGATTGCAGATTTCGTTATGTCCCCCCCAAGCTAGGGTATCCTTGTTGCATATTTTCATAAAGTCTATGTTTCCTTTTAACAAATACGAATAGCTTATTGCGTCACATTCCCTGTACAAGGCACAAGCGTCTGTCAATTATATCCTATTTTCAGTGTAATTTTCTGTGACTTTACTGTTACTGACGTCTGTTGTTGACCGGCTATTACTCTATGTCAACTCCTAGCTTGGGTATTGTTGCTGCGTTTTTTCATTAGCTATTTTAATGTTGTTTGCAAACATGTATAGATAATTGCGTCACATTCCTTGTATGGGACACAGGGACCATTAAAATATACCGGACTTTTATGATAACTTTCTTTTTCTTCATTTTAATTGACGTCTGTTTTCAATCAGAGATATGCTTATGTCATCCCCAAGCTAGAGTGTTGTTGTTGCCCTTTTCCATTATGGCAACATGTCGTGTTGATAAACATGTATTGTGTGTTGTGTCACATTCCCTTTTTTTAAATCCACAGATTGATGTCAAATCTACACGTGTTAGCTTAGTTTTCCGTTATTTTAGCTGTCTATGACGTCATTCTTCGATCGAGTATTTCTTCATGTCATCCCCTAGCTAGAATATTTATTTTGTATTTTTCTGTTAGTTCAATTCGTCTTGTGTATAAATATATATCGTTCATTGCGTCACATTCCCTATAAGAGGCACTGTGTCACGACAATATAAACATATACTCGGCTTCCAGGTTAATTTGCTGTGAATTTACTGACTTGGACGTCTTTTTTGATTGCAGATTTCGTTATGTCCTCCCCAAGCTAGGGTATCCTTGTTGCATATTTTCATAGAGTCTATGTTTCCTTTTAACAAATACGTATAGCTTATTGCGTCACATTTCCTGTACAAGGCACAAGCGTCTGTCAATTATATCCTATTTTCAGTGTAATTTTCTGTAACTTTACTGTGACTGACGTCTGTTGTTGACCGGCTATTACTCCATGTCAACCCCTAGCTTGGGTATTGTTGCTGCGTTTTTTCATTAGCTATTTTAATGTTGTTTGCAAACATGTATAGATAATTGCGTCACATTCCTTGTATGGGACACAGGGACCATTAAAATATACCGGACTTTTATGATAACTTTCTTTTTCTTCATTTTAACTGACGTCTGTTTTCAATCAGAGATATGCTTATGTCATCCCCAAGCTAGAGTGTTGTTGTTGCCCTTTTCCATTATGGCAACATGTCGTGTTGATAAACATGTATTGTGTGTTGTGTCACATTCCCTTTTTAATCCACAGATTGATGTAAAATCTACACATGTTAGCTTAGTTTTCCGTTATTTTAGCTGTCTATGACGTCATTCTTCGATCGAGTATTTCTTCATGTCATCCCCTAGCTAGAATATTTATTTTGTATTTGTCTGTTAGTTCAATTCGTCTTGTGTATAAAAATATATCGTTCATTGCGTCACATTCCCTGTAAGAGGCACTGTGTCCCGACAATATAAACATACTCGGCTTCCAGGCTAATTTGTTGTGAATTTACTGACTTGGACGTCTTTTTTGATTGCAGATTTCGTTATGTCCTCCCCAAGCTAGGGTATCCTTGTTGCATATTTTTATAAAGTATATGTTTCCTTTTAGAAAAACTTTTCCATTATGGCAACATGTCGTGTTTATAAACATGCATTGTGTGTTTCGTAACATCACTATTTTAATCCACAGGATTTTGTCAAATCTACACATGTTAGCTTAGTTTTCCTTTTTTTTAGCTGTCTTTGATGTAAACTGTAAATCTATCTTGTTGAAAAACATTTATACTTCATGTGACATGCAATGAGAACTTTCTAAAACAATTCAAAAAATTAATTTTCTTTTATTTTATGTATTTTACGTTTGTTTTCGATCGCATATTTTCTCATGTCATTCCCTGGCTAGGCTATTGTTGTTACCATTTTCTTTTAGATATAAATATGTTGCATACAAAGATATATCGTTTAGGGTGTCACATTTCCTGTGAGAGGCACCGCGCTAAGTCAGATATACATTGTATATAATATTACTTGTCGGTCTGTGCGCTTTTACTGTCCCCGACGTATCTCATTGATCTCAGATTGTTTTATGTAGAACGCAAGCTGGGGTTTAGTTATTGCGTATTTTTATAAGGTGAATATGTTTTGTTCATTGATTGTATTGTTCTGCGTAACATTACCTGTAAGAGGCGCATATTTCCTTTAAATAATAAGCGACTTTCAGTGATACTTGAAATTATCTGTGATTTTATAATATGCGACGACGTCTGTTTTCGACCGCATATACTCATATGTTATCTTCTAGCTATAGTAGTTATATTATTCGAAATATATCCACCTGATGTGAAGCTTTTATGGTTTTACTGCCTCCAACATGTGTTTCCGTAAAGTAAATTAGTTTTGCCACTCTCAATTTTATTTCTTTGCCGATGCATTTTTTCGTTTGGCCAAACTGTCTGGCTTTTTTAAATATATAGGTGTTGTTTTTTGTTGTTGTTTTGCATTCCTTTTGTGAGTTAAAGAATTCTATCGAATCTTCTCAGTATTTGTTATTTTTTGTGATTTTCTATATCTGACTTCTGTTTTCGAATGCTTATTTCTATGTCATTCCCACGCTATGATATAGTTGTTGAATTTTCCTATTATGTCCATATATCTTCTTTCAAAACATACATTGTCCATTCCTTGCATGTATTTATATTGTATTTATTTATATTATTGCAGTTAATATAAAGAACAAAACAAAAGAAAAAAACACAAATTTGAATGGTTTGGATTTTTATTTATTCATTTTTACAATAGGCAGTTTACATATTTGAAAAAGAAAAATAACATGAGACGAACATACAATGTTATGTACAATATATATTTGTAAGTTTTCTACTGTTAAATATTGTGTAGTGCTTTTATATCCTATAAACAGATAAGCTGATGACGTTAGTAGTTCAAACAAACCTCACAGTGATTATTGATGTGGTTTGGCTCTGAATAACTTTAGATAATAGATCAGCCTTATCCACCCGTAGCTTCTACAACCGCTTGTGTGTAATATGATTGTAGCTTCTTTCAGGCTATATATCACATTTGTTTATTCATTTTACACGACAGTAGCACAAGTGTTATAATCAAGTTTTATACTAGAGATTGTAACAAAAATATAAGCGAAAGATGACAATTATAAATGATTTTGTACTTTGTGCTGCTAACATATTCCAGCAAACAATATAAATATTATACATAGACGGACACTAAAATGTCCCAACAATATTAAATGTTAAGTATACAATTCTAATGTGAATCGCATTCATAAAAATAAAACATGATGTTTATTCTACATATCGAATTTAGCTGATTTTTAGAATGTAAAATGCTCTAGAGACTGGTCTTGCATAAACATCAGCAGTAGTAAAAGCCGAAGCAGCAGCAACCGCAGCAAAACAAATACATTACCAAATAACAACTAGCATATTGAGTAACGAGCACGTCCGACCGCATTGCAAGATACCAAAATAAAATCTATTCCTAATCTCAGAGTTCCTTATCTCAGAACTCAATCACAAGATTCCCTGTGGACTTTCATCAGTTGATAAGAGGGCCATAAATTAGTTGGGTGGTGAGAGGGTTACGGTGTGGAGAGGGCAAACTGGGGCCGAAGAGCTCAATATGTTTAACTGTCAGGATACTGCTACATGGAAATTCTTTTAAAGAATATTAATACAATTAATAGGATAATTTCTGTGTGATTTATTGAACAGCCAGGTACACATAAAAAGCAGTAAGTTAGGATTTGATCATGTATATAAAATAGTTGCTATAAAAAGTAAATTGGAAACTTTTATTCTTTTAACAAATGCATATGAAATGTTGCGTAAACTTTCTTATATTTAGACGTCGTGGGAATCTTAAAAACAAAACTAGATATCTCTTTCTACCAATTAATAGATACAAAACGAATTTGTCGCATTCCTTATATATATAGGAGAGACCGGCCTTTAAATCAGTGTTGCAATAAGATAATCAGTGTTTTTAATAACCTTGATAGCAAATAAATTAAATATAAGAAAGAGCTAGATCTAAAAGCTTTTCGGCTTTAGAATTAAGGCTAAATTTTATACCAATAAACATGCATAGAAAATGCGTCACAATCATTTAATGTAGGTGAATTTTGTGTACCTGGTGGTTAATATACAATAGCCTATATATTTCAACTACTATATTACAAAATATTTTAAGTCTCAATTATTATTATTTTTTCGTATTTAATTAAGATGATCAACATTAGAACAACAACCACAAGTATACAAAAATATATAGAAGACATATATTTATACTTTAACCATTCAATTAGTAAATTAAAAAAAATGCACGATCATCAAAGCGTTATTAATTTCATCCCGAATCTGGACTTATTGCTTGCTGGCATGAAATTTGTTTTGCTACCCTATATGCTTGCTACAAATGCTTGCTGCTTGCTGGAAATGCGAACCAGCCTATTTGCTTGCCAACTTGATTTTAGTGTGCCACAGTGGTAGGATGACTATAACTAAAATCTGGCAAGCAGCAAGCAACAAGCATTAACTCAGGGTAGCCGAAGAAATATTAGAGCAGGATTCAGCACACAAAAACAAAGAAAATGATACCTAAATCAGCAAAATATCTCAATAAATGATGAAGTTATGCCAATTTTAGTCACCGTAATTTGTACCCATTTCCTCCATTATTGATCCTATTGTTTTATATTGATTAGTAGACAAAAGCTGTGATCGATAACAAAAAAATACTCAAATGCATGTATCTCAAGAACCATTTATGATAATTGAATGACATTTTCAGAAGAGATAGAGAATTATATTAGCATGTTGAAAATGTAAACTTAAATTTTTAAAACAATTATATACACTTTATATTTGTTAATTAACCAGGTAACTAATTAATTAACTTAATACAAAACAAATGAGAATGACATTAGTGTGCACCTGGTCAATTTTATCCCAGATGTGTCAATTTTTTATTATAATAAAAATGTGAATATAATAACAAGGTGATAAACTGCATATAATTAGTATAATATTTGAATTTTGAATCTTTTTTTAATTCTTTAATTTTAAATGAAATTTAAAAAATTCAGTAGAGACTGAATAAAAGAAATTACTTTTTTCAGTAACCTTCTTTGCAGAGTGACCTTTGCTGAGTTATCAAAAGCATAAGAAGCATTGTAAATAATATGTACATGAAATATTTAATTGTAAAGGAAAGAAAAAACAAAGTAATCAACCTGAACTTAATAATTTAATAATAAATCATTAAATGTAGAATACACAGCCTTGCCGACAAAATGGGGCATTGGGTGACCCCTACATAAAACCACCATCATTTATTCACAGAGTGATTACTATTTTAACATGAATAATATTTGTAGGAAATAAAAAGAAAAGAAACCGAACCATCTTCACTTGTAGTGAGTTTTTCTTTGAATGAATTCACAGAATCTTCATGTACACTTCAAATCACAACATACGGTAAGTGAAAAAATTTGGTCCACTGATGAATCACTAATTTGTTCACAATATTAATTCATCTTCAATAATAATCTTTCCATAATAATGTGTACATATATGCATATGTTTATGCATAGTAATGTTTTCATGACATTAAATAAAAAAACATAACATTGTCACTCTGTGTAGAAATCTTTAACTTTGGCATTTTTTATTTATGAATTAATCAGACATTACAAGATCTCCAATGATTAAATCCACAGCCAGGGCATACATTGACATGTCATAGTCCTCTGCATCATTGTCATAAGACCCACATTTGCTCCAGTAAGCAACTCTGTACTTAGCTGGACCCTTCTTGAACTTTTCAATCTTCCCATTGTAGGAAATGAGATTGTCATTCTCGTTCCATATGTGAACAATGTTGCGTCCAACAGCGCTACCATTAAGTATGTCGAGAAAAAGGATCCGGTCTGATTCACTTAATGGACAGTCAGCCAGAACTGCTTCAGCCCCAAACCTTTTTAGCTTTCTTTCAAGCTGAGCTCTATGAGCTAAATCACGAGCCTGTTTTTTTGCCTCCTGCCTCCCTACTATTTCCAGTTGCAGATCTTTTTGCTTTATACGGCGTCTGTTTCGTTGCCTTTTTCCATACAGGACAGCCTTTTTCAAAATACTAGAGCGTTTCTCACTGTCCAGTTCGTCTAAAAAGTGAACTGTCCTGTTTTTAATGGCTCTCATTCGACAGGAGAGAAAGCACAAAGTGGCATTAGGGGCTCTTTGTTTAGACGCTGAGAACATTCCCATGATCTCCTCGGCATCCATGTTGTGAGCTCTTGCTGATTCTGTCTCTTGTTTCAGTTGATCTGTGACATCAAGTTGAAAGTACTTTGAGTACTGGCGCACAAGAACGTCTACAACAGAAGTCAGACAAGTTTTCAGCATTGTGGCGAACTGCTCCTTATCATGGATGGGAAACTTCAGGAGTGCATTCAAGGTTGAATCTTCATTTGGCAACATGTGACCAAACATGTCCTCAGTGGATGTCAACATGTCCATGGGGGAGTTAATCGTTCTGCGAAGTTTCTGAAAAACTTCCTTCACAACATTGATTCCCTCCACATGGTTGATCTGATCGCTCACAGAAGTGTAGAATGTCTTCATCCATGGGCCTCTTAGGAATTTGCCGATAAGTCCCAAGACAAGTAGCTCCATTACGGTTGTTGGATTTTGAAAATCCTGCAGAATGCTGCCTGTCAAACCACCACAAGAGGTACCTGATGCTAAAAACTCAAGAAGGCTATCGTAGTGCTCAAGAAGTGTACCACTAATATTAAAAAGAATATGGAGTCTGTTACCCCGGTATCTAGGCAAAAGACCGAGCGGTAAGCCTTTCTGGTTCAAAAACGTCTTGAACCCACGAGGATCTCCCTTTCCGTCTTTAAATCTCATTTTGTTTATTTGGAGAATGATGTTGGCAGCAATGCAGTCATTTCCAAACAATTTGCCCCTGCTCTCCTCTAATTTTTTCAGTGATGCTCTAGTGGCACTGGCTATGGTGTCTAGTGGATGAAGATGGCAGTTGAGTTCATTTAGAGACTTTTGCCAGTTCTCTTGCACCAGACGAAGAGCGGCACCATTTGCGGCACATCTGTCAGTAAGGCAGTTTGATATGTTATTTATCATTTGTGCTCTTGTCTCTTGAAAGTCACCTCCATTAAAAAAGACATATGTTTCTGACAAATGGTCTACTGTCTGTGTAATGTGGTTGGCATAGTCTTCAGCAGTCCCCCCGGAAGCTCATCCACTGCTGCTGCTAAACAATTGGTTGTGGTGGTAAAATGTATGCTATTTATATGCACACCCTCCTGTGTTGTAGCATCAAAACCAAGAGTCACATGCTTTTGCCCTAAAATAAAATCAGCCGTCTGCAGTTCAGCGATGGCTCCAAGTTCCCTAGCCATCATTTCCACTGAACTACGTTGTGGTATCTCTTCGGCAGGTTTACCCTGGCGAATTTGACCTAGGCGCATCAGAATGGGTATGTTGTTTGTTGGAACATGGTTTACAATATGGTCGAAGACAATAAGCCGTGTAGAATTTGTATAGCGTTTTTTATCAGACTTCATTCCAGTCTCACCATCGCTCGATGAAACATCGCTTTCCAAGTTCTGCACTTTTTCTTTCAGAAGAAGATTTTCATTTTAAAGGTCAGTGATTGATTCATTGGCGAGTCTGAGTTTAATTTAAAGATTGTCACAGCAGCTGCATTCTTTTTTCTTTTGTTTATTGTACTTTAGTAGCTTCCGGTGAGCATCCTTTAGCTTGTCCAGCTCAAGTTTTGTATTTTCAAGATCAACAGCAAAAGAATTTCCAATTAGTTTCTCCTTCAATTCAGCTATCTTTGCATCTTTCTTCATGATGATGTTTATCTTTCTTTGGATAGCTTGGTTGACGACGCCTTTACGTGTCTGTATTCTTTTTCTCAATTCCTTTGAAGTTTGTTGTAGTTTCTTCTTTATTTCATTTCTTGCAGATGAAACAAATTCCAATCTACGTTTGAGTTTTGCTTTACGTGGAGTCAAAAGATAGTCACTTCTGACAGACACTCTTGAACTGGAAGGTGCTGAATACCGGTGCAGTACATCTTCAGGGGTACTTGCCAAATTGTTGTTTGGAAAGACATCAGACGAATCATCTTGATGAAAGTTTTCTGACAACTGTGTTTCTGATGGCTGTGTTTCTGACGGCTGTGTTTCTGACAACTGTGTTTCTGACGGCTGTGTTTCTGATGGCTGGGTTCTGGACACGTCATTGACACATGTAGATGATTTCCCACAAAATGATTCCTCACAAATTGCCTTAAACCTGTCTAATTTAATTTTGTTAGTCAAATGCGTGTAATAGTCAATAGAGATTTTTACTAATGCAAGGACTCGTGAGGATGGGCATTTGACATTAAAAGCACCTTCTATAATGTCAACTGTTCTTTTAACTGATTTGTCATTCTCTAGAAAAATGAACAAGACGTGTCCATTCTTAATAGTGTCTTCATTTACACTTTCTATCTTAAATTGTTCAAAGATCAATTGCCGTGCGATTCCAGGCTTGATTGGAACTGGAACTTTCCGCTTCTTTTTCGGAGGCATTCTGATCTAAAAGATGTAAAACAGAACAAATATTTTACTACATTAAATGATAAAATTAAAAAAATACTTAACAATCAAATTGCTTAACATTAAAAACATGCATGATAAATTTTTGATAAATATTTTATCAGTCCATCACTGACTGTGACTGTCTCATTGTGTACATCACCATGCAAGTGCATGTAATGGCACATTTTTGAATGCAACCTAGATCTCGCTTCATGCTTGTTCATGGTTATCTATCAAGGGAGCAACCATTTGATGTTGAGGGGGTCGCTATCGTGAAATTTGAAATAAAAAGGCAGGATGCCAAAAATCCAGAAATAAAAAAAACAGGACAGAGCTTTGAATTAAAAAAAGGCAGGATGGTGTTTTTTGGCAGAAAATTTTATAGTAAATTTTAAAATTAAAAAATTGTGTGCGCTGGCAGCAAAAAAGAATCCAGGCTATGATTTTTCGAAAAATAAAAAGGCCGGATGAAGAAAATACCATAGCTCCCCCCACCCACCCCCATACGAACGTTGCCTGGAGACGTCACGCGCACTTGCCAAATTTACATGCGCACCGGCTGGTTAGCAAAAATAGCTTAGTAATCATAGCGTAAACATTTGCATAAATAAACAAATATTAACATGCCTGTCAGTTGTAGCGCTCCAGGATGTACAGAAAGGTACGAGAAAGGATCAGATATTTCGTTCTTTCCCCTTTCCAAAGCCAAAGGATCTAGAGAGACTGAAAAATTGGCAAGTTGCGATGAAACGCGTATGTCTCTGCGACAAGAAGAAACTGTGGGAACCGAGTGTGCATGATCGTATATGCAGTGAACACTTCTTGGGAGGTAGGGCTAAAGTACTATAAATGCTTTTTGTTAAGTGATCATACAATTTTTATGATTTTTGAAAACTGCTATCTTAGCTTTACTTTCAGCATATTATCAGTGGCATTCTAATTTTTATTGGAAATAAGTGCTCGCATTACATCAACATTCCTCAGAATAAGATTTATAAGGAGTCATTCAATGCTCAAATGACCTTTCTGTAAGAGATAATTATAGAATTAGATTGATTTCATTACAGTAGAATATAATTTTAATACACACAATTTGTACGTTATTTTTCAGGTAAACCATCTACTATACCTGACCATCCTGATTATGTTCCCAGTGTGTTTAAGTTCACTCAGGCCAGAAAGACAACACCTGAGCGTGTCCATCGTTTCGAACGACTTAGCAAGAGATGCCTACCACTAACACAAATTACTGAGGAATTAGCTAACCTATCTCAAGGGCCATCAGACAGGGATACAGCAGCAAATGCATTACTTGACTTGGGGGTAAACTTACTGAAGACACGAAATGCAGGTAAAGTGCATTAATATTGGTTAAATGTTGTTCATATTTCAGGAAACCATTATTATGGACTAACCTTTCTATCCTTGACAGTTTATCCATTCTTCTTCAGGGTCTGTTTAAGATCATATTGACTAAAAGCTAACCTCAGATTACAAAGATGCTAGCATTATGATCTGTACTGATCTCAAATGTGACATGCTATGTTTAGGACTTGAAAATGGAAACAAAAAAAAACACTCTTTCTCAGGAACTGACCCAGAATCGGATGAACTTTTGCAGAAGTTTGAAGATTTACAAAAGGATCACAGCCATCTTCAACAGGAGTACCAGCATCTCCTTGGAGAAAACAATGAGTTAAAAGAGGAAATTAGGAACAACAAATTTACGTACACAAACTTAAAAAGCAGTCAAATTAGAGTGTACACTGGTCTTCCATCTGCAGCAGTGTTTTTATGGGTTTTAGGGCTTGTCAATACTTTTTTCAAAAAAATAGGAAATTTGTCTGCAGGGGACCAATTAATTTTTGTGCTAATGAAACTAAGGCTTAATTTGACAAATCATGACCTGGCTTACAGGTTTAAAATATGCCCTACACAAGTTTCAAAAATCCTTTCAGAGTGTATTCTTGTTTTGTCTCATCGGTTACGATTCTTGATTAAGTGGCCATCAAAGGAAACAGTATTAAAAATATGCCAAAGTCATTTAAAAGAAATTACAAGAAGTATCGAGTCCTAATTGATTGTAGTGAAATTTGTATACAAAGGCCATCAAATCTGGATGCCAGAGCCAAAACTTGGTCAAATTACAAACTTCATAATACTTTAAAGTTTTTAGTTGGAATTACCCCATATGGTGCGATAAGCTTCTTGTCAATGTGTTTGGGTGGCAGAGTGTCTGATAAAGAACTTACTTTAAAGTCTGGATTTTATAATAAATTAGAACATGGTAATCTGGTACTTGCTGACCGAGGATTTTTAATTGCTGAGGAGCTAGCTTTTCAAGGAGCATCTCTAGCTATTCCTCCCTTTGCAAAGTGAAAGAAACAATTTTCACAGAAAGAAGTTGAAATAGCTAGGCGTTTATCACGGTCAAGGATTCATGTGGAACGAGCAATTGAAAGAATTAAGAACTTTAATATTTTAAAACACACATTGCCCATTTCTCTAATAAAACATGCAGATCATATCTTGGAAATCTGTGGTTCACTTACAAATCTTATGCCAAAACTTGTAAAGTGAATTAATTTAAAGACAGGTTGATTGTGAAGTGAATGAATCATGTTAACAAATTGGTAACTTAAACTATATATGCAAAAGTACAATGTCATGGCTCTTTTAGCCCGATAACTCTAATGTCATGTTTAATTATTTTATTTATTTAACTTACTAATACTGTTTACTTAAGACCACTTCTTAAATCAGCAAAAGAATAGACTAGCACTAAATTGGTTAGCTTTTTGTACATCTTCGTTTAATTAATAATGCTTTGTCTTTGATTAATTTTCCACAACTTCTTTTTCTCAGGATCGTAACTTCAGCGATCTGTTAAACCTTACTATTGATTTATTACGATAGTAGAAATAAAGACCCAAAACAACATTAATTTATAGAATTATATTAAAATTATCTGAACTACTTACATGGATCTCAGTAATTAACATGGTTTTTATTTCTATCGGTGCATTAATAGTTTTAATGAACAGAAAGTGATTTTTAAATTTTCTCAAGTAATGACATTTATAATACATATAACCGAATTCTAACATTTCCATACATAAAAAACAAAAACATGTCTTAAGTATTTACACTTCCAAGGGTACAAATATATAGATACCAAAATGGCAAAACTTACAAACATGACATTGGTGGAAATATTTATATTTGCAAATAATTACAGGTTCTTTCATTTTAAATGTATTTTTTGTCATGCTTATTATTGTACACATAGACTATTTGCCAAGAAAAAAGGATGGGATATTTACATTTTATGATTTCATTTCATAAAAAAGAGAACCATTATACATAGTAAAGATTTTTTTCAAATTCTATGTGTTGTTATGTTTGTAGATCATAGTGTTATTACCTGACATCAGCTGAGTCATGTTTACAACCACTAAAACAGGTTTACACACAATTCATATACAATATAAAAGTAATCAGTTTTCAATCTTCCTTGAAATAATTTCTGGCAATAAATTACTGAATGAAAATTCTAGACATTTTTCAATTAACTGCCTTACAAAACTTGGTTGATAGTAAACTGTTTGGAAAAAAATTCCATTATCTGTTTACACTATAAAGTCACAAAATTGTTTCTGACAAACATATATTTGAAATTGCACTTGTGTAAAGTACCTGTGATTTTCTTCAAGTTTAAATGTTTGTGGTTCTAAAAAGAAATCCTTGTCAATCTCAGGAATGTCTGACACAAAAATATCTCTATGTGCAGAGCAGCACTTAATTTCAATTAGGCCCTCACCATGACAGGCAAAGGTTCTAACACCATCAGGGGATGCCGCAGGAAATGTGGTGTCAACTAAGTGTTACATTGCAGAAATAACAAACTTAAGTTTAACTTTTTAACATGCTAATCTAACCCATCTGCATTTCTATGGGTTTTATGGCATGTAGGACCAGTGTAGATCCTAATGAGTCTGCACACACATGCCATCCGATCAGGATCTACACTGTTTTCCCATGGATAATAGCCATATCTGCTTGAGTAAAGATTTAAAGCGTCTTTTGATTCCAAGGTAATGACTACAAACCATATCCTTAAATCTATGATGTCAAAAAGCAACAATTTTATAAAAAAATCATTCAAAATGTATTTTAGACCAAATCTTTTTTTAGAAAGAATAAATTTAACAATGAGCAAATATAGCAATACCGGTGGCATTCCTTCATCATCAGAAGCTGTGTCAGTATCTGAATCATCTTTGGTTAGAATGCAGGCATCAGGACAAACTCTTTTCAGACTCCGCAAAGCTTCTGCCTCTTCAAACTCTGTTAGCACTAAAGGAGGTTCAATCAATGCTTTTCGTTTTCGTAGCACTTTACCATGTACTGGCCGGCTGGAGTAAATTTCACTGAGGGGTTGTGCGGTAACCTGAAGATGATGAGCAATAACCAAATGCAATTTTTAATCATGCTGGATCATAATCTTATACACAGCTTTAGCATAAAGGCTCAGACGAGCAATCAGCTACTTAAAAAGTTGATGTGCTCCAGTTTCAAGCATTTTAAAAAATTATATGATTTTTTAATTTAATATTATTTAAAATGATATGAAATTCAATTGCAATTGCTTTTATACTATGAAGTAATATCTAGCTTTTATTTTGTTAAATAGCCAAATGAAATAATGTTCAAACTTTTATTTTACCTTTTCCTGATAGCACTTGTTCCACTGATTTGCTAAACTGGTCTTTGCTGGATTGTTGAGACCAAGCTTGATAGCAGCTTCAACCTTAAACAGGACTCTTGCAAAAAGACTCCTGAAAACAAAAAGAGATCAAGAATTTTATGTGTGTTGTCAACAACAGTAACAGTTGCTTATTTTCAAATCTATGCCAATATGATGAATATGGGACATACATATCTACACTATGTCAAGATATTACTACAGTGTAGGACCAATGCATATATCTATAGTACTATCACCCAAATATAATTGGAGGCATGAATTTCACAGCTGAGTTAACTTTATGATTCGAAGTGTCTTTACCAAAAAAAAAACAACATTACAATGAGTGTCGCCATAACAAGTGTTGTACATGTCCAGATATAAAAAAGTTATATCCATTGAAGGACTTGTATGCCTTCATTGCTTCCTGTGTGTAAAGTCCCGGTGTGTGCACTAGATAGTTCCATACGACGCCATATTCAATGTTCGGCCATTTGCAACACTTGTTCTCCCAAAATTCATCTGGTATTGTGTAGGGATCAGGATTCTCTGGCCTTCAACTGTTAGTTTATCTTTCCTTGTCTTGCTGCCACAATGCAAGAAAGTGTTCAGAAAAACTACTTTTCTGCTCTGAATGGGGTGATTTCTTGTCAAAATTAGCCATTGTTTAGTTCACGACACGGTTCCGGAAATAATTTTTTAAACCAGCTACTGCGCATGCGCGTAAATGTTCAAATGCAAACAATAACAATCAACATTCGTATAAAAATCAAATGGTGTTCACTTTAAGGTGACCACTTGAAGGGGGGCTTGGTTTTTTAATTTTGGCCAGAATTTTTTTTCAAACTAATATTTTTAGAAAAAAACACAGTTCTCTTTCAAATGTTACGCCTGGTACACATGGTACACACAAGTTATCCACATGACTATATAATAGAATATAATTATGCTTTGCATACTGAAGTACATCTGTCACATGTTAAATTTCTATAAATTTCCATGAGTATATATCATACATGTACATTGTACATGATGTGTATGCATAATAAATGAATTTTTACACCCCTTGTGTCAAAAAGCAAAAGTTATTGTGCATTTGTGGCATTTTTTTCTCTGGAAGAAGCACATTTCAACATTCTAATTTCCTCCAAATGTGATTTGCATCTACATGTATGAAGAACCCTACAAAAATTAAATGCATAAAAATATGCCCCAGACTATGGGAGAAAAATATTTTATTGATATTTAGGGACCAACCATTAAGCTTGAAGGGGGGGGGGGGCTTGGTTTTTCCTAAAAAATGTTTTGAATTTTAATTTTGATGAAAAAAGTATTTTGGCAGCAGAGGTTAAGAAGAAAACAAATTCTGTAAATGTATTTCTGTAACATAAAATATTGCTAATAATAAAAAAAAATATTCCGTCGTGATGCCTTTAAAAAATACCCCCCCGCCCCCCCCCCCCCCCCCCCTTCAAGTTAAATGGTTGGTCCCTTACTGCTTATTGAACAACCAGAGTTCATTCTAGGTCTAGGAGTCGGGTCACTCTGTCCGTCTGTCACGCTGAATGAGGTGCTTATCTTGTGTAAGCTGAATCTCAAAAATCAAACACTACATGTAGATCTTTCTGAAATTTTACACAGTGATTACAGATATATTGAAGATGTGAACCTCCCTTTTTGGGATAATTTCATAATTTCATTTAGAATTAAGGGGCTCAAAAGTGCCAAAAAGCAACTTTTTCTTTGTTCCCACAATCATTTTTGCTTTGGTTGACCAAATGTTATGAAACTTTACAGTAATGTTACTTACTATACAAGGATGGATGGGATTGATTTTGAGTGTCCCTCTAGCTCTTTTTTTCATTTTTTTTTTTTTAGAAATAATGGGCTCAATGGATTTTCATGATATTTTCACACAATCTTAGTGACATAATGTAGATGTGATCCTCCCATTTTCAAATTTAATCTTATTGAATTTTAATTTTTTTTTATTCTTGTTTTTTTGTTATAATTTTGTTCTAAATGTATATTTTTAGGAATTAAGACATGTCTACGTGCTCATTTAGTGAGTCTGCTGGTGGCAAGCATATCAAGTGTGGTACGAATACAAAAGTGGCCTCTGTTCTTACTGTTCCAGTATCAGATTGTTCCAAGTCCATTTTTACACATCTGTTAAACAATCACATCAAGCATGATACTGTTGAATCAGAGGCGGTGCTACTTATCTTGCGTGGGGGATTTTTTCAAGCAATGTATTGAGCTGTTTGACCATCTGCCCAAACCATAGGCATACGTTTGGCATTGGTTGGAACTGTGGGAAGATGTGCTGTCTATGTGGAGTTAATTAAAGAATGCCTAGATAATGATTATAAGATGAGGAATGAGTGCATGACACAACCTAAAATTCATTACTTTGGAATTAAACCTTTCAATGAAAGGTAAAAATACATACATGTTACTTCCCGGGTTATTCTATGTTTTGCCATACTTTTTTTAAAACTACTTAATGAAAAAATAAAAAGATTTAAAGTCACAGTTGAATTCACTACAATGATATAGACAGTTCTTACACAGTATTATTTTTGCATGGAAGGGATAAGTTATATGAAAATTTATGTTTCAGGAGTGTGTGTAAAATGTCGTACATCTTTACTAAAGGAGGTGCAAGAATTTCCGCCTCAACCATTGGAAGAACATGGGCATGCATAATAAAGTTCAAGTAAGTGTTATTCTTCTAAATTAAAATCAACTTTTGCTTGAAGTATTTAGAAACGCCATATAAATGTTTGACTTTTAGAAAATATAGAACAAATATGTCATGTATGTGAACAATATTGTACAATTATCATTTATAGATCAATTTTTTTATATGCCCCATCTACGAAAGTAGGGGGGCATATAGTGTTCGGGCCCAACCATCCGTCTGTCCGTCCGTCCCAAATGTTGCGAGAAGGGGCATACGGTCTTTTGGACATATTCTTGTTCAGCTACAGTTATTTTGGACTTAACTAATATATCATAGTTCCTAGTGCTTGTACATGTAAGTTGATGCAGTACATATGTCTTATGAAGCAGGCACTATGGCTATCTTCCATTGTGGATTTTTTAAAATTACTGCTTGTTTATATTTGTAGGGTGAGTCATGTACACTTATTTCACATCTCATTATTGTCTACTAGTGCTTTTTAATACATGTATCGGTATAAGGTGAATCCTGTATATTTAAGATATTGAGATTTTATATGTATACACTCAGACACAACATTGATTATACCAGATGTATGGTGGATAAGCCTGATGGGATGAATTATATTTTATATTGACATTTGTTTGAAAATATCTATTGTATAAAAGAGTTTAAATTACTAAACTTGTATTTTATGTTCAGATAGAAGTTGATGAATATATATATATATATATATATATATATATATATATATATATATATATATATATATATATATATATATATATATACTAGTAAATGATTGAAGCTTATGTAGTGAACAGCTTCTTAACACAACTAAAAAAACTTTGAACTAAAACTTATCTAATAAAATTAGAAGGCACTTAATACAGGTATAAATTTTTAAAAAGATTGTATAATGTCCTTACAACATTTTTTCTCTAACAACATTGTCATGTTTATGAACTAAGGTTTTTGCCAAATACATGTACATATAATGTTAATGACTTTTTTTAACTACAATTCATATAGCCTTGAAATTTCTCACTTTTTTTTATCAGCCAACTTTTATTTAGAGAACATTTAATTTTTCAGTCTGTATAAAATTGTCAGTCAATTTGTTGACACACATCATTACATATGTTTAAGCTGAATTTCTCATAAACTGAAAGTCAGATCTACATAAATTTTGTACTCTTATTAATTACAACAAGGATAACATTTTGCAACCTGAATATGTACCAAAAACATGAAACTGGTTTTGTGGGGGGATTTGGTTTATGGGGTTTTGTTTGTTTGTTTGTTCTTGCTTTTTTGTCATAGGAGCTCAACACGCATGTACTTTTTTGCATTTTAATCATCTTTGCTAGCCAAGGGTTATGATCCTGCCCCTGCTCTCCTGGCTAGTGAAGAAGCATTTCAACTTGAACGCTAAAAATGTGTATGCTCCAATAAAGATGTAGTTTTACCCTCGAAATAGTTATAATGCATAAATTTGTCACATAACATGCCAAAAAGTATTATTCTTTTCTATGTATTTTCAGGCAGAAGATCCGTTAGAGAAACAAAAAGGTGGAAATGAACAAGTTGCAAGCCCAACGTTAGACTCTGTAAGTTATGCTTTTTGTATCACCAATCATAATAGAAGGGGCTTTATTGCAATTACCATGTCCTTTTGTTAGTTCGTCCATCCGTCCTTTACAAATTTTTTGTAACAGATTTCTCAGCTTCTACTAAAGAGATTGATTCCAAATTTAATACACATCTTAACCAGGAGGAGTTGTACTGTGCCTCCCCTTTCCAATTCATTCTGTCATCTACTTCTTGTTTTCGAAGCAGATTTAATTTTTAGGGTTAAAAAGGGAAAATTTTTGTAACAGATTTCCAAGCTTTTTACTGATGGATTGAATTCTCAGCAGGACTAAGTGAAACCCCTTGTTAAATACTGCCAGAGGCCATTTTTTATCCTCCCTTTGCTTGTTGCAACACACCTGTCCAATTGCTAACGATCAATTTAGTGTGTCGAATCCAGTAAAGGGACAAAACAAAATTCTATGACAAACAATACCATACTCTAATGCAATATTTTGCGACACATTTTGCAATTGAAAACCTGTGTAAAACCAATGATTTACCTGCCATAACTCAGGAGGGTTGCCAAAGTGAAAATTCAGAAATCAACATGGAATTTATTTCCAAGAAAAACACACTCAATACCCAGAATACATGAAAAAAAATATTACTTTAATCTGATTTTATTAAAATTTGAAGCCTTTTTGGAAAACATCAAAAATGGCAGATTTGGAGAGGAAACTTGCATGTGGTGTCACATTGCAATCCATTAAAAGCTGCAAAATTAGATAATACTATTTCATGGACTTTTCTTTTTTTAGTCCACATCATTTAATTCTCTAATCTTATATTTATCATCATAAAGACACGACATGGTAACAGAAAAGAAGTGTTGCCATCAGTATTTGATAAGACACCTTTGGCATTTAAAAAAAATTAAAACTGTCAATAATTTCATCAAGACCTTCAAATGCAGATTTTAATATTGTGTCTATCATTATATCTTTACAGAATTTTTCACAGAGCACAGTTGACTTGTCTCAAGGAAGTGAATGGCTTCCTTCAGCTTGTTCATCTTACAGTCAAGACTCAGAAAATATGCAGATAGATAAAAGAGAAGCTCTTGATTTTTTCTTGGGAAATAAAAATAAAAAAAAAACCTTAACAAATGTATGGCATGAATCATTTAGCAGAACACAAGCAGACTATTTAAGAAAGTCTAAACAAATATTAACTGAAGTTGTGAAAGTGATAACACCTGGCCAAGAAAAGGAAGTTTATTCAGCCTTGTTTGAAAATAAAGAAAAATGTCTTCAGTTGACATGTTGGAAGTAATTTGTATGGCTTACAAAGAAGCATCAGACTGGGAAACACAACGCCAAATTCTTTCATTAATTGCAGCTGATTTTTCTTTGAAAGAAATAAACAAACACTTTTCAAAATATAAATATATCATGGGTAGAAAACATAACTGTAGTATTGAACCAGGACAACCTTACATCAAGAACAGTGAAATTAGAGAGCACCTATCAGATTTGCAAATTAACCATTTTTGGCCTTCATTATGTCCCCAGCTGGTATGACTGATGTACCTTTTGGAGAAAATCGCATCAAGCTTTCCTCAGGACAGACAATTGATGTGCCTAAAATCATCTTAAACAGTGTTCGATCAAGAGTGGTGGAGCAATACAAAAGTAATTGCATTGAAACAGAGTTTCCACATTGTGTTAGCCAAAGTTCCTACATAAGAATCCTTAAAGCTGTTGGACCAAGTGTTCGTAAATGTATGAAAGGTTTAGACTAAAGGTTTAGAACTATGCAGCTGATGGGACCAAAGCATTTGAAGATGTTAAAAAAGCTGTGCTTATGTTAGGAAGACTAGGCATGGGATCTGAGTGGGCAGAAGAAAAACAGACTGAACTAGTAACTGCTAAACAGTATCTTAAGATGGAGTACAAAGTAAGTGCAATGCAGTTAGAAACAAATAGATTCCGTCATGCTGTCTGTAAGGCCAAATAAAAAAATGTATGTTTCTGGTTTCCCTACCTACCCTAGTTTTTCATGCCAAGCCTAGCCTTTTTATTGCTAATTTGGCTTAAGCACCGTTAAATTTGAAATCTACTCCCCATTAACTCAAGGTAAAAAAAATAAAAAAATAAATGCCTACCTACCGATTGACCAGAAACATACATAATTTTTTTTTGCCTAAATATATCCTGTCAGTCAGTCAATCAGAAGTTTGCTTCTTTTGTTTCGAAATTTCAAAAGCACAATTTTAGAACAAATGGTTTAAGAAAAAAAATACAATAGCAGCAGCAACAGTGGCATCCATGTTGAAGTGAAACTTTTTGTGTCTGTGTAACACCAAATCATAAAATTTAAAAACAGAAAACAAGACATTACAAGGGCAAATAACTCTTACATCTATACATTTGTACAATACATTGTCCAATATCAATTTTATAAACATATATTAATTGCCACTAACATATTAAACAAACAATACACGTGTTACTTACAAGGTGTCTATTTTCGTTTTTATATTATACAAAGCACTGTAAGTAAAACAAAAACAATGGTAGAAATAAGAAATTAAGTGACACTTGCCAATTGAAGCCATGTGCTATTTTAACCCATGATATTTTTATAATTTCATAGATGCATGTTTCAAACCAGAGTGAGGTAGCAGACCATTGCTGTCAATATGCCCTGAGCACTGGATCTGGAGAGTTTTCAGTTCCTTGTGACCATATTCATCAGCAATCATGTCAGAACTGTGAAAGGTTAATCATAGCACTGGATTCCATTGAAGATGCCTTTAAGTTTGAAGCAACAGTATTTGAATCTGATGACCAAAGAGATGAGATCCAATATAATTTAATTCAGGTACAGAATATATGTTATGTACATTCTGGTGGCCATTTCGTGGATGATTTTAAATTTTAGCACTGGAAAAGATATAATAATTTCATTTTGGATTGCAATTATTTTGCTTTACATCAACCATAGCATTGTTTTTTAGCTTACCTGATCATAGGTCATTTGAGCTTTTTCCAATTATCACATGCATTTATGCATCTATTGTGAAGAATGGAATTTAAAAAAATTGAAGTGTTTAGATATTTGTATGGTTGTGTATTTTATAACATTAATTTTTTCCATAATTTCAGGGACATAAAGCGATTGAGGAATGGAATTAACATATATTGCGCTAAGTCAATCAGGATTTAGCTCGCTCAGACACCTTGTCATATTTAAAAGAGGACGAAGTGTACATAGAACGTGATTGGGCCATGAAGTTTCTGCCAATAGTGTATAGGTATATTACATTCCTCAAATAATACTGAAAGAGTTTCCTTTAAGATAGAATATAATGAGATGTGGAATAAGTGTATGCAACACAGCTTAAATGGCAATATAAAAAATCTGCAATGATGTATATTATTTTTGGACATGTCATGTTTTGTCAAATAAAAATATTAACTACAATTACTAACAAGAGAATACATATACATTTGGTTTAAAGCTTTGCAAGTTCCTTTCACTTAAAGGAAAAGACAATTCAATTTAAAATAAACTGTTAACACAGAGATATGTCTCGCTGTTGCAGTTGGACACGATATAAAATGAAGTTAAGAAATGGCAATTTTAAAAATTTCTACAGTACTGGCAATTACTCTTGAAATGGAACTGTATTCCAAATATCAATGGTGTACCATTACTTGTTCACACAAAACATGTAAGAAAAAGCTTAACATTTAGCCAAATGAGTATAAAATTTCAAAGTCAGTAGACTGTGACTGCAGGAGCATACAGATAAAATCCTCTTGGAATTGGTCTGTACTGATGCTAATGCAACTGCATACGAAAAACCAATGGTGTACCATAACTGCTTTAATAAAAAACAGACTTGAGAAAAAAGGTTAACATTGGCAAAATCAGTGTTAAATATCAAAGTCAATATCAAAAATACCACCAACACTTCCATTGTAGTTGCACTACCACCTCCAAGTACCTTTCAAAAAGTGAAGGTTGTAAAGCAATGTCCATTAAAAAACATCACTTCATTATACAACTTCGAAATGCAAGATGAAGGAATTAAAGTTTGGAAACTGTATGGATTGGAAAAGGTCAAGAACTGTCGTACAATCTTTGTTTTAGTGATAATCAAGCACAAGTACCAGAAATCAAAGTGCTAGAAAGCATCACTACTCCTACAAGGAACAAGCCATTATCTGAAATGTCAGATCCTCCTTTAATTGATAATACCAATGAAGACCTTTCAGCACCTTTAGACGTTACTAGTGACACCAATGTACCTGCAGATGATTTAGATAATGAGACAAACGGCTTGTTTTCATGTCCTGAGCCAAACTGTAGATCAACTTTTTCTAAGTATGAGAATTACGTTCATCACTTGGATGTTGGTAAACACAATATCAGTAAAGTTGCTATGTCATTATCCGACAGATCTAAACTGAACTATGCTAACAAAATGAAACAAAAAATTGTTGCAAGACCTCAGGTGCCATCTTACACTTCAACAGTGACATCAACAAAACTGAACAAAGGATGGGCATTAAAGAACAAAAGGGAAATAAAAAGATTTTCAGAGAAGCAGAAGAACTTTCTACAGAATAAATTTGACATTGGTGAAAAAAGTGGAATGAAGTGTGATCCAGAGGATGTGTCAGTCGAAATGAGAACTGTTAGAAATAACGGAGAATCTTCTCAATGAATTCTTATCTGCCACACAAATAGCCAGTTATTTCAGTCGTTTATGCTTACTCAAGAGAAAAAGATCTAGTGAAACATTGTACGAAGAGGATTTCGTAGTTGTAGAATATGAAAACCACTTTCAGGAAATGAACTCTTTAGCTAAACAGTAAATCTTGAAATGTACTGTTTGTCTTTTAGCACCTTATAATATGGTTTAACTCACCAATTTCTTTTGAAATGTCTGAACCAAGTCTGGATCACTGCAATCTTCAATTTCCATAGTGTGTCTTCACTTGTTTTGTCTTTTCTTCTCGGACATTTATTAAAGAGTATTCATTGTTTAATTAGATCAAAAGTTATTAAAATGAGATGTAACTACATGTAATTTTGATGCTTCATTTATTGGAAGTCGCATAATTTCTAAGCAATCAAGCTGTTGTTGCTTTTATATTCATACACGTATGTCTTCTTGTACATTAATTTTGATATTTTTCATCCCAGTTTCTTTTATATTTGTAAATAGTTTAAATAGTTTTTTTAATTTTATGTTATTACACCTGACCCAATATTACCCTGTAATGAATGGATTTGTTACTAAAATTAGGGTTGAATAAAGCAAAGTGTTATTACGTCATTAACTTATAATATCTCCTGGTATCTTATTCTACACTATCAAGGAGAAATTGCATTGTTTTCTGGTTCTGTAGTTAGTACGAGAAGTTCTCAGAAATCACTTACCATGTTTCCTGCCAAATTTGAGCAAGTGAAAGTCAATGATTTTACACATTTTTTAGCCAAAATACAAACTTGTTTTATTGCAGGATAAGACTCGTCTAAATAAATTATGTTTTTAGGCAATGACTGTATTGTATATGTACATTGTAGTTTAAAAAATTGATATATTAATTTAGATACGTGTGCATGTATATGTTACTGAAATTGTGTACATTCTTTATATGACTTTGTTGTTCATTTTTCTTGTTTGTCTATCACATCCCAGTTACATTATGCAACAGTACCATTGTCAATAGAGTACTGTCTGTAAAAGTAGGTGAGCAACATACCTGATATTGACTCACAAAATATGGAACGCAGTGCTGCATGCTGATATGACTGTTTTACGAAAGAAATTCAGGATTTAATATCCTCAGGCGTTAATGTGTTTAAAATATAAGAAAGATTTTGAAGTTCTTTCATATTGTCAAGATGATCACTATTATTACATAGTAAATGCTAAAAAGATAGGATGATTGAGGACAAGCTAGTAAGAAATTTGCACTTTTAATTTTACTGCATATAACCCTTGTCCATAGATCTATGTGTAAATCTGTCACACTTTGATTTATCTCAGGAAGATGATAACATAGTAATATGACATGTGATTTGTCTTTGGTAGTACAGCTTCGTTTAAAAGGGTCACCCTTGTCGTACTTTCTATTTAATCCATCATATTGGCATCTAGGATCTAAATGCAACAAGTACTGTCTTATGAATACAGTTAATTTACAGGTCAAACTGCTTTTCTTTAAGTAGAAGAAATTCTAGGCAAATGGTTATAAATTGTGCCAGATGCATGTTTCATCTATGAAAGACTCATCACTGATGCACAAGTCAAACATAGAAATGTCAATATTAACTTCAGTATGAAAAGCACAGTTTAGTATAAAAAAGATATAAAGTATCAAACTTGAATTTAAAGCCATATTCAAAACTATGCCTCACCCTTGAAGTAGAATACTCTTAGGATTTCACCATAACTTTTATTTTAAAATTATACTGAAAAAGTTTAGATTTTATACATGTAAAAACACAAAGACAGACATTGTGGTATGTTCTTTGTAAATTGGCGGAAAAACAAGTTTCTGAACAGATTTAAGCACATACAGATTTTGTATGTAACTTTCGATAAACACTTAACGTAACATTTTTGCTAAAGATCATCAGAATAAGAAATTAACCGCAGAATATTACTTTTTCTATTGAATTGTAAACAATTTTTATTGGTAGTAAGGTATTGATTTATCTACTACATAGTTTGTTATGAAATAAAATATGTACTTGAAATTTATCAACCCGGAGGAGTCACATGAACTGTTGCTAGTCTAACTTTTTGCCATCAATCTGTCACTAAAATTCTTAAACATCAAAAAATACTCAGTAGTACATGACACTATTGTATTAATGTCTAAAATGAAGTAAACTTTGAATACATCATGGGAATTGCATCAATATAATGTGTAATGTGGGAAAATTTAGGTAAAAATGGCCCATTTTGTTCAAGTCATTTTTTTTATCAAGGCTTACCCATTTTTTTTTAATTAAAATTAATTATTCATACTATACTTATCTATAAATGACCAAACAATCTAGGCCCAGTTTGGATTTTTGTGAGAAGGGGTTAGAAATGTTGACACTTTGACCATTTTTTCAATTTCTCAAATCATGGAACAACGGTGTTACCATAGCAACCGTACAAAAATCAATCTTTTTTCTACTGATGATTTTTTTTACTATTAAAACTTTTAATTTGCTAGACTATTGGTATAATAACATTAGGAGGCCTTTTAAATATTTTATAGACTGTTTTAAATTGCTCATTTATTGTGCATTTCAGCTCTTTTGTGTCTGGTTGCTAGGGACAAGAATGTGGGTGCCATGGAAACCAACAAATGCATATCAATTTTTTTTGTCATTTATGACTTGCATGTATTGCAACATTGCAATTAACACCATTTTCATTAAGATTTTTTTTTCACTTTCTTGGTAAAGCTTAATGATCCCTGACGTAGCCTCTTAAATGTAGCAAAAACTATTGTTGTAACTTGGGGATTTCCAAAGGATATACGAAAAATAAATGATACGCCAACGGTGAGTGAAACGCTAATAGAGGGACATAATTGAAAACATATCTATATTAGATTTAAAATCTGTTGAACATCTGGATCGCTTACAGGGAATGTGACGCTATGAACTACATATCGTTACAGTGAATACATTTAATCTAATTTAAAAGTGAAACATTAATACTCTAGCTATGGGGATGACATAAATATAAATGCCAATGAATATACACGCCAGAAACAGTTAAATATTGTAAAAATATGCTTAAATGTGTATACTTGACAAAATTATGTGAAATAAAAAATCACATGTTTAAAAAGTAAACATGTTGCCCAAATAGAAATGGACAACATCAATACGAAAGCTTTGGAATGGCATCAATAAATGTGCATTCGAAGGCGCCAATTACCATGGAATACAGAAACTTACCGTAAAAGTCTGCTATATTTGAATGATCATTGTGTCACTCGCGAGGAATGTGACGCAATTAACTATACACGTTTGCATGCAAAACAAAAATAACTAATGAAAAATCGCAGCAACAATACCCAAGCTAGGGGTTGACATAGAGTAATAGCCGGTCAACAACAGACGTCAGTAACAGTAAAGTCACAGAAAATTACACTGAAAATAGGATATAATTGACAGACCCTTGTGCCTTGTACAAGGAATGTGACGCAATAAACTTTACATATTTGTTAAAAGGAAGGAAACATAGACTTTATGAAAATATGCAACAAGGATACCCTAGCTTGGAGAGGACATAACGAAATCTGCTATCAAAAAAGACGTCCAAGTTAGTAAATTCACAGCAAATTAGCCTGGAAGCCGAGTATGTTTATATTTTCGGGACACAGTGCCTCTTACAGGGAATGTGACGCAATGAACGATATATCTTTATACTCAAGACAAATTGAACTGACAGCAAAATATAAAATACATATTCTAGCTAGGGGATGGCATGAGGAAATACTCGATCTAAGAATGACCTCATAGACAGCTAAAATAACGGAAAACTAAGCAAACATGTGTAGATTTGACATAAATATGTGGATTAAAAAAGGGAATGTGACACAACGCACAATACATGTTTATTAACACGACATATTGTCATAATGCAAAAGGTCAACATCAACACTCTAGCTTGGGGATGACATAAGCATATCTCTGATTGAAACAGGCGTCAATTAAAATGAAGAAAAAGAAAGTTATCATAAAAGTCCGGTATATTGTAATGGCCCTTGTGTCCCATTAAATGGAATGTGACGCAATTGTCTATACATGTTTGCAAACAACATTAAAATAGCTAACGAAAAAACGCAGCAACAATACCCAAGCTAGGGGTTGACATACAGTAATAGCCGGTCAAAAACAGACGTCAGTAACAGTAAAGTCACAGAAAATTACACTGAAAATAGGATATTATTGACAGACCCATGTGCCTTGTACAGGGAATGTGACGCCATAAGCTATACATATTTGTTAAAAGAAACATAGACTTTATAAAAATATGCAAAAAGGATACCCTAGCTTGTGGAGGACATAACGAAATCTGCCATCAAAAAAGGCGTCCAAGTTATTTAATTCTCAGCAAATTAGCCTGGAAGCCGAGTATTTAATATTGTTGGTTCTTGCACGGAATGTGACGCAATGAAAGATATATCGTTAAACACAAGACGAATTGAACTTACAGAAAAATACAAAATAAATATTCTTGCTAGGGGATGACATGAAGAAACACTCGATTGAAATATGACGTCATAGACGGCTAAAAAACGGAAAACTAAGCAAATATTTGTAGATTTGACATAAATCTGTGAATTAAAAAAGGAAATGTGACACAACGCACAATACACGTTTATCAACACGACATGTTGCCGTAATGGAAAAGGACAACATCAACACTCTTGCTTGGGGGATGACATAAGCATATCTCTGATTGAAAACAGATGTCAATTAAAATGAAGAAAAAGAAAGTTAAAAAAGTCCCGTAAACTTTAATGGTCCCTGTATCCCATCCAAAAATATTACGCAGTTATCTATATAAGTTTTCAAACAACATTAAAATAGCAAAAGAAAAAAACGCAGCAACAATACCCAATCTAGGGGATGACATAGCGTAATAGCCGGTCAACAGCAGAAGTCATAAACAGTAAAGTCACAGAAGATTACACAGAAAATAGGATATAATTGACAGACCCTTGTGCCTTGTACATGGAATGTGACGCAAAAAACTATACATATTTCTTAAAAGGAAACATAGACTTTATAAAAATATGCAACACGTATACCCTAGCTTGGGGAGGACATAACGATTTCTGCCATCAAGAAAGACGTCCAAGTCAGTAAATTCACAGCAAATTAGCCTAGACGCCGGGCATGTTTTTATTGTCGGTACACGGTGCCTCTTACAGAGAATTGTGGCGCAATGAACGATATATGTTTATACACATGACGAATTGAACTAACAGAAAAATACAAAATAAATATTCTAGCTAGGGAAGAAATACTCGATCGAAGAATGATGTCATAGACAGCTAAAATAACGGAAAACTAAGCAAAACATGTGCAGATTTGACATAAATATGTAGATTAAAAAAAAGAATGTGACACAACGCACCATACATTTTTATCAACACGACATGTTGCCATAATGGAAAAAGGCAACTTCAACACTGTAGCTTGGTGATGACATAAGCATATCTCTGATTGAAAACAGTCGTCAATTAAAATGAAGAAAAAGAAAGTTATCATAAATGTCCGGTATATTTTAATGATCTCTTTGTCCCATACAAGGAATTTGACGCAATTATCCATACATGTTTGCAAACAACAGAAAAATAGCTAACAAAAAAAACGCAGCAACAATACCCAAGCTAGGGGATGACATAGAGTAATAGCCGGTCAAAAACAGACGTCAGTAACTGTATAGTCACAGAAAATTACACTGAAAATAGGATATAATTGACAGACCCTTGTGCCTTGTACATGGAATGTGACGCAATAAACTATACATATTTGTTAAAAGAAAACATAGACTTTATGAAAATATGCAACAAGAATACCCTAGCTTGGGGAGGACATAACGAAATTTGCCATCAAAAAAGAAGTCCAAGTCAGTAAATTCTCAGCAAATTAGCCTTGAAGCCGAGTATGTTTATACTGTCGGGACACAGTGCCTCTTACAGAGAAATGTGACGCAATGAAAGATATATCTTTATACACAAGACGAATTGAACTAACAGAAAAATACAAATAAATATTCTAGCTAGGGGATGACATGAAAAAATACTCGATTGAAAAATGACGTCATAGACCGCTAAAATAACGGAAAACTAAGCAAACATGTGTAGATTTGACATAAATCTGTGGATTAAAAAGGGAATGTGACACAACGCACAATACAGGTTTATCAACACGACATGTTGCCATAATGGAAAAGGACAACATAAACATTCAAGCTTGGGGGATGACTTAAGCATATCTCTGATTGAAAACAGTCGTCAATTAAAATGAAAAAAAAGAAAGTTATCATAAAAGTCCGGTATATTGTAATGGTCCCTGTGTCCGATACAAGAAATGTGACGCAATTATCTATATAAGTTTCCAAACAACATTAAAAAAGCAAAAGAAAAAACGCAGCAACAATACCTAATCTAGGGGATGACATAGAGTAATAGCCGGTCAACAACAGACGTCAGTAACAGTAAAGTCACAGAAGATTACACTGAAAATAGAATATAATTGACAGACCCTTATGCCTTGTACATGAAATGTGACGCAATTAACTATACGATTTGTTAAAAGGAAACATAGACTTTATGAAAATATGCAACACGTTTACCCTAGCTTGGGGAGGATATAACGAAATCTGCAATCAAAAAAGACGTCCAAGTCAGTAAATTCACAGCATGTTTCACAGCCGGTCATGTTTATATTGTCGGTACACGTTGCCTTATACAGAGAAATGTGGCGCAATGAACGATATATGTTTATACACAAGACGAATTGAACTAACAGAAAAATATAAAATAAATATTCTAGCTAGGGGATGACATGAAGAAATACTCGATCGAAGAATGATGTCATAGACAGCTAAAATAACAGAAAACTAAGCAAACATGTGTAGATTTGACATAAGTATGTGGATTAAAAAAGGGAATGTGACACAACGCACCATAAATGTTTATCAACACGACATGTTGCCATAATGGAAAAGGGCAACAACAACACTCTAGCTTGGGGATGACATAAGCATATCTCTAATTGAAAACAGACGTCAATTAAAATAAAGAAAAATAAAGTTACCACTAAAATCCGACATATTTAATGGTCCCTTTGTCCCATACAAGGAATGTGACGCAATTATCAATACATGTTTGCAAACAACATTAAAATAGCTAATGAATAAACGCTGCAACAATACCCAAGCTATGCCTTGCCAAATAGCAAAAGATGGTCAACAACAAACGTCAGTAACAGTATAGTCACAGAAAATTACACTGAAAATAGGATATAATTTTCAGACCCTTGTGCCTTGTACATGGAATGTGACGCAATAAACTATACATATTTGATAAAAGGAAACATAGCCTTTATGAAAATATCCAACAAGGATACCTTAGCTTGGGAAATACATAACGAAATCTGCAATCACAATGACGTCAAAGTCAGTAAATTGACTGTAAATTTGCCTGGAAGCCAAGTATGTTCATATTGACGATGCTCAGGGTCTCTAAAATGGAATGTGACGTAATGAACTTTATCTTTTCATACATATGACGAATGGAACAAGTATAAAAAGGGCAGCATAAATATTCTAGCCAGGAATGAAATGAAAAAAATACCCGATCGAAGAAATACGTCATAGACAGTTAAATACCGGAAAACTATCCTAGCATGTGTAGATTTGATATAATTCTGTGGATAAGAAGGAACAATAAACGATACATTTTCATCAACGCGACATGTTGCCCTAATGGATCAAGGCAACAACAACACTCTAGCTTTGGGATGACATAAGTATATCTCCGATCGAAAACAGACGTCAATTTAAATTGAAAATACAGACAGTTACTGTAAACGTCTGCTTTAGTTAAATGGTCCCTGTGTCACTCACAAGGAATGTGATGCAACCAACTACATATGTATGTAAATAAATACAAAATAGGTAATAAAAAAACATCAGTATTACCCAAACTTGGGGATTGCATAGGGTAAAAGCCGGTCAACAACAGGCGTCTGTAACAGTAATATCATATAAAATTACAATAAAAACGATATAACCGGCAGACTATTGTGCATCGTAGAGGGAATGTGACGCAATAAACGTGTTTATTAGATGAACAAATAGTCCTCATGAAATTATGCAGCAAGGATACCCTAGCTAGGGATGGGGGGGGGGGGGGGATAACGAAATATGCAATCAACAAGGACATAAAAGTCAGTAAAATCGCAATTACTTAGCCTGGAAGCCGCATATGTTGATAATTTGGGATTCTGTGTCTCTTACATGGAACGCGACGCAGTGAACCATATATGCTTATACACAAGACGAATGGAACTGATAGAACAATACACCATATATGGGAATGCTATGCAATGAGCGATGTATGTTTATAAATGAAAACTGCAACATCAATTATGTTGTAGGAGTTGATTTAAAGAGATATTTAGTGGAAAATAGACGTAATGGACAGATAATGGAAAAAATTCGCTAAAATGTGTATTTCCATTATGTGAGTTAAAACAACAAACAGTATATGTTTATGAAAACTGAAGGTTGCCGTAATGGAAAATGGAAACAACACAACTCTAGCTTGGGATGAAATAAGCAAATGTCCGCTCAGAAGACTTCAATTACCACTGAGACTGAGAAAGCTACCGTAAAATATCCTATACATTTGAATGGTCTCTGTATTATTCATAAGGAATCTGACGCAATTTACTATATATGTTTGCAAACAACATATAAATAGCTAATGGAACAATGCAATAATGCAACAACAATACCAAAGCTAAAAGTTGGCATAAAGTAATACCCGATCATCAACGTACGTCATTAACATTAAAATCACAGAAAATTACACTAAATATGGTACTATTGACAACCGTTGTTCCTCTAACTGCGGATGTTACACAATAATCTGTACATATTTGTAGAGAAAAAAATGGTCCTTATGAAAATCTGCAACAAGTAAACCCTAGCTTGGGGAAGACATAAACAAGTATGCATAGACACCAAACTCAGTAATATCATAGAAAAGCCCGGTAATAATGAAGAATACAATGGTCAGTGCATTTTACTGAAAATTAGTCTGGAAGTCGGATATATTGGTATTGGCGGAACTCTGTGTCCCTTACAACAAAAAAATATATAGCTTGAGGATGACATGAAGACATATTCGATCGAAGATAGACATCTCAGACAAATGATGAAGGATACAGTGGAAACTGCCTTTTACTGAGGTTTTCAAGCCCAGGACTCTCCGCTCGCCCGGTAAGCAGATCAGTAGTAATGATCGGACATTACACCTCAGTAAAAGGCCTCCAACTTTCTTGCTCTCATTTGCTCTAGACCCAGCTGGATGTCGTGTTAGCTGCCAGGTCCAAGGCTGAAGGCTGAATATTTCCTATCCTATCCAACAATCCCACACGGATTGGATTGGGCGGGAATCCATGGCATCCTACTTTAAATGGGTAAAGCCAGGTTTTCCATCATTCCACGTGATTTCGGAGGTCTGTGCACTTTTTCTCTTGGTCTCTTTCTCAATATCGCATCTTTCAACCCACTTCACGGTGACATCATCAAGACCATCACGAGCTTTCTTGGTTAATATTATTTAAATCATTTGACATCAATATTGAGTCAGACGCTTTTATGTCGCTCCCAATCTGTGTTGTTGTATGTTTCTATTTAACCAACATGTTTATAGTATAAGCTTTATACAAAAATATTGTTTATTGCGTCTCATTCCCGGTCAAATAAACATAATTATGTCAAATATACCATGATTTTAATGTACTTTTCTGTGAAGTTTTGTCTTTTACGTTTGATGTGGACCATTTTGTCACTTGTCAACCCCTAGCTAGGGTTTCGGTGCTGCATTTTTCTGTTAAGGTAATTACATTTTGCTTACATAGATATTTTTGCGTCACGTCTCATGTTTGGGACACAGAGGCCTTTCAAATTAACTTATTTTTAATGTTGCTTCCAGTATTTGTGTTCTATATGACCCTTGTATTCGATCGTGGATTTGTCTTTCATCCTCAAGGTAGATATTGCTGTTGCCCTTTTCCATAAGATCCCTGTCTCTGACGTCAATATTCGATCGCATATTTACTTAAGTTATACCCAACCAAGAGTATTATTGTTAATTTTTTTCTTTTAGGTCAATTTTGTATTGTTAATGACTTTATTTCGCTCAATCAAATATACCCGTCTTTCATACTTTTTCTTTTGTGATTTCACTGTCTTCGACGTCTGTTTTTATTAAAGCACTGACTTTTGTCTTCCGCAAGCTAGGATATTGTTCTGCACATTCATTAGGGTAATATTCCTTCTCTATAAACACAAATACAATGTAGTTCATTGCGCCATATTTGCTGTGAGAAACACAAAGTACTGTCAGATGTTTCCGTGGATTTTTAACTGTCACCAACGTCTACATTTGAGCGCTTAATCCCATAATGTCATCCATAGCTAGGGTAATAGTTTATAGCCTAGCAATCCCTGAATGGGACAAAGAAACCGGTAACTTTACCTTCATTGTAATTGACGTCTGATATTAATTGAAGATATGCGTATGTCATCCCCAATGTAGAGTGTTGTTGTTGCCCTTTTCCATTATGGCAACAGGTCGTGTCGATGAACGTGCATTGGGTGTTATGTCACATTCTCTTTTGCTATACACATAATTATGTCAGATCTACAAGTTAGCTTAGTTTTCCATTATTTTAGCTGTCTATGACGTCACTCTTCGTATTTCGAGTATTTCTTCACGTCATTGCCTAGCTAGAATAATTATGTTTCTTTTTTCTGTTAATTCAATTCGTCTTGTGTATAAAACATATATCGTTCATTGCCTCATATTCCCTGTAAGCTGCACTGTGATCCGACAATATAAACATACTCAGCTTCCAGGCTAAATTTACTGACTTTGACGTCTGTTTTGATAGCATTTTTTGTTATATCCTCCCAAATCAAGGGTATCGTTGCTGCATATTTTCATAAGTACTATGTTTTCATTTTAACAAATATGTATAGTTTTTGCGTCACATTCCTTGTACAAGGCACAAGGGTCTCCCAATTATATCATGTTTTCAGTGCAATTTTCTGTGATTTTACTTTTACTGACGTCTGTTATTGAATGGCTTTTACCCTATACCAACCCCTGCCTTGGATATTGTTGCTTTATTCTTTCATTACATACTTTCATGTTGTTTGCAAACAAGTATAGTTAGTTGCGTCACATTCCTAAAGAGTGACACAGTGGCTATTGTAATATACAAGATATTTATGGCAACTATCTGTATCTATATTTAAATTGACGTCTGTTTTCGATCAGAGATATGCTTATATCATCCCAAGCTAGAGTGTTGAAGTTGCCATTTTCCAATATGGCAACTTGTCGTGACAATAAGAATGTAATATGTGTTGTGTAAATACCATTTTTAAATCCACAGAATTCGGTCAAAGCTACGCATATTAGTTTAGTTTTCCGTTATTTTAACTGTCTACGACGACAATCTTCGATCGTGTATTTCTTCCCCTTGTTAGTTTTTTCATTAGCTATTTTAATTTTGTTTGCAAACATTTATAGTAAATTGCGTCGCATTCTTTGAGAGTGACACAGGGGCCATACAAATATACCATACTTTTACGGTAACTTCCTATATCTACATTGTAATTGACGTCTGTTTTCGATCAGTCAATTGCGTATGTCATCTCGAAGCTAGAGTGTTATTGTTGCCATTTTCCATTACGGCAACTATCGTGTTGATGAACATGTATTGTTTGGTGTGTCACATTCCCTTTCTTAATCCGCAGAATTCGTTCTAAGCTACACACATTAGCTTAGTTTTCCGTTATTTTAGCTGTCTATGACGTCAGTCTTTGATCGTGTATTTCTTTATGTCATCCCCTAGCTAGCATGATTATGTTACATTTTTCTACTAGTTCAATTCGTCGTATGTATAAATATATATAGTTTATTGCGTCACATTCCGTATGAGTGACACAGTGGCCATTGTAATATGCCTGACTTTTGTGGCAACTGTCTTCATCCACATTTAAATTGACGGCTGTTTTTCACAGTCACTTGGTTATGTCATCTCCAAGCTAGAATGTTATTGTTGCGATTATCCATTATGGCAATATGTAATGTTGATGAACATGTATTGTTTATCGTGTCACATTTCCTTTTTTAATTCACAGAATTCGATCAAAGCTAGGCATGTTAGCTTAGTTTTTCTCTATTTTAGCTGTCTATGACGTCACTCTTCGATACTGTATTTCTTTATGTCATCCCCTAGTTAGACTATTTATGTTGCATTTTCTACTACTTCAATTTTTCTTATGTATAAACATATATCGTTCCTTGCTTACATTCCCTGTTAGAGGCACCGTGTCCCGACAATATAAACATACTCGGCTTCCAGGCTAATTTGCTGCGAATTGACTGATATTGGCGTCTGTTTTGATAGCATTCTTTGTCATGTCCTTCCCAGGCTAGCGTATCCTTGTTGCATATTTTCATAAGGACTATGTCTTCTCTTCACAATTATGTATAGTTTATTGCGTCACATTCCTTTACAAGGCACAAGCGTCCGCCCATTACATCCTGCTTTTAGTGTAATGGTCTCTGATTTTACTGTTACTGACGTCTATTGTTGATCGGCTATTACTTAATGCCCAACCCTAGCTTGGGTATTAATGCTGCACTTTTTACATTAGCTATTTTAATGTTGTGTGCAAACGTGTGTAGTAAATTGCGTCAAATTCCTTCCGAGTGACACAGGGACCATATAAATATATCGTACTTATACGGTAACTTTCGGTATCTTCATTATGATTGACGTCTGTTTTCGCACAGTCATTTGCTTATGTCATCCCCAAGCTAGAGTGTTATTGTTGCCTTTTTCCATTATAGCAACATGTCTTGTTAATAAACATGTATTGTTTGTTGTATCACATTCCCTTTTTTAATCCACAGAATTAGGTCAAAACTACAAATGTTAGCTTAGTTTTCCGTTACCTTAGCTGTCTATAACGTCACTCTTCAATCAGGTATTTATTCATGTATTCCCCTAGCTAGAATATTTATTTTGTATTTTTCTGTTAGTTCAATTCGTCTTGTGTATAAACATATATCGTTCATTGCGCCACATTCCCTGTAGGAGGCACTGTGTAAACATACTCGGCTTCCAGGCTAATTTGCTGAGAATTTACTGACTTGGACGTCTTTTTTTTTATTGCAGATTTTGTTATGTCGTCCCCAAGCTAGGATATCCTTTATGTATATTTTCATAAAGTCCATGATTCCTTTCAACAAATATATACAATTTTTTGAGTCACGTTTCCTGTATAACGCACAATGTTCTGTCAATTATATGCTGTTTTAGTGTACTATTCTGTGTGTTTAATGTTAACGATGTCTGTTTTTTACCGGTTGTTACCCTATACCAACCCCTAGTTTGATTATTGTTGCTGCGTTTTTCAATTATCTATTTTAATTTTGTTTGCAAATATATATAGTTAATTGTGTCACATTCCTCGTGAGTGACACAAAGACCATTAAAATATTGCGGTCTTTTACGGTAACTTTCTGTATATTAATTGTAATTGACGTCTGTTTTCGATTGGAGATATGCTCATGTCATCCCCAAAGCTAGACTGTTGTTGTTACCCCTTTTCGTTACGGCATCATGTCGTGTCGATGAACAATCATTGTGTATTGTGTCACGTTTCCCTTTTTAACCCACATAATTTTGTCAAATCTACACATGTTTGCTTAGTTCTCAGTAATTTTAGCTGTCTATGACGTCATTCTTCGATCGGGTATTTCTTCATGTCATCCCCTAGCTAGAATATTTATTTTGTAATTTTCTGTTAGGTCAATTTGTCTTGTGCATAAAGATTTATCGTTCATTGCGTCACATTCCCTGTAAGAGGCACTGTGTCCCGACAATATAAACATACTCGGCTTCCAGGCTAATTTGCTGTGAATTTGCTGATTTGGACGTCTTTTTTGATTGCAGATTTCATTATGTCGACCCAAGCTAGGGTATTCTTGTTGCATATTTTCATAAAGTCTTTGTTTCCTTTTAGCAAATATGTATAGTTTATTGCGTCACATTACCTGTATAACGCACAATGTTCTGTCAATTATATGCTGTTTTTTTGTAATTTTCTGTGTGTTGACTGTTACTGACGTCTGTGTTTGACTGGCTGTTACACTATGCAAACGTCTATCTTGGGTATCTTTGCTGCGTACTTTAATTAGCTATTTTAATTTTGTTTGCAAACATATATAGTTTATTGCGTCACATTTCCCGTGAGTGACACAAAGACCATTCAAATTTTGCGGTCTTTTACGATAACTTTCTGTATAATGTTAATTGTAACTGACGTCTGTTTTCGATCGAAGATATGCTTATGTCATCCCCAAGCTAGATTGTTGTTGTTTCCCTTTTTCGTTACGGCATCATGTTATGTCGATGAACATGCATTGTGTATTGTGTCACATTCTCTTTTCCAACCAACAGAATGTTGTCAAATCTACACGTTAGCTTAGTTTTCCTCTATTTTAGCTGTCTATGACGTCATTATTCGATCGGGCATTTCTTCATGTCACCCCCTAGCTAGACTATTTATGTTGCATTTTTCCATTTGTCCCATTCGTCTTGTGTATGAACATATATAGTTCATTGCGTCACATTCCCTGTAAGAGGCACTGTGCCCCAACAATATAAACATACTCGGCTTCCAGGCTAATTCGCTGTGAATTCACTGACTTGGACGTCTTTTTTGCTTGCATATTTCGTTATGTCGTCCATAAGCTAAAGTATCCTTGCTGCATATTTTCATAAAGTCTATGTTTCCTTTTAACAAAAATATATAGTTTATTGCGTCACATTACCTGTATAACGAATAATGTTCTGTCAATTATATGCTGTTTCATTGTAATTTTCTGTGTGTTAACTGTTACTTACGTCCGTTTTAACCGGCTGTAACCCTATGCCAACTCCTAGCTTGGGTTTTGTTTCTGCGTTTTTCACTTAGCTATTTTATTTTTGTTTGCAAATATAAATAGTTAATTGTGTTTCATTCCTCGTGAGTGGCACAAGAACCATTCACATAAAGCAGACGTTTACGGCAACCTTATTTATTTTCATTGTAATTGACGTCTTCTTTCGATCGAAGATATGACCATGTAATCCGCAAGCTAGAGTGTTGTTGCCCTTTTCCATTTAGACAACATGTCTTGTTTATGAAATGTATGGTGTATTGTGTCACATTCTCTTTTTTATCTACAGAATTTTGTCAAATCTACACATGCAAGCTTAGTTTTCAGTTATTTTAGCTGAATATGACGTCATTCTTCGATCGAGTTTTCTTCGTGTCATCTCCTTAGTAGATTAATTATGTTCCATTTTTCTGCTAGTTCCATTCGTCTTGTGTATAATCATGTATCGTTTATTGCGTCACATTCCCAGTAAGAGTCCCGTCAATATGAACATACTCTGCTTCCAGGCTGTGAATTTACTGACTGTGACGTCTGCTTTGATTGCATATTTTGTTATGTCCTCCCTAAGCTATGGTATCCTTGTTGTATATTTTCAGAACGTTTATGTGCTATTTTAACAAAAGTTTAAAGTTTTTTGAGTCACATTCTTTGTACATTGCACAAAAGTCTGCCAGTTATATCCTGTTTTAGTTTAATTTCCTGTGATTTTACAGTTACTGACGTCTGTTTTTGACCGGTTAGTACCCTATGCCAGCCCCTAGCATGGGTATTATTGCTGCGTTTTTTTTATTAGCTATTTTAGTGTTGTTTGCATTCATGTATAGTTTATTGCGTCACATTCCTTGTGAGTGACACAGGGACCATTGAAATATACCTGACTTTTATGGTAACTTTCTGTACCTTCATTATAACTGACGTCTGTTTTCGGTCAGATATATGCTTATGTCATCTCCAAGCTAGAGTGTTGATGTTGACCTTTTCTATTACGTGTTGATAAGCATGTGTTGTGTGTTTTGTAACATTCCCTTATTTAATCCACTGAATTTTCTCAAATCTACACATGTTACTTAGTTTTCCGTTATTTTAGCTGTCTTTGACGTAAATTGTAAATCTATCTTGTTGACAAACATTTATACTTAATTGCGTCACATTCTCTGTGAAAGGCAATGAGAACTTTCCAAAACAATATAATTTTTTAATTAGTTTTCGTTGATTTTATGTATTTGACGCTTGCTTTCGATCGCATACTTTCTCATGTCATTCCCTGGCTAAGCTATTGTCGTTACAATTTTCTTTTAGATATAAATATGTTGTATACAAACATATATCGTTTAGGGTGTCACATTTTCTGTGAGAGGCACCGCGCTCCGTCAGATATACATTGTACATAATATAACTTGCCGGTCTGTGCGCTTTAACTGTCTCCAACATCTCTAATTGATTGCAGATTGTTTTATGTCGAACGCAAGCTTGGGTTTAGTTGTTGCATATTTTCATTGTGAGAATATGTTTTGTTTACAGATAATTGTAGTGTTTTGCGTCACATTACCTGTATGAGGTGCAGATTTCCTTCAATTATAAGCGACTTTCAGCGATACATGAAATTATGTGTGATTTTACAATTTGCGACGACGCCTGTTTTTTGTCCATTCCCTGCATGTATTTATATTGTATTTATGTCTATTCTTTCAGTTTATATAAACAACAAAACAAAAGAACAAACTCAAATTTGATTGGTTTGGTTTTTTTATTGATGCATTTTTACAATAGGCAGTTTATATAGACGAAAAAGAAAAGTAACATGAGGCGAATATACAATGTTATGTACAATGTATATTTGTAAGTTTTCTACTGTTAAATATTGTGTAGTGCTTTTATATCCTATAAGCAGATAAGCTGATGACGTTAGTAGTTCCAACAAACCTTACAGTGATTATTGATGTGGTTTTGCTCTGAATAACTTTAGATAATAGATCAGCCTTATCCGCCCGTAACATCTACAACCGCTTGTGTGTAATATAATTGTAGCTTCTTTCACGCTATACACAATATTCATTTATTCATTTTACACAACAGTAACACAAGTGTAATAATCAAGCTGTATACTAGAGATTGCAGCTATAATATAAGCAAAAGACGACAATTATAAACGGTTTTGTACTTTGTGCTGCTAATATATTCCAGCAAACAATATGAATATTCTACATAGACGGACACTAAAATGTCCCAATAATATTGATTGTTAATATACAATTCTAATGTGAATCGCATTCATAAAAAATAAAACATGCTGTTTATTCTCAGCATCGAATGGAACTGATTTTAAGAATGTAAAATGCTCTGGAGACTGGTCTTGCATAAACATCAGCAGCAGTAAAAACCGAAGCAGCAGCAACCGCAGCAAAACAAATACATCACCAAATAACAACTAGCATATTGAATAACGAGCACGTCCGACGCATTGCAAGATACCAAAATAAAATCTATTCCTAATCTCAGTGTTCCTTATCACAGAACTCAATCACAAGATTCCCTGTGGATTTTATCAGTTGATAAGAAGGCCATAAATTAGTTGGGTGGTGAGAGGGTTGCGGGATCGAGAGGGCAAACTGGGGCCTTTATTCAACAGTCAGGAACACATAAAAAGCGATAAGGAATCAATAAGGTAGGATTTGATCATGTAAAATAATTGCCTTAAAAGTAAATTGGAAGCTTTTATTTTTTTAACAAATGCATATGAAATGTTGCATAAACTTTTTTATATTTCGACGTGGTAGGAATCTTAAAAAAACAAAAACACTAAAGATCACTTTTTTACCAATTAATAGATACAAAACGATTTCGTCGCATTCCTTATATGTAGGATAGGTCGACATTAAAATCATTGTTGCAATAAGATAATCAGTGTTTTTAATAACTTTGATAGCAAATACATTAAATATAAGAAAGAGCTAGATCTTAAAGCTTTTCGGTTTTAGAATTCTGGCTAAATTTTATACCAAAAACATGCACAGAAAATGCGTTACAGTCATTTTATGTCGGTGCATTCTGCATCACTGGTTGTTAATGTGCAATAACCCGTCTATTTCAACTACTATATTACAAAATACTTTCAGTCTTTATTATTATTTCTTTCGTATTTAAGTCAAATTTAGATGATCAACATAAGAACAACAATCACAAGGAAAAATTATATAGTACACATATTATTGCCTTGATGATATATAAAGTGTTCTCATAACTTACCAGAAGATCGAATGCTGTAGTGACAGGCCAATAGCACTGGCAACCTCTGGCGCAGAAACAACTTAAAATTCTTGATTCTATTACTCTCTTTTCTTTGACAACAACCTCAAATACAACAACACTCATGTTTAATTTAATAAATCGTGCATCAACAAAACAACTGATTATAAGGAAAGATATTGTATGCATATACACGGGGCTATTTTACTGTCATTTCGTCATACTGTTTGAAGTAGAAACAATTATTAATAATACTTGCCTGGTGCAGTTTCATAGTTTCTGGCACCCTGCATATTTTCTTGGACATCCCTTCCTGTATTTGTGTGATGTCACTGGTGTTCACCTGGACCACCAACATATCGCTCTGTTGTTTCTCAAGTCCTTAAATGAATTTAAAGAAAAAAAAAACACACAACAACAACACATTTATGCATTATCCAGTATCATCTATAACGTTTGTAAAGTCAAGCTGAGAACACGTATTATGAACATTTGTTAAAATTCGAAGTATTACTATTAATGTTTTTTTGTGTATTTTTGTGCTTGATTTACATTTCATCACTACCACCACCTTCGTGAAAGTTGTCGTTGTTGCTGTTAAATGATTATTGTACGCTTTACTTGGTATGCACAACTATTAATTGATAGTTTTGTACCTTTGATCAAGTCAGAAGCGCACGTAATGTCCATCCCGTGAGTATTCACAAGCGCATCTGCATTCGTTTTAAAACCTTTTTTATCTTATCCATAAACAAGTTATACCAATCATTTATGCACAACCAACAGTAAAGTCGTGTTAAATTTGCTAATTAAATGTAGATTAACGTCCCACCTCCGGGAATTGTGTTAAATCTAAGATGATACAATTAAATGTGCTAAATGAATCATGGTGCGTGTGTTTGACAATTTGTTTATTGATTGCTGGCTGATTTTGTTAGATGTATGAACTAACAATACAGGGTGTGAAAGTGACCGTATTATGCCGACGTAATTAGATACCTGTTTTAAATATGTGCGTATGTTTCTTTAGGCGGCATCATTATTGCATAAAATTAATGTTAATAATAACAAACAAATACCAGAAAGTACAAACACAAAGCATATTTAAACTTAGGAACAGTTATAATGGTCCAGAAGTGGTTTCACAGCCTACCATGTCGGTGAATTGCATTGAATGTGGACTGTGCGTGAGTACGCGGCAGCATGAGCTATTCTATGTGAAGTATGCGAACAATGGCAGCAGAGGTTGTGCAATACCGGTAAGTTATTTATCATCATCTCAACATACATCTTAACACTTCATATATTAAATATTCATACATTAAAAATTAGCTGGCACTTTACTATTATCATACTAGCCTTTAATTGAATAGTCTTGAAAAGTATACAATACATGTTTGTATACTAATAATAATTATCATAATAATAATCTAATTAATTAAATCATTAAATAATTGCAATTTAAAATATTTAGTAATTTTGTCGTTGTATATACTGTGGATCTATATATAGTTTTCGTTACTGGAATTACCCTGGAGCAGTACAGAGCCATGACAAGAATGCCATAGACGTGCCCTGGTCATGCCATGGCTGCAGCGAAATTGTTTGGGAGATGAGAGAGCCTGAAATGGAGGTGGACACTGTGGCTGCTGAGATTATGCATGATGACGGTCGTCTCTTCGACAATTATGAGGAGGGAGACCTCAGCACGTCGAACTTGCTGAGGTCAGCTAGTTTTATTGCCGGGTGAGGCCCAACTCCAACATCAGCGGCAAACTACAGCAACTAGAGAACAGCTGAGAACAATGAGTCCTTTCAGAACTGATATACATTTACTTTATTATTAGGCAATATAAAAAGAAGAAAAATCGCACATGTAACTATATACACATTGATATCATATTGTGTTGTTTTTTACACCTAATTGGTTTACGCACTTACCTGGGGTTTCCATATAGAAAGTTTCCATATCAGCGAAGATCCCTTATCGTGGCAGCCACCTTTGATGGCAACTTCAAGGGATTTTCAGATGAATTGTAAATGAAGCGCTAATTTAATTTTTATTTGTAATTTCTTCATTTGTGGTCCTAGAATTAAAAGCTATACACCGTTGGAAAGCTCTTGAAATTCACACTTTTAGAAATCCAATATTTTCAAAATTGAAAAATGCACAAAGAATTAATACACAGAAATAAATAAAATTATTGGCTCATCCTTAAATAAGATGAACAGTGTAACTTTCTTGGTTGTATTTTCTTTACCTTTTAAACTATCAACATATAGTTTTTATATTTAAAATACTTCATAAAAGCTGCTAAATTGGATATTAAATCCAGTAAAATAGACTGAAAAATAACAACACAGAGGTGAGTTTAATAAGGCACATATTTCCCGATTTCGGACTGCATTAGCTTCTGCCTTCTAAGATGGCTGCCTTAAACTGTCTTAACAGTGCCTATGACATCACATTGAAACTATCTATACTCAGAAAACGCTGTGATAATTTTACTAAGGTTCTGTTGAAACCTGCAAGTATAAATAATATATATACAGTTGTTTGGGGTGTAGCGGTTCTTAGGGTATTGTGGATCAGCCAAAGCTGACCTTGATATTTTTACTACTTTTGTTGATAAAACCAAATAAAAAGCATATCATAGAAAAAGTGATACCCCGTTAAGATTTCCACGGTGAAAATTTCAGCCTCGCAGTTTTCGATAACCGAAAGTGATGGCGTTACCAAACCCAGGTCACAGGAAGGTGACAATTCTACGGAGAAACACAAAAACGAAAGTGCAAATCAACAGCGAATTTTCCAGCAATACAGGGTAAATGATTAAAACAATGGCATCAATTGATAGGGGTATGTGTCCTTTATCACCACAAGAAATTGTTTGATCTTTGGACGTGTGTTTATTGATGTGTGTGCTGAAAAGTGAACATGAATACGATCAGCCAAACATATCGCAAAGTTTGATCTCAACTTATAATTCTATGTTATTCAGTTAAGCTATTTCATTGATTGCTAGTCGATGGGCAACTCTTCTTCCACTTATCATTCTCATTATTTCGCTCTAAGCAATTTCGTTAGCTGTGTTCAACTCCATTAGTATAAGCTGCCAATCATGATTACAACTATCATCATTCTCATCATATCACTATCATATCATTATTGTAACAACTTATATAAGCACCAACAAACAATTTTTCAGTCATATGGAGACAATATCAACTTGAAATATAATATATATAAATAATATATATAATACAACAACCAGTCTCATTAGTAATATTTATTCATATATGGATTATGACATGATACCACAATCAGTCTCATTATCCTTACACATGGTGTACCAGTCCTTGGATAACCTTTAAAATGCAGATGATAGGATGTATCTATGTATGATAAATATGGAAATGATGTAATGTAAATAACTGTTTCTGATATGTTTACTGTTTCCACGTGGATGTGGGAGGGGGGGGGGGCGGGGATATGTCTGTTTTGGGTTTGAACAATATACAGTGGCATATCCATAGTCCTCCTCCTCATCTTTTTTTTAACATATCATTATCATCATCAACACCGCATCTTTTTTCGTAACTAAATGCTAAGACATCCAAATATAGAGGCTGCTTTATGAAATGAGATTAAGTCTAGCTGTGAAAAATGCCAAAACGATCAAGACAAAATTCCTTTCACCTGGGAAGATAGTGCATGTCCGGAGAGCTATTTTGCTCATAGAGAAAGACAATATATCTATTGGAAAATCTTGGAAAATCTACAGTTCTTGGCTGGTGAAGAGAAAACAGGGCAACTCCATTTACAGATTCTCAACCAGAATAGGAATAACTGTTTTATAAATAATCTTTTTGCTTGCTCATGGACAATCAGATTTGTGACTTGGTTCCTGTCATGTTTTATGCCAAACAGATTCACTGCTTTATTTATCATATACAATTCATACACCCAATATGCTATGATAAATATTTATGATATATGAAGTAAACTGTTTACAACTAACTCGGCATAAGGTATGCAACCTCTTTTAGGTATGAAAAAAATAGATCTCAAAAGTACTATAATGTTTAATGTATGTTGAAATACGTGGCCTTTCTTAGTGTTCAACCCTTATTATTGTACTTTTATGCAATATTTACAAATGTTAAGTAGTTAGATTGTGTTCACATATGATCTAGTCAGTGGAATTTTGTGTACATTTTATATCATTTCATAGGAAATTGTTGAGGAGAGGTTTTGGTTTCCTTTTAATGATTTGCCTTTGTCTTAACATTTTCTGTTAGACTTCATTCCATATTGATTATGCTGCAATAATGTTTAAAGCGGCCTGGTCACAGATGCTCTATTTAGCATTTTTTCAACTTTAGCTCATTTACATAAACTTTGATGAACCACATTCAATCTGTACTGACATATCATGACAGATTACTTAAAATATATCTATATACCTTACATTAAAAGATCTTAATGCATCATCAAACTGTGCATGCATCGTCGGTAAACAATAGTGATTAGCCCATGAGTTACACACTATTTGAAATGAAAATTCAGTATCAATCACAACTCTTAACATCTTGCACTGCCTCTAAAATTATTAAAATTACGGAAATGTCCCAACTCATGTCTGGTGGCACCAGGTGTTTGGTTGTAACTGGTATGTTTAAATGGACAAGGTTTCAAATTGATTTGTAAATGCAACAAATATGGCACTTTGATTTTGTTTATCTCAGAATAACCCAGCTGTGTCTAGACCCCTTTAAGCATTTAGTCTTATTTGCTATAAAAATACTTGTTATCTTTCACAAACATCTCGTACTAATAAACAAATAAAGCAGCAACAGGTCAGAAAATTTCTTATTAGGATCTGTTATGTTTGCTTAAATGCACGTTTGTTTTTCGAACGTTTTACTGCTTGCACATACCATTGTCTTACCCACCTTTCAAATTCCAGTAAATTCATACTAATAAAATCCAGGATTGTTGTGAAAACTAACGATTGACCTGACAAAAAGTATAAAATGCATTTGATTTGGGCATTGTAAGTTCTAATTCCAATCGCTGATTTCAATTAAAGTTTACTCAATGTTATTGGTCTTGTATCTATATCCCATCTTAATAACCTTTGTGTGCATTTGTGTGTGTGCGTGCGTGTGTGTTCTGTGAGTGCAGTAGTTGTTTTCTTGGGTGATACTGGTGTTTCAAGTTAAAACATCATCTAATAGACCAGTCTTTAATTCAGGCTCGTGTGCTTAGCAAGCTGAATGGTATGATGATGAATGTGAAACTTACAGGACGCGATATCTATCTGCATTGCGTATTTTTCATACTCGTAATACAAACCTTAGCCGCGAATATTTCTGTAAATGTAAAAAGCAATATAAAAATTGTTAAATAAGAAACGGAAACTGTTTGAAATAAAACAAATTAACGAAATAGAAAGGTTAAGGCAAAGTAAACCGCGAGAATTTAGGAAGTATTTTTCAAAACCCCGATCAATAATCGCGTGGCGAATCCTTATCACTCGAACAATTTCGTGAATATTTTGCCGATTTAGAAAACGATCTATACAAACGAAAAATATCGAAGCCGAATCGTTTTGTCGCGACCATAACTTTTCTCAGGATTTAAATGACGAACTATATCAAATGATGAAATATTAGGAGCAACAAAAAATTGAAAAGGAATAAAGCCTGTGGCATTGGTCGTTTTTTAAACGAGTATTTTATCGAGTGTAGTGATAGCTTAACACCGTCATTGAGTAAATTGTTAAATGCAATTTTGAATTCTGGTTGTTTTCCAGATGAATGGGCGAAAGGGATTATCATACCGTTGGTTAAGAAAGGGGATCAGAATGACGTGGGAAATTATCGTGGAATTACTATATTAATAAGTATATATGACAAAGTCCTATGAGTATTGCAACATATACCAAACTCCGAAAAGGCACAGAACAAAGGTATTTCACATGCAAGCCAAGCGAAAAGTAAGAACAAATTGGTGATGAGTCATTTAAGGTAAAGAGCAAACCCGACAGTTACCGCCTTGGAACGGTCAGGCTCTCAAAACTATTCACAATAATTCTGAACCATCGTATTTCGTCTTATTGCGACAAATACAATATATTATCGGACGCTCAGTTTGGCTTTAGAAAGAGTCGATCAACTACTAATGCAATATTTGCACTTATGTCAATTGTTGGGCATTACCTTTATAACAACAAAGGTTTGTACGTAGCATATATTGATATGAAAAAATGTTTTGAAAGTATATATAGAAATGCGCTTTGGCATAAACTGTATAAATGCGGCATAGGTGGGAAAGTATGAAATGTTATTAAAAGTATATATATGTCAAATCATGTGTCAATCACTGTAACTGCTCAGAGTTTGTAAGTACTCCTTAGGCTAGAAACAAGGGGAGATAATGTCTCCTGTCCTAGTCTCACTATCTTTAGACGACTTAGAATTATTTCTTAACCAGGGTAGTAATTCTGGTTTAAACCTGGATAACATAACCTTGATACTATTGTTATTTGCTGATGACATGGTTGTTCTAGAAAATTCGCCCAGTGATCTGCAAAACAGTTTAAATTTACTGTTTACTTGTTGTTCTAAGTGGGGACTAGAAGTTAATGAAGCAAACACCAAAATTATGTTTTTTAGAAAAAGGGGAACATTACTACCAGATATATTATGGACATATAATGGTTTGCCCGTAGAAGTTTTAGACAGTTTTAATTACCTTGGTACAGTTATAAAATATAACGGAGTTTTGTTTTGCATGAAGAACATATTGGAGGTAAAAGGCTTAAAGCTCTAAATACACTATTGTCCAGCTGTAGAAAATACCCATTAAAACCTAATATAATGTGTCAGTTGATTGATGCCTTTGTTGGTTATATTTAAAATTATTCCGCGGAATCTTGGGAATTTATGAAAGCAAAAAGCCTAGAAAGAATTTACTTAAAGCTCTGTAAGCGTATTTTAAAAGTTCGTCTTAACACATGTTCAGCTGCGGTCTATGATGAATTGTCAAGATACCCGCTTTATATTAGTCGCTATGTTAAAATAATAAAATACGGGATAAAACTGTTAAATACAGATAACATAATATTACATAAGTTATACGTATTAAACCTCAAGGAGTGTGTAGAGGGAAAGAAACTGGGTCTCTAAAGTTCGAAAATTGTTAAATGATTTTGGTTTCTCTGACGTATTTTTAAACCCAGAAACTGTATTACAAAATACATTTCCATAAAATTTTTAAACAACGTGTAATTGACTGTTTTATACAAGAATGGAGAGCATCAGTGGAAAGGAATACAAGTTTGGACGATTATAAACATTTTAAATTAAGATTTACTTACGAACGTTACTTAAACGCACTGCTTATTCAGTTTCGATGTATTGTTACACAATTTAGAATTGTTGGTCATTCTTTGCGGGTTCACACTGGACGTTATTGCAGACCAAACATTCCCAGAAATGAGCGTTTTTGCTTAAACTGTGGATCGCAAGACGTAGAGGATGTTAACCATTTTGTTTGCATTTGTCCATTCTACACTAACTTACGTAGAAGTTTTTTGGATCGTGTTTATTACACAAGACCTTCAGTGTTTAGATATAATCAGTTAATGTCCTCCCAGGACGAAAACATTTTATTTTAATTGGCCAAATACATTAAGAAAGCTTTGTTTGTTAGAAACAGTATTGTTGTTTAAGACTCATAAATATTTTACGTTTATTGCTATATAGTCAACAATAACTTGTCACACATTGTCTGTTTCAAATCTAGCATTCCTTTCAAAGATTTTAGAGAAGGCAGCCTTGAACCAAATAAAAAAGCCATGTTGAAACTAACTCTTTGCTACCAGACTATCAAAGTGCATATAGGAAATACCACGGAGTGGAAACAGCAATGGTTAAGATGTATAATGACTTGTTGGATAACATTGACAACAACAAAGTTACCTTAGTGGTCATGGTTGATTTGAGCGCCGCATTCGATACCATTGATATTCCCATATTATTTCATCTCCTAGAACATGACTTTGTTATTTGTGGAACACCATTGGACTGGATAAAATCCTATTTGACATGTCGGTCAATGACTGTTAAAATTGGACAGTCAACATCCAAGAGTGAGCCTATCAGGTTTGGCGTTCCCCAGGGTTCCTGTGCTGGACCTGTGATTTTCACACTCTATATTTCGGCCTTGAAAAAAGTAGTGCAGAGATACCCTGCTCACCTCTATGGATACGCTGATGACCATAAGCTTGCCTTGAGTTTTTGTGCAGGAAATCCCCACAATGTGTCTGAGATGCTTACACAGCTCGACATTTGTCTGAATGATGTTATCAAGTGGATGACTACTTACAAACTGAAAATGTATGAAGGTTGCCAGCGTTGAAGTGAAATGTGTTGATCAAGTCAGAGACCTTGGGGTAATTATGACAAATACTCTTAATTTCGATAATCACATTCAGAAAAAGTGTCAAATTGCCCATGTTCAGTTACGTAATCTTCGGGCAATTCGTATGTATCTCAAACAGAAGTCTGCTGAAACATTGGTTCATAGTTTGGTCCACTCCCATATTGATTTTTGCAATAGCCTTTACACTGACATTCCAGCTTATCAACTGAACAAACTTCAAAGGGTACAGAACCAAGCCGCCAGGGTTGTCTTTAACGTATCCCGTGAGGTCCCAAGTACGGAACTCTTAAAGAAGCTTCACTGGCTCCCTGTGAAAGCTAGGATCATGTTTAAAGTATTGGTGATGGTTTTCCGTGTCGTGTCAGGAACTGCTCCAATCTATATACGACAAATGTTCCATGTTCATCAAGGTCGCTACAGACTTCGTTCACAAAGTGATACTAACTTTATCTCCCTAGACGGAGAACGAAACTGGCTGACCGCTCCCTTGCGGTTGTAGGTCCGAGGTGGTGGAACGAGTTCTTCTCTAAGAGACATTCACTCCGAAGAACTTTTCAGATCTAAACTCAAGACACACCTGTTTAATATGTCTTATGGCTAACACTGTCTGTTAAATCAAGTGCCCACAACTCACTTTTTTTCCATTAGCTTGACAATTTTCCATTTGTGCTTGTATCTTTTCACTTGATTATTGGTTTTTATGTTGCCCTTGTATATTTTTTATTTCGTTTAAACTACCATACTTTGTGCAGACCAGACAGCTGCTGGAAGCAGCGGAGTCAACTTGAGGGAGAAGCCATATGATCTCCAGGACCAACAGGATCTCCAGAGAATGATAGAGACCTGGATAGAGAAGCATCCCAAGGACAAGTTTCACTTTTGGCCTTCGTAAGGATCCTCTATTTTTTGCTACAAAAACAAAACTTTATTAAACATTGTTATTGAGTTGCCTAATAAATTATAAAATAATAAAATTGGACATATTTATGAACACTGTGAATCAAATGAACAATTAATGAACAAAAAGTAGTTGTGTCATAGTATTTTCTGTTAAGAAACATGAAATCTACATGCTTGACAGTTCTGATAAACAGATGCTTTTTCTTTATTCAGTTTCAAACATTTGTATTATAAATTATTATTGTATAAACTATTTTTCTAATATCAATACAAAAATATATTATTTGTAAATATTTTATACTTATCTGGTTATAACATGGTAGGTATTTTATTATAGTGAGTTCACACAATTACAAAATAAATGTTTCATTATAACAAGATAGATAGTATGTCACTAATGCGAGAAAGGTTTCTCGTTATAATCATTCATGTAATTAAAATTATGTAATTATAACAAGAGATGTCAGGGATTTAAGTACACTTTAATGACCTTTATTACCATACTTTTGTTAACACAAGACAAATATATCTTCAACCTTTGCTGACTGCATTGTCAAAAACTATAATGGTCACACAATCGAGTAAGAAAATATATTTATGTCTATGGTTGAGGGTTTGAACTTTATTGGTGTTTAACTATTAGTTTTTCTCTTTATTTTGATGACTCTTCATCTGTTTTTATACTTAATTTATATTATGTTCTGTTATAATTTTAATGTTTATCAAAATTATTTAATTGACAAACAACAATTATATGATGGTGGCATATTATGTATATTAACAATGTGCAATCTTCAACATATCCTTTTAAACTTGCTTTTACTCCTTATCATGCTTTATTAATGACCATGACTAAAGGCAAAATTAAATGCTTGCAACTTTAGGCATAGGTAATAACATATGTTGATACGGACCTAGCAGCAAGAAGTATAGATCCTTTTCAGTTAGCTCTCAGGGATAGAAAGGATCTCATTATTACGAGTTATATAAGTAAATAAGAAAAGGTCGTATCAAATTTTTCACAGATATTTAAATTTTATCTACCAGTAGACAAAGGCAAACAAGGTTAATGCAAATGTGACAAAAACACAGAGACGAGACATAACAAACATAAAGAAAAACCATCAGTTACCGCCTTGGAACGGTCAATCGGCAAAAGGGCCGACTGTGGTGCTTAAACCTGGTTTGTGGAGTGCTCCAACCTCGCACTTCCTGAAGGTTTTTCTAGCAAACAAACAGTGTAAATAACAACATCCCGTCAAAGTGAAACAACTAACAGTAAGCACCTGCATCGGGAGTTAAAACAGATACATTGAACATATTTACATACATAATAAGTAGTAAAAAAAATAACTATAAACATATGTACAGTATGTACAAGCCTCGGCAACGTAAAAATAAAAATTCCAAACGAGAGATTAATTTGAAATAAAACAGCCCAAGCGCTGATATATTATAAGATATTATAAGAACAAATAAAACAGCCCAAGCGCTGATATATTATAAGAACAAATAAAACAGCCCTAGCGCTGATATATATTAAGATCAATTTAAATATGGCATATGATGCCATGACATAATGTTCCAAAAGTGTCAAAAGTGAAATGTAAAGAAATACGAAAGAAAACATCGAAATTTAGAGAACAACCTACCAACAAAATAAAATAGTATTGTTAAGAACTTATAAGTTAAAAAAAAAAGGTTCATAAAAGGCCGAGGATTTATCCGCAGTTTGCATATTATATAAAAGAAAGGTACTAAAATCCCGATGTTATACCTACTGTGAAATCTCACGAAAAGGGTATGGAGACTGCTTAAGTTGTCTCACCTATATAGGGCACGACTGGAGAGATGGAGAGACATGAATTTCAACAGTAACTGTCCAATTTTGGCTTTAAGTCACTGTTTTCATATAGTCTCAACGACCTGTCCGGTCTTCGTGTAATTTAAAAGCAATGCAAGTTCTTGACTGTAAAATGGTCAATTGCAAGCAATGCAGTACAACGAAGGATTCCGGGTATACTTGTGAACGATATACTTATTGCATTATTATGATATTTTGCTCATGATGAATCTATATTATTATTTTGATGAAATATTTTGTTTTTATTTTATATCTTAAATTGGGTTGATTAATTTTTAATAAATTTAAAACAATTATATTAGAATTATTTTTTAATCCTGAGTTTTATCATTCTAGGACTGACACCTGTGGGACCCTACTATTTGTGATGCAAGCAGCATTTTATCAGCGCCTGTTGACTGCCTACCACAAGGATTCAAGGATTCAAGTATTTTATTGCATGTAAGGCCACCGGCCCATATACAAAACGAAACAAATTAACAATAAACATAGGTAGTGAGGATACAAATAATATCATTAAATATTATGTCTACAAATATGCATAATTATCATCAACACACATTTATCATAAAACATGACCATCAAAAAATAATAATTTTGCCAAGAAGGAAAAAACATATATTTAAACAATCATGAATTAATGTCAATACTGTCGTTGTTTGACGCTTTTTTAACAATTAATCTAATCTGTTCAAACTATTTTATTGTAGTACTAAATGAGTAATTGACAGTTGATTTTTACATTCTTCCTAACAAAAAATCCTGTCTTTTTTCAAAGGCACGATAAAGATACATAGCAAGGTTACGAACAATTGTATCATTATCGTTAGACATTAAATTCCTAAATGCTAAAGTATTTCTGTGTTCCAGAACAAAATGAGGCATATACATAATACGAAGACTTTCGTACAATGGACATATGAAAAGAAAATGAAATTCGTCTTCTAATCCACTCTCAAAATATAAACATATTCTATCCTCTCTTGCAATGCCAATATATCTACCTGTTTCAACCATTAAGTTATGTGAGGAGCTTCTAAACTGTAACAATTCTTTTCTAAATTTCAGAATATCAACAGATGTAACATATTTCTCTAAGCAGAAGGAATGTTTATATTCTATATAATATCGAAGTTTATTGTTACTTACAACACGGGACCTCCAGGTCCGAATAAACTGATCTTTTAGTCTATTGATAAAAACGTATATAAATTGATTTTTATTTGCTACATTTTGTGATTCCCATACATATCCAAAGCCATTTTTATATAGAAGACACCTAATATCAGTTACCCAATTTGAATATCCGATCGCGTCATGATCTTTGAGCATTTTATAACAACATTTAGCATATCTTGTATCAGGTAGCTTAAGAATACGAATCCAATAAGACAAACACGACTTTATTGTATATATGTTCATCGGATATCTTCCCAAATCACCAAAGATGACATCATTACCAGTACTATTGGTAACATTTAAAAACGTTTACAAGCATATGTTTGTAAATTTTCAATACACGCCATATCTTTTAGTCCCCAAATTTCAGACCCATATAGAGCAATATAGCTCACTTTACAGTCAAAAACATTAAAAATTGTTTTGAAAGCGATGTTTTTAATTCACCAAAAGAATTAAACAAATGATTTAAAACTCTCTTCGCTTTATCGCACATGTTTTCAGCCATTTTATATAGTGATAGTCTGTTTGTAAAACACACACCTACATAACAAAATTGGTTAACAGTTTCAAGTTGAGTTCCATTATAAAACCATTTTTCTCTTTGTGAAATGTGTCCCCCTTTCTTAAAAACAACAACTTTGGTTTTTTTAACATTTACAGTTAAAGAGAACGTTCTGCAAAATGTGTCTAAAATATTTAATTGTCGTTGTAAACCAACGATTGTGTCAGAAACAAATGCCACATCATCAGCAAACATCAAATGTGATATCTCTACTGATTCGGGATACAGCTGTGTACCTCTGATGCCCTTAAGCGTTGTCAGGTGAGTTAACGTTGCCATTTTTATGCAACGGAACAAGTACAGATTTAGTCCAAGAATCAGGAAATTCTCCACTGGAAAATAATCTATTCATAAGTTTACGCATAAAAGGCAAAATGGCAGGCATAGAAAATACAGTGTTGTGGTGTGAGATCACCGGATACAGATTTATTAAAGTTAAGTTGTTTAACGGTCGCTTCAATTTCCTCATCAGTGATAGGAGTATTAAAATAATCAACAGCAAAGTACTTCTTGATGCCACATATAACATTACAAAATATGATGTTCCATTACATAATTTGTGCATCCAAACCACCGTAGGCTTTAAAGTAGTGGGGTCTTTCCTGACCAGCTCCGACACAAAGGAAGGACTGTCAGAGGCATTTAAAGTCTTCAAAGGCTGGAACCATGAATGGAAACCACAAATATTCATGGCGGATTTCGACCAAAGAGAAAGTGGTGCAATTGAAGAAACATTTGAAGGTTTTTAACTAATGGAGCAATTTAAAAGTGTTTGTCTGTAGAAAGTTACTTTGTTACAATGATATATATTAGGTGAACACATATGCAGAAAGAATTGTGAAATAAGTGCAAATAAATAACACCATGTTTGGTAAAATCATTATAATGTATTCATTTGTTTCACTTACATAAAAATTTAATTTAATTAGCATTTGTTTCATTTTCATCAAAAATTAATGTAGCTAACATTTGTACTTTTTTATTTTTCATTTTACCTTCATCCCTGTCTTAATGTCAGAAACCTTTTTTATTTATTGTCATTGATCCAATTCTCTCACAACTCAAGAACCTTTCCTTATATCTCTAATGTACTTTTATTCAACTAAATTTTGTGTAATTTACCATGCAAAACGTGTTATTTAAGCATCTTTCTGTTTCAGAATCTTTCTAGCATTTCTAGCATAACTTAAAATGTTTTTAATACTTGCATTTTGATGTTTTTGTATATTATTGAAATTGACTGTATATTGTTATGCAAATAAAGGTAATACATATATTTATTTGCATTTTGAGACATACCTATACTCATTCTCCGAGATATATGTAAACTCATTTTCAGAGACATGCCTATACTCATTGCCTGAGACATATGTAAACTTATTTTCAGAGACATGTCTATACTAATTACCTGAGACATATGTAAACTCATTTTCAGAGACATGCCTATACTCATTACCTGAGACATATGTAAACTCATTTTCAGAGACATGCCTATACTAATTACCTGAGACATATGTAAACTTATTTTCAGAGACATGCCTATACTAATTACCTGAGACATATGTAAACTCATTTTCAGAGACAAACCTATACTCATTCTCCGAGACATGTAAACTCATTTTCAGAGACATACCTATATTCATTCTCTGAGACCTATAGTGCATGCATACATGACGAATACTTAATATAGTAGCACATAATAAGTATACATTAAATGTAATTTTTACATAGAATGGTCTAAAGTTAATAATAAAGATGGGTTTGCTTATATACAAACCATTACACAATATGTTCATATATCATATGATCATCTGATACACACAGAGAGAGGGTTTGTGTGTGGGCATGTGCGTGTGACAGGAAGAGAGAGAATATGTGTGTGCTTATGCATGTTTGTGTTCCTGATCGTGTTTGTTTTTAACGATAATTTTGTATAATAGTCTTTTGTAATATTTAACATTTTCATCGTAAACCGTGGATGTTTTAATCCATCCACATTACATCTCAAATAAAGAAATGTATTTATTGAAATTGGTATTAATAATTTTTGTTCCATATTACTGTCATCTTGGTTGTGTTTTTATGTGTAATTTCTTGAAAAATTTTGGTTATATTCGTCGGTTTATATCAATTGATATCAATCAGTATGCGACTTATGTACCTGTACCCAGTGAGATTTAACTCAATAAGACTGTATGTTCCTGTACCGTGAGAGTTTCCTCTCTAAGGCTCTATGTACCTGTACCCAGGGATATTGAACTCTATAAGGTTGTATGTACCTATAACGGGTGAGATTTAACTCAATAAGACTGTATGCACCTGTACCGTGAGAGTTTCCTCTCTAAGGCTCTATGTACCTGTACCTAGGGATATTTAACTCTATAAGGCTGATTGTACCTATAACGGGTGAGATTTAAATCAATAAGGTTGTATGTACCTATGACCGATGTGATTTAACTCAATAAGGCTGTATGTACCTATAACCTGTGAGATTTAACTCAATTTGTATGTACCTATAACAGGTGAGTTTTAACTAAACAAGGCTGTATGTACCTATAACCGGTGAGATTTAACTCAGTATGGCTATATGTACATACAACCGGTGAAATTTACCTCTATAAGGCTGTATGTATCTATAACCCGTGAGATTTATCTCAATAAGCCTGAATACATACTTATAACCTGCGAGATTTAACTCAATAAGGCTGTATGCAACTGTAAAATGAGAACAAAAGTTGCTGAAATTTTGAAGCATGTAACTTATTTAAACATAATGCACATAGGACCAATTTATTAAATATATAATTTGTTTATTCCATTTACTGTAGATAGATCTATACAGGTGATATATAAAATATTGCGATTCTTTTTTGTTTATCCGAATTTCACTGTATGTCTGAGAAACGCCTATAATTATAACACGCAATATATGGTTGTTTTATTATTTCATATTAATATTTAAAAAATATTAACTTATTAAAACAATAATAAACAAAAATATAATTAGGTTTGTTCGAACATGACAAGTCCGAAGTACGAAAAGAGCTGTCAATCATCCCCCTTTCCTCGTGAATATTTATGACCCTATAACTTTTGAGATCCTGTAACCGGTAAGATATAGTTTCTTCGTAAACATTATGGTGTATGTTTTCAGGGCAGGATAACCGTCTTCGCGACACGTAACTTTCCTTTGCAGAGGCCCTGGTAATTAGATAATGTATTGGTCTTTTCTTCACAATATATAGTTTTGGGGGCTCCCACAGAAACGGTTTAAATTGCGCCCAAAGTCGTGACATTTACTATAGAGTAAAGAAGAAGTTCATGTTGCTCGACGCCGTAATAGACTGAAGGATATATATTTCAATCAATGGGAAACTGGTGTAAGAAGTAGCACCTCATTGTGTGTATTTAAGGAAATAAAAACACATATTGAAATGTCGTCGTATTTATTTTTGTAAGAAAACAGTAAACCGAGAAACATTATTGCAAAAATTAGGCTCTCATCGCATGGTCTTTTAACAGACAATGGATAATTTTGTTAGGCATGAAAGTAAATGAACATATTGTAATGAAAATTATGCCGAAGATGAATTTCATTTCGTTTTGATATGTCCTCATAATGCAGAATATATATCCCAAACACATATCCCAAAATATTTTTGCAAAAGATCAAACAAATACAAATTTATTGAACTATTTAACATGAAAAAAAAAAACCGTATTGATACCATGTCTAACAATAAACATGCATTTAAATATAGAAGGTCTTTAAAAAGTTAATATACTGTTAGGAAGTATTCATTACATAAGTAATAGCCTAAATGTTCTATTTAAAACAAATGTCAACATAATTGATTATCATGTGTATGTCACTCACCTTTATTTATTTCGATTTACTATTGTTTACTGATATAATCATCATGTTTGCATGCATTGTATATATTTTGTTTATGTGACTATAAGCTCTTATGCTTAAGTCTTAAAATAAACATATGCCCTGTTCTGTTCTTATCATCATGCTAAAATATCGTCATGATGAGAACAAACATCTGTGATTAACATTCATCAGCACTTTAAATATTAGCTTGATAATCGGCACATGTATGATGCAGTTATGCAGAATGTTTATACAACTCATCAATTAGACGTGTAAAGAGGGGTTCATTCATATGTGACTTTGATTTTAAACAATATACAAGTACCGGTAGTTACAAACCTTGAATATGTGTTACTGATTTAAAAGTTGTAATATATTGCAGAATAATGCCTGGTGTTTTATTCAGATATATAGAAATGCTTAATGCAGCAGCAATAGTTCCAATGCAGCATTGCAAATATATGACTATTTCATAACACAACAAAAGATTAACTAACTCATGATTATATCATATCAATAACAAACAATTGTGACATGGCAGCATAAAAATAACACATATTTAATAATTTTCTATAATTAGTGTCACACAGTGATCTTTCCTTAAAAATACAAATGTCGGACTCCATACAAAAGATTCTAAAAACACACACCTCATCTGCACAGAATGTTCGTGTTTACCAACTCTTAAAACCACTATAGAGCATATTAAAGAGAATAATAGATTACTTATCTTGACAGAGAAGTATTGATGAGTCTCAATATAAACCTAGAAAGGTAAGATGTTATTTAAAAGGTGCATAGTTTTCAGACATTACTTTCTGGATACAGGTCACTACATAAGCCATACATGGAAAATAGCCACGACCCTGGTGGTTATGTATATTTTGACAGATCAAACATCTTTGAAATATCTTGACAGAGGTTTACGTAAAAACAAGTATATAAAGGCTATAAGCTCTCACTATTTCCGAAAAAAAGTGTTTCAAAGTTTGACTATATAGCCATATGTGGCATTTCGCCACACGCCTGGCAGCCATATATTTTGGCAGCTCAAAAATCTTGGAACAGCTTTTTGTTTTCCTTGCCAGCTATAGCATCTGATAAAGTACAGTTGAATTTGGTCTACAGTATTAGAAATGGTATCTTTTTTAAAATTGTTGACAGATGGATGATGCTGGGTGATCACAAAAGCTTACTCAGAGTATATGCTCATTTAAGATAAAAAAGTGAGATGGGCCATGCAGCAAATAAACCAAAACCACATGGCCATGGTGGCCCTTAATTGCTCACCCGAAGACACAGGCTTTTAGTAGGACTCATATCTGACGTCCAGTGATTATTTTCTTTAGAAATCTTTGGTGTTGATTGGGCCATAAGTGTGACCTCTATGGAGCTCATGTTTCTAGAATTTGACCAAGAGAGCTATTTTTTGATCTCATGTGACCCAGTTACGAACTTATTCATGATTTCATGTAGGCAAACATTTTGGCCAAGTTTTAGAAGAAAGGGCCATAAGTGTGGCCTCTAAAGTTTTAACAAGTTTTTTTTTCTAAAATTTGACCTTATGACTCAGTTTCTGACAGCACTTGAGCCAGTTACGAATTGTTCCAAGACTTCTTGCAGAAAAAATATGCTCTATTTATTCAATAAACATTTGGCATGATTTAGAAAAAATCACATCAAAGCAAATACAAAACAAACATACAGAATCATTTGCAAAGTAATAAACACAGAAAAATATACTTTGTTTAGTCAATATACATTTGGCATGATTTAGAAAAAAAAATCACATCAAGACAAATACAAAACAAACAAATATACAGAATCATTTGCAAAGTAATAAACACAAAATTAAAACCCCATGAACTGATGGCACTGTTTAAGGGAATTTAATGCACAATATGCCAAAACACAAATTAAAAATAACAAAAATATCTGGGTGTGTTTTGTATAAATGGCATTTCAGTTTAATGTGTGTTTGTAAAGTAAGTAAATAATATGGCTCACTTAAAGGAATCAGCCAAATGATAAGGGATCTTCCTTGATACAAACCAACAAATGGTAACATAATCTTTTTCAGCTTCTTAATCCACTTGTTTCCCAAGTGGTTAACAATGTGTCAAAATACAACACAAGTCAATGTGGACCAGAACAAGGGGCTTGACTTGAAAATGATACAAAAAAACTACCAAGAAAATATTGCTGAGCAAAAATCAATACAACACTAACATGGTGACCATGTGTTGAGATCTATTTGAGAGCACCGGGTCTGGAATAGTAAGTCATTCGACATGCATCATCCAAACAATTCAATGATATGATTGGTCAATTAGACAAATCTGTATGTTATGCACATATTGTGAGCATTAAAGTTAAATAGCTGCTTCAAGATGGAAGAGCCTTGTATTCACAGTATGGGGACATTTGTATTTGTTCACAGTCACCTACCACAGCAACAACAGAGGCTCATTCAAATATTTTTTGAATTGTTCAATTATAGGGCAACTTACTGGCATTTGGCAACAACCAATGCTACCTACTAGTATTCTTATCTATTATAGTATAACAAGGTACTTATTTCGATGCTGAGTTTTTTAATAAAAAGGATAATAACAAATGTGGAAAAAAAACTACATCAAGGGCTTTTTCATAATATTTCATGATTTAAATGTGAAGAATTGACCATTGTTACAATGTAGATTAGGGTATGGCAATTGTCAGCCATATTTGCATAAGTAGCTGATGGTCAAAGGTTTTGGTCTGAAACTGAAGATTTGTGTGTGTGTGTGTGTGTGTGTTGCATAACCCTTTCTACTAAAGATTGTTGTCTCCCCACAGGCATTAACCAGGCAATAGAAAATTGTCCAGCCAAGATAGGATGTAACAGGGTAAAAAATAACAGCTTGTACCTTTGGCTTTAACAAAATACATTTTGGCTTTAACAAAATACATTTAACAAACAATGTGTATTGTGTCACATTCCTTTTCTTAACCCACAGAATTGTGTCAAATCTACACATGTTAGCTTAGTTTTCCGTTATTTTAGCTGTCTATGATGTCATTCTTCGATCGGGTATTTCTTCATGTCATCCCCAAGCTAGAATTTTTATGTTGCATTTTTCTACTTGTGCCATTTGTCTTGTGCATAAACATAATCGTTCATTGCGTCACATTCCCTGTAAGAGGCACAAAGTCCCCCGTCACTATGAACATACTCGGCTTCCAGGCTAATTTGCTTCGAGTTTTCTGACTTTTACATCTTTTTTTGATTGCATTTTTTGTTATGTTCTCCCAAGCTATGGTTCCTTGTTGCATATTTTCATAAAGTCTATGTTTCCTTTTAACAAATATGTATAGTTTATTACGTCACATTCCCTGTACATGGCACAAGGGTCTGTCAATTAAATCCTAATTTCAGTGTAATTTTCTGTTTTTATTTTAATTGTCTGTGTGTGTTTTTTTTTTGCTGACGTCTGTTTTTGACCGTCTGTTACCCTATACCAACCCCTAGTTTGAGTATTGTTGCTGCGTATTTTCATTTTAATTAGCTATTTAAATTTTGTTTGCAAACATATATAGTTAATTGCGTCACATTCCTCGTGAGTGACACAAAGACCATTCAAATATAGCGGTCTTTTACGGTAACTTTCTGTATCTTAATTTTAATTGATGTCTGTATTCGCTCAGAGATATGCTTATTCCCAAGCTAGAGTGTTGTTGTTGCCTTTTTCCATTACGCAACATATCGTCTTGATAAACATGTATTGTGTGTTTTGTAACATTCCCCTTTTTAATACACAGCTTAGTTTTCCGTTATTTTAGCTGTCTTTGACGTACGTTGTATATCTTTCTTGTTGACAAACATTTATACTTCATTGCGTCACATTCCCTGTGACTGGCAGTGAGAACTTTCCAAAACTATATATTTTTTAATTAGTTTTCGTTGATTTTATGTAGTTGACGTTTGTTTTCGATCGCATATTTTCTCATGCCATTCCCTGGCTAGGCTATTGTTGTTGCAATTTTCTTTTAGATATAAATATGTTGTATACAAACATATATCCTTTAGGGTGTCACATTTCCTGTGAGAGGTACCGCGCCGTTAGATTGTACATTATATTACTTGCCGGTCTGTGCGCTTTTACTGTCTCCGACGTCTCTAATTGATCGCATATTGTTTTATGTCGAACGCAAACTGGGTTTTAGTTGTTGCATATTTTCATTAGGTGAATATGTTTAGTTTATATAAGTGTAGTGTTCTGCGTCACATTACCTGTAAGATGCGCAGATTTCCTTCAATTATAAGCGACTTTCAGTGGTACTTGAAATTATTTGTGATTTAACAACATGCGACAACGTCTGGGTCCGACCGCATATACTCATATGTTATCGTCTAGCTGCAGTGTACGTAGTTATATTATTTAAACTATGTCCACCTGAGGTGAAACTTTTATGGTTTTACTGTCTCTAACATGTGTTTCCGACAACTAAATTAGTTTTGTCACTCTTAAGTTATTTCTTTGCCGATGCCATTTTTCGTTTGGACAAACTGTCTAGCTTTTTTAAATATAAAGGTGTTGTTTTTTGTTGTTGTTTTTGCGTCTCATTCCCTTTGTGAGTCACAGAATCCTAATGAATATTCCCCGTATTTGCTATTCTTTTGGTGATTTTCTGTATCTGACTTCTATTTTTGAAAGCATATTTATATTTATTTTTGTCATATAGTCTGTATAGTAGCAGACGATGTAAATCTGTCTTATCTTTGCTGAAGTCAGCGTTCAGTATAGAGACATGGAGTATCATGCATATTTTGACAACAACCATCAATTTCATACAGCAGGGAAGGTAACACGGATAATTGTTTAGTTTGTTTTGTATGAAGCAGTAGTTGAGATTGTCTTGTAGTGCATTATTACAGATAAGCCACAAATTCACAGAATACAAATACATTATTTAGTTATACTTTAATTTAAAGGGATACTAAAACCAGCGATGCAAGTATAAATCACAGCATCCTCAGCCTCTCACCACGTGGGTTTGAGTCTCAGTTGGGGCACAAACTTTCATGTGGAATTTTTTCCAGCTAACCTGCGGTGCGCTGGTGGTTCTACCTAGACATTAGTCCAGGGTCTTTCTCCACCAATAAATAGCGGACGTCAACATGTAGACCATAATTGTGTCGGCGCGATGTAACAAATGTGCACTGTAGATAAATCTTATTCTATTTAAAAAATTGTTTGTAATAACACAAGTAATGTGCTTGCCACATTATACCTTTATTTTGTATACAAATCAAATATAAACATTAATCAGATTGACCATAACCTTGTAAATAACACACTCCTTGCTTTAACTGTTATCATTTTTCTGGGAAGCATGCTTATGTTTGCATCAATGTGGATCACTGAAGCCGTCAATGTCAGCCGAAAAGTTGACCAATGGCTACTATTATTTTGAAAGGTAAAACTTCCAACAATCAGTCAGAGGTTGAAAAATGTTTACCGAGTGTTTACTAATGAGTTATTGAAATCTGTTATATTGATATACACTAATTATTAACTAGTTTGTGATACAAAAAGCAATATTGGTGTTTTGCAGCCAGGAGTACTTTTTTTTAAAAAAGTTTGTTCCAGATAATATATTTTCATAGCCGTGCGGTACTTAGCAACAGCATTATAACAAACTACCATATTTCAGCTGATGTGAAGATCAATTTTACAAGATCTCTATTTTAAAGTTTGCAATGTTATACCGATACATAACTTGGCATGACAGTGACAATTTTCACAACAGATGCAGGAACAAATCTGCCAGTGAACAAAACTGTGATTAACAAGGTGAAGCACCTAGCTGCAAAAGGGCATAGAACACCCCCGTTTCCCATTTCAACAGGAACCTAAAGCCAACAATGTAGGACATAAGAAATTATGTTTACCAGTCCGTTGTTGGGCTCAAGTAAGTTATCAAGATATGAAATAATTAATGGAAAAATACATACCTTAATACTTCATAGAGTACTTACTTAAACCAATGTAACAATACAAATGCAAACATTCAGGTTATAACTATCAATAGTCTACTTTTGAGCTACTGCTCATTCATCTGACTTTAAAGTTTACCTCCTGGTCATTGGTTGTACTGAGAAGTCATATTAATGACGGTAATAACCCTCACAGGTATCCACTTATACACCTGGGTGACCTGACCTGTGACCCACAGTCCTGCGTCCTATCATTTTACTATCCTGCTCATTAATTAAGGCTTCTTATGCAATAGATGCACTCCCATACTACTACCCCCATAAAATAGGATGCATATCAGTTTGTAATTATTGGTCAGTCCATCTGTCTGTTAGTTAACCCCTTGGTTTCTCATTGATATGGAAAGGATGCATGAGACATGTTTATCATGAAAAGTAGATTAATTTTTTATCAGTGGCAGATATATTTTACAAAGATCTATTGCTATTATTGAATTAACTATGGTTATTCTGATATTTTTAGTATAAAGTTTTTTAAAGAAACTATTTTAAGTAATATGTATACATGCACTATTAAATATTTCCTTGTATAAATATATAACACATAAAACACTGTGTGAAATGTATAGTTTTCTTCCTTTTTGTCACATTTTTTATCATAATTCGTGTGTTACAGACAAGCTGCATTTTTACAGCCACATCTTTTGTGTATTCAAGAGATGTTTATACTTTAAATTATAGATGTATCAAATATTGTTTATAATATTTTAATCCTGTGACATACAACAGTTAAAGTGACCACACCATATTAAGCATCCAAAATTCTCTGTAATTACAGTTTACAGGCAGGCTGTCAACTCATTCCCATATTTTTATACATTTTTAACGTTTTTTTTTACATTTTTAAGCCAAGGTGGTAACTGTCGGGTTTGCTCTTTTTGTTAAATGACTCATAACAAATTTGTTCTTACTTTTTACTTGGCCTGCACGTAAAAAACCTTTGTCCTGTGCCATTTCAGAGTTTGATATATGTTGCAATGCTCATAGGACTTTGTCATATATTCTAATTGATTATGTTTCTTATCTTTTTTGCGAGAAATGTTACAGGTTGTAATAAACAGATGTTATGGTTGATGCCTCTAAATAACAGGTAGCTCAATTAGGTTGTGGTTCATAATAGATATGGCCCTGGTCCATCTTAGAAAATTTTAATGCATGCCATGCAGGTTGAAATGTTGCATGCCAGTACACATATTTTCAATCTTACATAATAATATGAAGCACTTTTTACAGTGTTGTTTTCTAAGTAATACCTTATAAATAATTTTACTCATTTTGATTGTAAGTGTTTTAAATGTGCAGGATTCTACGTAAAATTTGTATTTTAGTAAAAATGAACACATTCGAAAGTCAAATAATATTATAACTCTAAAGAGGTAAGGACATTTTTCTTGCTGCCAATGATAACTGCGTAAACAAAATAAAGATAAATGGATATCAAGGTGAAATGAAAATGTTGGGTAAAACCAAAGATATAATATGTTTATCACAATAAATTAACAACAAAATAACTGTCTGGTTGGGATTTAAACTCACAAAACAATAATGGCCAAGACCCTAACCATTTGACCTAACTGTAGCTTATTAATTCTGTGTTTCTTTTATCAATCAAATCAAGATTTGTATGTGGCAACATTATTTGTTTACCTATTTAGTGTTTTTTACAATGCTCAAATTATCATTTACTAATTTATAAGTTAGGTATGGGACCAGTCACCAATTACATTATAATCTATAATTTTTTATTATTATTATTTTTTTTTTTTGGTGGGGGGGTGGGGGGGGGCAAAGTATATGTTTATGTCGTTTGTCCTATTGTAATAGAGTTTATGGCATCGATGGTGTGAGAGTATAATGGCATCAATGGGTGAGAGTATAATGGCATCAATGGTGTGAGAGTATAATGGCATCGATGGTGTGAGAGTATAATGGCATCAATGGTGTGAGAGTATAATGGCATCAATGGTGTGAGAGTATAATGGCATCAATGGTGTGAGAGTATAATGGCATCAATGGTGTGAGAGTATAATGGCATCAATGGTGTGTTCATGTTTGCTTAGTAGTGTATGCATAAAATAAGTCTCCGATATTTCTTAGGGAATAAAACAGTTAAACAATTAATACTTTATACAAATTAAATACATAAGATTTAGCAAGCATGGTTCTTATTGAAGATTCATGCAATAATACTTCAGTGTTTAACTTCAATGCTTAACAAGTACAATGTAAATAATGGTGTAAACTTAATGCCTCTGATTTATACAAAACAGGTCAACTAAGTATGTGCTACTCAATTGTCAAAATAACATTTTACACATCATTTAGTTTTAAAAGTATGCATCCAAATGCAGAGGGGTACATGTGGTCATTGTAAGACTATCATAAGGTGCATCTGTTGTACAGACCATTGATCTTCCATGCATTGTCACTTGTGAGAGATTAATGTTGGAAAGGGAGTAAAGCACTAATTGCAATAAGGCGAACATGTTATGCAACACATCACTTGATGCGAATTTGGTGTACTGTACAAATGTTGATCACTTGTGTGTTAAGGTGTCAGAGGAAAAATTGTTGTAGAGAAATCTTTCAAACTATAAATCTAATACAACAAATGTAAGCAATTAATGAGTTAATATGTCCCACCACTAGCAAAAACCTTACTTAACATTACATATTTTATGAGAAACTTGTCATCTTTATTCACCTCATTGTTTAGATATGTTTTAGATTAACCGATATATATATATTTCTCAGTAAGCAATTAGCAGTCCAGGACCAACAGGATCTCCAGAGAATGATATAGACCTGGAGAGAGAAGCAGTCCAGGACCAACAGGATCTCCAGAGAATGATATAGACCTGGAGAGAGAAGCAGTCCAGGACCAACAGGATCTCCAGAGAATGATATAGACCTGGAGAGAGAAGCATCCCAAGGACAATTTTCACTTCAGACCTTCGTAAAGATCCTCTATGTTTTGGTACAAAAACAAAACTTTATTAAACATTGTTATTGAGTTGCCTAATTAATTAATTATGTAATAATACAATGGGACATATTTATGAACACTGTGAATAAATTAGTTCTCAAATGAACAATTAATAAACAAAAAAGTAGTTTTGTCATAGTATTTTCTGTATAGAAACATGAAATCTACGTGCTTGACATTTCTGATAAACAGATTTTTTTCTTTATTCAGTTTCAAACATTTGTATAAATTATTATTGTATAAACTATTTTCCTAATAACAATACAAAATATATTATTTTGTAAATATTTTATAATTATCTGGTTATAACAAGGTAGGTATTTTATTATAGTGAGTTAATATCACACAATTACAAAATAAATGTTTCATTATTACAGGTTAGATAGTATGTTACTAATGTGAGAAAGGTTTCTCCTTATAATCATGTATGTAATAGAAATTATGTAGTAATAACAAGAGATGTCAGGGATTTAAGTACACTTTAAAGACCTTTATTACCATACTTTTGTTTCCATGAGATATCTTCAACCTTTGCCGACTGCATTTTCAAAAACTATAATGGTGACACAATCGAGTGAGAAAATATATTTATGTCTATGGTTGAGGGTTTGAACTTTATTGGTGTTTAACTATTAGTTTTTCTCTATATTTTGATCACCCTTCATCTGTTTTATACTTAATTTATATTATGTTCTGTTAAAATTTTAATGTTTATCAAAATTATTTAATTGACAAACAACAAATATATGATGGTGGCATATTATGTATATTAACAATGTGTATATTAAAGTTGCTATGCAATCTTCAACATATCCTTTTAAACATGATTTTACCCCTTATCATGCTTTATTTATAACAATGACTAAATTCTAAGTTAGATGCTTGCAACTTTAGGCATAGGTAATAACATATGTTGATCTGGACCTAGCAGCAAGAAGTATAGATCCTTTTCAGTTAGCTCTCAGGGGTAGAAAGGATATACTTATGAACAATATACTTATTGCATTATTATTATATTTTGCTCATGATGAATCTATACTGTTATTTTGATGTAATATTTTGTTTTTATTTTATATTTTAAATTGGGTTGATTCATTTTTAATAAATTTTAAACAATTATATTAGAATTATTTTTAATCCTGAGTTTTATCAATCTAGGACTGACACCTGTGGGACCCTACTATTTGTTATGCAATCAGCATTTCATCAGTACCTGTTGACTGTCTACCACAACAGCACAATACTTCTTGATGCCACATATAACACTACAAAATATGATGTTCCATTATATAATTTGTGCATCCAAACCAACGTAGGCTATAAAGTAGTGGGGTCTTTCTTGACCGGCTATAAAGTAGTGGGGTCTTTCTTGACCGGCTATAAAGTAGTGGGGTCTTTCTTGACCGGCTATAAAGTAGTGGGGTCTTCCTTGACCGGCTATAAAGTAGTGGGGTCTTTCTTGACCGGCTATAAAGTAGTGGGGTCTTTCTTGACCGGCTATAAAGTAGTGGGGTCTTCCTTGACCGGCTATAAAGTAGTGGGGTCTTTCTTGACCGGCTATAAAGTAGTGGGGTCTTTTTTGACCGGCTATAAAGTAGTGGGGTCTTTCTTGACCGGCTATAAAGTAGTGGGGTCTTTCTTGACCAGCTCAGACACAAAGGAAGGACTGTCAGAGGCATTAAAAAGTCTTAAAAGGCTGGAACCATGAATGGAAACCACAAATATTCATGACGGATTTTGACCAGAGAGAAATTGGGGCAATTGAAGAAACATTTGAAGGTTATTAACTAATGAAGCAATTTAAAAGTGTTTGTAGAAACGTACTTTGTTACAATAATATATATTAGGTGAACTCATATGCAGAAATTATTGTGAAATAAGTGCACAAAAATAACACCATGTTTGGTAAAATTATTATCATGTATTCATTTGTTTCACTTACATAAAAAATTGATTTAATTAGCATTTGTTTCATTTTCATCAAAAATATTGTAGCTAACATTTGTATGTTTTTTATTTTTCATTTTACCTTCATTTCTGTCTTAATGTCAGAAACCTTTTTTATTTAATGGCATTGATCCAATTCTCTCAAAACTCAAGAATACATTGAACCTTTCCCTGTATCTCTCATGTACATTTATTCAACTAAATTTTGTGTAATTTACCATGCAAAACGTGTTATTTCAGCATCTTTCTGTTTCAGAATATTTCTAGCATAACTTAAAATGTTTTTAATATAATTTTGATGTTTTTGTATATTATTGAAAGTGACTGTATATTGTTATGCAAATAAAGGTAATAAATATATTTAATTGCATTTTGAGACATACCTATACTCATTACCTGAGACATATGTAAACTCATTTTCAGAGACAAGCCTATACTCATTACCTTAGACATATGTAAACTCATTTTCAGAGACATACCTTAAATCATTACCTGAGACATATGTAACTCATTTTCAGAGACATGCCCATACTCATAACCTGAGACATATGTAACTCATTTTCAGAGACGTACCTATACTCATAACCTGAGACATATGTAAACTCTTTTTTCAGAGACATACCCATACTCATAACCTGAGTCATATGTAACTCATTTTCAGAGACATGCCTATACTGATAACCTGAGACATGTAACTCATTTTCAGAGACATGCCTATACCTATTACCTGAGACATATGTAACTCATTTTCAGAGACATACCTATACTGATAACCTGAGACATATGTAAACTCATTTTCAGAGACATGCCTATACTCATTACCTGAGACATATGTAACTCATTTTCAGAGACATATCCATACTCATAACCTGAGACATATGTAAACTCATTTTTGGAGACATACCTTACACATTACCTGAGACATATGTAACTCATTTTCAGAGACATACCTAAACTGATAACCTGAGACATGTAACTCATTTTCAGAGACATGCCTATACTCATTACCTGAGACATATGTAACTCATTTTCAGAGACATACCCATACTGATAACCTGAGACATATGTAAACTCATTTTCAGAGACATACCTTTACTCATTACCTGAGACATATGTAACTCATTTTCAGAGACATACCCATACTCATAACCTTAGACATATGTAAACTCATTTTTGGAGACATACCTTACACATTACCTGAGACATATGTAACTCATTTTCAGAGACATACCCATACTGATAACCTGACACATATGTAAACTCATTTTCAGAGACATGCCTATACTCATTCTCTGAGACATATGTAACTCATTTTCAGAGACATACCCATACTGATAACCTGAGACATATGTAAACTCATTTTCAGAGACATACCTTTACTCATTACCTGAGACATATGTAACTCATTTTCAGAGACATACCCATACTCATAACCTGAGACATATGTAAACTCATTTTCAGAGACATACCTTTACTCATTACCTGAGACATATGTAACTCATTTTCAGAGACATACCCATACTCATAACCTGAGACATATGTAAACTCATTTATGGAGACATACCTTACACATTACCTGAGACATATGTAAACTCATTTTCAGAGACATGCCTATACTCATTCTCGCAGGTCTGAGCTTTTTATCGTTAGGAATCTTGTAAAAATTGCATGTGGCACCTCGAGATCTCTCGTGGTTACAACCTTCAGCACAGCAGAAATCGTTCTGTCCCATAGCAAAATAAAATTATCTAAGCGAGTAAAATTCATTTAAAACATACAAATACAAGTTTTGGTGTATCATTTTTATTCACTTTGTCCCTCTTTTTGTGTGTGAAGAAGAAACGAAAGTAAGTCAGCTGTTCTATGTTTACACGCGAGTACATAAACGGTACCCCCCTGACCTCAATCTCGCGGAGCGAGATTTGCGCGAGATTTCGTAATTTCGAAATGGTCAATAGCCGGTGAGATTTAACTCAATAAGGGTCTATGTACCTATAACCGGTGAGATTTAACTCAATAAGGCTGCATGTACCTGTTCCCGGTGAGATTTACCTCTGTAAGGCTGTATGTACCTATAACCGGTGAGATTTATGTCTTTAGGCTGCATGAACATACAACCAGTGAGATTTATATCTATAAGGTTGTATGTACGTGTCGTGTACCCGGTGAGATTTAACTCAGTAACACTGTATGTACCTGTACCCGGTGAAATTTAGCTCAATGACTCTGTATGTACCTATAATCGGTTAGATTTACCTCTATAAGTCTGTATGTACCTATAACCGATGAGATTTAACCCTATAAGGCTGTATGTACCCCGTACCAGTGAGATTTAACTCTATAAGGCTGTATGTACCTCTTACCAGTGAGATTTAACTCTGACTAAACTCTATAAGGCTGTATGTACCTATAACGGGTGAGATTTAACTCAATAAGGCTATATGTACCTATAACCGGTGAGATTTAACTCAATTTATATGTACCTATAACAGGTGAGTTTTAACTCAACAAGGCTGTATGTACCTATAACCGGTGAGATTTACCTCAATTTGTATGTACCTATAACAGATGAGTTTTAACTCAACAAGGCTGTATGTACCTATAACCAGTGAGTTTTAACTCGGTAAGGCTGTATGTACCTCTTACCCGTGATATTTATCTCAATAAGGCTGTAAAAATACTTATAACCTGAGAGATTTAACTCAATAAGGCTGTATGTACCTGTAAAATCAGAACCCAAGTTGCATTTTAAGCATGTAACTTATCTAAACATTATGTACATAGGACCAATTTATTAAATAAATAATTTGTTTATTTCGTTTACTGTAGATAGTTCTATAATGGTGATATATAAAATATTGAGATTCTTTTTCGTTTATCCCAATTTCACTTTATGTCTCAGAAATGCCTATAATTATAACATGCAATTTATGGTTGTTTTATTATTTCATATTAATATTTAAAACATATTAACTTATTCAAACAATAATAAACAAAAACATAATTAGGTTTGTTCGAACATGGTAAGTCCGAAGTACAAAAAGAGGTGTCAATCATCCCCCTCTCCTCATGAATATTTATGACCCTATAACTGTTGAGATCCTGTAACCGGTAAGATAAATTTTGTAAAAATTATGGTGTATGTTTTCAGGGCAGGATAACTGTCTTCGCGACATGTAACTTTCCTTTGCAGAGGCCCTGTTAATTAGATAATGCATTGGTCTTTTCTTCACAATATATAGTTTTGGGGTTCCCAAAGAAATGGTTTAAATTGCTTCCAAAGTCGTGACATTTACTATAGAGTGAAGAAGTTCATGTTGCTCGACGCCGTAATAGACTGAAGGATATATATTTCAATCAATGGGAAACTGGTGTAAGAAGTAGTACCTCATTGTGTGTATTTAAGGAAGTAAAAACAAATATTGAAATGTTGTCGTATTTATTTTTGTTAGAAAATAGTAAACTGAGAAACATTATTGCATAAATTAGGCTCTCATCGCATGGTCTTTTAACAGACAATGGATAATTTTGTTAGGCATGAAAGAAAATGTACATATTGTAATAAAAATTATGCCGAAGATGAATTTTATTTCGTTTTGATATGTCCTCATAATGCAGAATATATATACTAAAACACATATCCATAAATACTTTTACAAAAGATCAAACAAATACAAATTTATTGAACTATTAAACACGAAAAAAAAACAACCTTATTGATACCATGCCTAACAATAAACATGCATTTAAATATAGAAGGTCTTTAAAAAAATAATATATTGTTAGAAAGTATTCATTACATAAGTAATAGCCTAAATGTTCTATTTAAAACACATGTCAACATAATTGATTATCATGTGTATGTCACTCACCTTTATTTATTTCAATTTACTATTGTTTGATGATATAATCTCTTATGCTTAAGTATTAAAATAAACATATGTCCTGTTCTGTTCTTATCATCGTGCTAAAATATCGTCACGATGAGAACAAACATCTATGATTAACATTCATCAGCACTTATATATAAGCTTGATAATCGGCACATGTATCATGCAGTAATGCAGAATGTTAATACAACTTATCAATTAGACGACTTAAGAGGGTTTCATTCATAAGTGACTTTGATTTTATACAATATACATGTACCGGTAGTTACAAACCTTGAATATATGTGTTACTGATTTAAAAGTTGTAATATATTGCAGAATAATGCCTGGTGTTTTATTCAGATACAGAGTAATGTAATCATTAGCTATTGGCATTCATGAATTGATCATTGTATAGAAAAATGTAATTTTATGAGCCTGTTCACATCATCAAATCTTTGCATAGAAAAATATATAAAACCAATGATGCAAAGTATGAATTTAAAAATACCAATTGTTATGAAATGTAATATATAAATACTAATAATATTCAAAGACAAAATGGTTGGTACAAAACAACATTAATCATTCAATGTTCATATACAAAATAATTTTAAAGCAAAACACAAATCATTTAATCAATATTGATAAAAGAAATGATTTTTTAAATCCAACATTATTCATTTAGACAGAGACCATAGTGTCTGGTTGACATCTACAAGTATGTATTGGTTCTAGTGGCTATGAAAGTATGTTCTCATTAATCTGTTAAAATAGACTGGCAATTTCAGCTAGTTAGAAAAAGAAATGCAATAGAAAAGTTACAAAGCAATTAATTCACCTTATTGTTAATAGCTAGTCTAAAGTATTTAAAGCTTTATAAGCTGAAAGACAGACCAAGCCTATACAAAACATGTGGATTCAGGAAATCCAGATCATGCTGGGATATATCAGATCATGATTAAGATTTACACATTTCACTGCTTAGGAACATGTATTGTAACTTGTGCATGTAGCAGAAAATAGTATGGACTACACACATGTCGTGTGTTAATAGTTTAGACAGGAAATCAAAGCTCCTGAGACAACCTACAGCTTCACCAGGACAGCTGATGTCTTTTTGAAATGGGGAGATATTTTTTCACAACCAGGAACATTATCACCAGTCACACAGTATGCCTGACATGTGACAATCAAGGGGTGAGGCATGTAAAACAAAGAAAATGCTTTTATTACCTTACAGTTATCGTTTTAAAATCATATTTTGTAAGATGGTAAAAAGACTATAATTCTATAGCAACAAGAGCTTTTATTTAGCTCTTATCGTAAAGAATATTTAAAAAGTGACATAGTTACGTTAAAATATACACAATAAAATTTAAAAAAGGAACAAACAGATTCTATTTACAAAAGATAATCATAAATTATTTTTTAAAGACAACAACTTGTAACGTTAAAATGAAGATACCAAAACAAGTAAGCTTTAATTTCTTAATACTTCAATTAACAAGAATTATCTGGACAATCAGTTTCAATTTGATCTAGAAAATTAAGGTCGGAAAAGAACCTTCAAAGTAAATAGCAATGTTGCTGCAGCCAATAAAAATTGCTACTGATGCTAATCAAAACAGTGCAGCTGATGCAGGCTGCAATTAGCTTGATCACCGTTTATTTGGTCGAAATTTGATTGCTGTAAATAAACTAATTATTATACTGAACTCACACTAATATTACATATTACAGTAACTACATTCAATATACAACCTATATCAGTTACAATTTGTACAGGTAACTAATTTTTCATTCTCACACACAATGAATATAAATGCTTCATGCAGCAGCAATAATTCCAATGCAGCATTGCATATATATGACTATTTCATAACACAATAAAATAGATTAACTAACTCATGTTTATATCATATCAATAACAAACAATTGTGACATGGCAGCATAAAAATAACACATATTTAATAATTTTCTATTATTTGTGTCACACAGTGACCTTTCCTTAAAAATACAAATGTCGGCCTCCATACACAAGATTCTAAAAACACACACCTCATCTGCACAGAATGTTCGTGCTTACCAACTCCAAAAACAACAATAGAACATATTAAAGAGAATAATAGATTACTTATCTTGACAGAGAAGTAGTGATGAGTCTCTATATTAACCTAGAAAGGTAAGATGTTATTTAAAAGGTGCATAGTTTTCAGACATTACTTTCTGAATACAGGCCACTACATTAGCCATACATGGAAAATAACTATGACCCCAGTGGTTATGTATATTTTGACAAATCAAACTTCTTTGAAATATCTTGATAGAGGTTTACGTAAAAACAAGTATATCAAGGCTATAGCTCTCACTGTTTCTGAAACAAAAGTTTCAAAGTTTGATTATATAGCCATATGAGGCATTTCGCCACACTTTTGGCAGCTATATATTTTGGCAGCTCAGAAATCTTGGAACAGCTTTATGTTTTACTTGCCAGCTATAGCATCTGATAAAGTACAGTTGAATTTGGTCTCCTGTATTAGAAATGGTATTCTTTTAAAATTGTTGACAGATGGATGATGCTGTGTGATCACAAAGGTTTACTCTGAGTTCATGCTCACATGAGAAAAAAAGTGAGATGGGACATGCAGCAAATAAAGCAAAACCAAATGGCCATGGTGGCCTTTAATTGCTCACCTGAAGACTCATAATTATTTGACTTCCAGTGATTATTTTCTTTAGAAATCTTTGGTGTAGATTGGGCCATAAGTGTGACCTCTATGGAGCTCATGTTTCTAGAATTTGACCGAGAGAGCTATTTTTTTGATTCCATGTGACCCAGTTACGAACTTATCTATTATTTCATATAGGCAAACATTTTGGCCAAGTTTAATGAAGAAAGGGCCCTAAAATGGCCTCTAAAGTTTTCACAAGGTTTTTTCTAAAATTGACCAAGTGACCCTGTTTTTGACAGCACATGACCCAGTTACAAACTCATCCAAGACTTCTTTCAGAAATACATACTCTATTTATTCAATAAACATTTGGCATGATTTACAAAAATACACGACAAATACAAATAACTACTATTTTTATATATACAGAATTATTTGCAAAGTAATAAACACAACAAAGTTAAAACCCCATGATCTGATGGCACTGTTTGAGGGAATTTAATGCCAAATGTACCAAAACACAAAGTAAACATAACAGGATGTGTTCTGTATAAGTGGCATTTCATGGGCTTGGCTTGAAAATGATACAACAAACTACCAACAAAATATTGCCCAGCAAATATTAATACAACATTAACATGATGACCTTGTGTCAAGATCTATTTGAAAGCACCTGGTTTGGAAGAGTAAGTCATTCAGCAAGCATCATACAAACAATCCCATGACAAGATAGGACAATTGTAAACAAATCTATATAATATGCACATATTCTGAGCATTAAGGTAAAATAGCTGCTTCCAGATGAGCACTTTATATTTGTTGTACCGTCACCTACCACACCAAAATGAACAGAGGCTAGTTCAAACATTATCTGAATTGTTCAATTATAGGGAAACTTACTGGCATTAGGCAACAACCAAAGCTATTCCTTTTTATCTATAATAGTATAACTATGTACCAATTTTGATGCTGAGTTTATTATAAAAAGGATCATAACATATGTGGGAAAACTCTATCAAGGACTTTTTTCTTAATATTTCATGATTAAAATAAGAAGAATTGACCATTGTTACAATGTAGATTAGAGTATGGCAATTGTCAGCCATATTTGCATAAGTAGCTGATGGTCAAAGGTTTTGGTCTGACAATTGAAGATTTTTATGTGTGTGTTGCATAACCTTTTCTACTAAAGATTGTTGTCTCCCCACATGACTTAACCAGGCAATAGAAAATTGTCCAGCCGAGATAGGTTGTGACAGGGTAAAAAAATAATAACAGCTTGTACCTTTGGCTTTAACAAAATACATTTAACAAACAAAACAAAAATGGATCAATGTAATAATCACAATAAGTGTAACCTATCAGTGAGGTTCGCTATTATAATGTAGATGTGTATCACAACCAAATCAAATAGCAAATTCACAAACTGTAATTATTATGCATTGTAATTATATTGTGACTTTAAAATTGCTCTTAAAATATAATTGATTATTAAAAAAAAAAAATAGAAAAAAAAAAGCTATTCAGACAACTTCATAGCACGTATTAGCAACACAACCACAAACTAGCCCACATTACAGGATGTGTTTTTACATAAGAAACTACTTTGCACTAAGTTAATACATTTAAATGATATCAAACTTGGTCACATTTCTATGTAAATCATTGGTGCTGAGATTTTGGTCTAAGAACAGAGAGGACGGTATCATTGTAAACAATAGTAGTCTTGTATTCTCTAGTTATAAAATTAGAAATTATGTATCAACTGACATCTGCAAAACAATATGCACTTTCTTCATTAAAGGGAGAATAACAAGTATCAAAAACAGAATAAAATGAGTTTTGTGTTAAAAAGTTAAGTTCAGAGCTAAACATCAATCACTATTGTTGAATTGCAGTCATAGCTTATCAATATGACTAAGACTTTAGCCAAAAGACCTTAATACTAAAATTGGATTTTTATAGTAAAATACATTTTAGCTAGAAATACTTACCTGCTATAAAATATGCATTAAGTTATTTATAACTCATTAAGGACTTGAAAAAAAGAATAGCTGCTCTCCCCCTTTAGAGCCAAACAGAAAACAGTACTTGCTGTGCAGACACAGTCCCAACTATCAATGGATATTTTCTAACTGAAATGGGTTTTTTTTCTATAAAGGTTGCATGGTGACCAGTGACCACTTCCCGTTGACCTGTGGGCCGGAAGCAGAAGAAGTCAGTGTTTTCTACTACGCTTATGAGAAGTTCGAATCTAGACAGAACACTTAGAAGGATGTGAGCGGCCAGATTTGTTAACCTGAGAAACTACTGGAAAAGCACTCGCTGTGGGCCAACTTTACAAACTTGGCATGGAGCCAGTGGATGTGTAGTCAAATTTTACCAATTCTGGGCCACGAGACTTATTTTTCTTTCATGAATGTTAAGTTCTGTGGTGAGAAGCAAGCTCCCACTTCTTCATCCAACCTAACGAAATTTGAAGAACACAAAAGGCAAGCAGGATAGTTAGTCTGTTTTCCCATTCTGTGACCACAGGCACCATTATGTTGGTTAGCACTGGTGGGTTTTGAACTCATGATGAAAATAGACAAAAAACAAATCTAACTATAAAGTGACTGTAGCTAGGATGATGAGTGTTAGGCTAATAATATAAGTATTGATTCTTATCTATATCCAGTAATGTTGATATCACTATAGAATTATCCGAGGGCAGAAAAAGTTCATAATACAACACTGCAATCAGAAAATAACTAATGATAAGTGGGGCTGTGCATGAGTGGCAAGTAGTGTGCACTGTAGGGTCCTAAAGGAAGAGAACAGCAGGAGTTCCAGTCACTACATAGTTACAACTAAAAATGCATATTTTATAAAAGGTAAGGTATTTTGCTATTAAAATAGATTTTTGCAGAATATGAAGGTCAATCTGGCTCCTTCCACTATGGACTATTACAGCAGAGACTGGACCCAATTTTGAAAATATAAACTAAATGGCTTCATATCTTCAACGAAAGGTTTTTATTTGTAAGCCACTATCGAAAGCCATGTACATTGTATGTGTACAAGAAGAATTTGCAAGAGCTAAGCAATATGTTTGCTAAATATTTTCCAGAAAGGCAAACTGCACAACACAATTCTGAGAATTTTAAACTCTGGACATAAACATATCTCATGCAACTGCTTAAAAAAAGGTTGTAATAGTTCATTATATCTGTTTTAACTCCCGATGCAGGTGCTCACTGTTAGTTGTTTCACTTTGACGGGATATTTTTATTTACACTGTTTGTTTGATAGAAAAACCTTCAGGAAGTGCGACGTTGGAGCGCTCCACAAACCAAGTTTAAGCACCCCAGTTGGCCCTTTTGCCGACTGACCGTTCCAAGGCGGTAACTGATGGTTTTTCTTTTTGTGTGTTATGTCTTGTCTGTGTTTTTGTCACATTTACATTTACCTTGTTTGCCTTTGTCTACATGTAGTTAAAATTTTAATGAAAATTTTGATAGGACCGTTTCTTATTTACCTCATTAGAAAAATGTGTATTATATGAGTTTCAAGTAAAAGACAACTCAGTGCTGGAGCAAAAGAAGGTTACCTTTAGTCGTTGACACTTTAGTCGTTATTGAGACGATTTTGAACACTAGCTTTATTGTCAGACTGTACTAATTGCGAAAAAATTACTGTAAATGTTCAGTCTTTCCAACTCTATACAAAGTGCAATAGTGGTCTCTGCTAAAAATAGACATCAATGACTATATAAAAGTAAGTGGTTAGGTGTTTTTTTATTTTAAAAATAGCTATCTCTGCAGCATGGCTCGGATAGGAAACACCTGTTTGCAATGACGAGTGGTGATTTAACCCTGACCGTTCAAACAGATCTTTGGAATCAATGAACAGCATTTTGCAATACTTTTTCATGTACCAGTGACTTATTTGGTTATTTGAAAAAACCTTTTTGGACCAAACTTTTGGATACCACCTTTAAAGTGCAAACTTAACTTTGATGAAGTACTACTTTTTCTTTATTGCTCAAAATAACTGTTAACTTCATTTTCAAAGCCTGATACACTACTTGTCAAACAAATGCTTGGTGTAGCATTTTCACAGAGAAAGGTACAAGTTTACTTTTTTGGGTGCTAAAATTTCTTGGTCTTAACAATATATTTCATCCAAAATATTTTTAATTCATGAAGTGCAGTTAACATGTTTCTAACAATCATATGACCTTTTCAAGCTTAATTCAATTAACTTAATTTCTTAAAAAAATATCATAATCTGATGGAGTAACAAATTGTCTAGCCTGATACTTATATAGGTAATTAAAGCCCTATTAATCCTTTTTAATATAGCAATAGCTGATTTCCCCGACATTTTAAATCTATAGCCTGAATATGTGCAATTTTTATCTTTGCTTGCAGCCCTTCATTAAGTGCTAAGCGATGAAACAATTTTCAGATGAATGAATGATACCATTTTATCTTTGTATTGAACAAATTTTGCACTTTTGCATCATGAAAAAGGCGACAATACATGAGGTGAGGTAATGATGTTTTTGAAAAGCAAGATTTGGTGCATATCTGAGAATTGAAACTTTAGAAATTTGTAAATAACAGCATTGTACATCACATAGTGCCCTGTAGTATTTATTTGCTTTTGGACAAAACTGTCATAAATATTTAAAACTTCATTTTCTTCTTGATTATGTGACTGGATTTAACACTTCATGCTCATCATTATTATTCAGTGAATATGGTTGTCTTGAATGTTTGACATATTGTATATGACATCAAATAACTGGAATCAAATAACTGGAATTTAAGATACAATTGTACATGGTTACTTGTGTATCATTATAACAATTGGTCTTTTTCATCATCATCATCAACATCTTCATCATCATCATAATTGTCAGCATCCCTTTTATAATCGTTTTTATCAGTGTCATCATCACTTTTCTCAGTATTATGTTTTGTATCCTCTTGGGTAGCCATAATGCTCTTGACTGCTGTAGCTTCCGCTGGTTGCCTGACACAATGGAACCTGTCAAGAAGGACAAAAATAGAAAACAAAAAAGAAAATGGCCATAAACAAGAAAACCTCTCTTATAAAAGGTCTGCACATCTGAAAACTAATGTATTTATTGTATAATGACCATCACACTGCTTTTTTAAATTCACAAAAGAACACAATTCTCTTTAAATACAAGAAATTCCGCCATGCGACGAAACCAGGTTTTTATTTTATTTTAAGTATTATTAGAAATCCGGGTACTCTTGTAAAGAAAATATCTGGTTGATAACTGTAGAAACTGACATTTAAAAAAAGAAACAGTTTACATTAAAAATAAAAAATAAAATACTTGTATTGGGGGAGTAAAGGTGGGATACAGTGATCAACCAAGACCTACCCCACCCTAGAAGAAATGTTTGCCAGTTTCAGAGCAGAAAGGAAATAAATAAAAATGTCTGTCGGGTTTGAGTTTAGGAATTAAAGAAATAAAAATGTTGTCTTTTTGTGTGTTTTTTGGGGGGGATAGGGGCTACTACCACCCACCTTTATCCACCCCACCCCTGAAGACACTTTTGCTGGGGCAGGGTTCTTACACCGGTTAATCCTGTTATGTTTAGATAAACAATTCTGTGTTTTTTTTAATGAAAACCCCTCATTAGTTGCAAAGTAATGCTTCAGAAACTATAAATTTGAACAAATTTTTACCTTTGAACTCTTAACTGTGACCTTGACAGCTGAGGTAGGGTCATGGCTCTTAATTGTAATACTCTGTTTCATTTAGGGGAACATTCTTTTATGCATCTAAGCTAAAGTACCTTTTTTAAGTACTGAACTAAACTCCTGAAGCAAAATTTTGTCAGTTTTTGATACTTTATACCCTAGGTGTGACCTTGACCTTAGAGGTAGGGCCATAGTTCATAGACAAGATACTCCGTCATATTAAATGAATACGAGTATGAAGATATGTCAAGATTCAAAGCTCTTTCAACAATGGTTACTAAAAAAAAGGCAACTGAAACAATAAACTTAAGGAAAATGCTAAGTGAAAAAGGGGCATAACTATGGCAAAATATAGACAAGAGTTATGAAACTTTTCCTGATACTGTAATGTCAGATAACTGTGTTGAGTATCAAAGCTCTACCTTCAATTGTTACTGAGAAAAAGACAACTTTAACAAAAAACTTAATGACAATTCTAAGTGAAAAAGAGGCATAACTTTAGCAAAATAGAGTCAGGGGTTATAAACGTGTCCTGATAATTGCTACTGTGATGTAAGACAACTTTATTAAGTTTCAAGGCTCTACCTTGAATGGTTACTGAGAAAAAGACAACTTTGACAAAAAAACTCAATGAAATGTTGATGAATGCCAGCCCATCCAATGACATCCCCCAATCTAATAACTGGGATTTTCATGAAAAACCTGGTTAAAAATCTATTTATATCACTTTACAATACAACATGTACTTATGAAAAGTAAAAAAAAAATGCATACATGCGTGAACACAAACATACGCACATGTACAGACACAGCACTACACTGTGACTACAACACATACACACATAGATTATATATATATATATAAGCAGCAAACAGGGTTCAAATCAGTGATCAAGCATCTAACCACTGAGAAAGATAATCCCCATTCACTAAAAACTGTTCTTTTACTAAATGGAGGAGAATAATTTGGGTTTAACTGGACTAAAGCAGAATACTTTGACTAATTGTTAGAAGATCTGCCCAAAATTACTTTTAAATTTCTTTAGATACTAACAAGAGAGATTCTGCTTGCAACAAAAGATAAAAAACAATGTAAAGACCAGTGTTTGGGATGTTAAAGAATATAAATGAATGTAAAGCAGCAGTTACTGTGGTAAAAGGTTTTTTGGAAGTGGAAAATGCTATGGCATGCGTCATTGTTTTTCTTTCTTATTCCGACTATGACCTTCAAGAAAGTCTACTTACTCTTCTTCCTCTTCTTTCCACAATGGCACCACATGGTTGATATCTTTGTTGGGATCATTTTCATTGTTAACCCACATGATGCATAGGTCCGGCAAACTCTCATCATAGCTTCCATCGTTGAAGCAAGCTTTGGGATCCAACTCGTCATGGAACATATAATCTTTATGTTCAGCCTGTAAATACTGACGGATAGGCCTCTTAATCGCTCCACATAGAAACATGGCATGGATTTGACCTGGAATAAGACAATGCATACAATATCATACCTTATACAGTCAGCAAAATACACTGGTGTTCTTTAAGAAGCACAGATTGCAGGATGTCCAATGCCTGTATGTGTCTTGTGATTAATACTTGTACGTACTCTTTTCCATAGAGATCTCAATAATAGTGTAATGGTTCAAAACCTTATAAGCTAAATACAATAGTGGCTTAACTAAAACATCTTAGTGATTCATGTATAAAGTTTACCTGTCATAGCCAGCTTTAGGATGTTGATTAAATCTTATTTAAGGTTAAATAATTATGAGTTATAAAAATATGAGATGGGTTTAAAATACACATGTAGTCAATTATATGTTTATAAAACAAGTGAAATCTACATTACAAAACTGACTGGGGAGTTCTTGTGCGGCAGCATCCAGAGTTATGAGAAAGCTGAATTTCGGAAGGATTGACCTTGACGGTCAGTAAATGCTTTGGAAAAAGTAACAAGTCAAAGGAGATGATACACATCAATTGTGCCCAGACATGCTTCAAATGTCAACATTAATATTGTAATTTGTTTTAACTAGACGTTCCAGTTAATATACCTATTGTGCAATTCATGTAGGTATCGGTGAAATGCGGATTTATGAATTAATGCTGCGAAAGGAATATCACTCAATGACTTGAGCAGCAAAAGGAGGTGTCATGGAGCCGATTACTATGGGTGATCTATGACCATCTGTTAACTGGGATTTCATTTTAATCTTACTGTTTTTGGTTGCGTTCGGAAGCACTTATGAACTGTTATTTTAGACCTAATTTAGTTAAACTGCAATTAAATGGAAATTATTGTACGGTTAATAATATAGTGTCTATAATCGGATGTTAGTGACTGTGTTGTAGCTTTTGTTCAAATGTATATTCTGTATTCAAAAGAGGTGGTTGCTTTGCAGCTGAAGACTTACCTGCTTTCCAAAGCAGTTCACAATACATTTACCAGGGAAAAATTAAAGTGACCATTATTTGCATACGTTTAATTGTTTACAAGGTAAAACTTACACGGCCAAAACTGCTTTTTTCAGGGCTTTAAGTTATTATCTGAACAAGAAAAATAAACATATTTAAAAAAAGGATTAACATAGTCAGAATAATGGTTCCTACACACTGTACTTGTACTCACCACCATCTATTTAACTAATAAATTTGAAGTCAATATGACAATGGAGACACACAGAAATATGCCCTAAATGTCACTATGGATGGATTGACAAAGTGGCAACAATATGCTCCTCATTTCAGGGGGCAGCATAATAATGGAGTAACAAAATTGCATATAAGCTTATGCTTAGATGGGATGGGATGGGATTTGCCGGCATTTTTTGCCGATACTGTGCAGGGACATTTCTATCATTATAGCACAGGGGCACTTGAGGTGCCCAGGGACTGAACCCAGCCGGTCCATTATACTGACACCTACGAGTCGAGCGCAATGCTGTCCCCTTAGCCCTGAGTGTTAGGAGGGAATCTACTACTACCACCTTTAAAGTCTTTGGTTTGATCCGGCCTCGGTTTGGACCAGCGACCTCCCGATCCATAAGCCAATGCTCTATCAGTTGGCTATTGCGGCCGGCCCTCTTATGCTAAACATAAACAAGCTGTAACTCGACCAGAAATTTGGGAAGAAATTCTAATTAAATGTGTGGAATGTAATCTGCATATACAATATTTTTTAAATAATTTACCATTCCACATTTACACTAAATATAAAGCCTTTAAAGTTACAGAAATGTGATTTTACAGTAAAACCAGTTTATGTTACTTACCTCTAAAAACATGCCTTTATTCTATTTTTTTCATATATTCATAGTGACCAGAAATGAGCCTTCTTCCATGTGAGATGTAGAAGAGAAGACTGTTTTGTAAAAAAGCAATAGTGAGAAACCAAGGCATGTAAGAGAAATTCCATGGAAGTAAGTGAGCAAGAACAGATCAAGACAACTCAAGGAATAAAGGAGTTACCCGAGCAGTTGATCCGGAGATAGAACAGAGCATCGACTGCCATTGTTTATGGGTCCAGACTGGGGCCACAAAAGCGGCAAACAATGATGAGTCATGCCAGAAAAAATCTAAAGTGGACAAGCTTAGGCTGTGATAGATATTTGAGACTTCTTCCATTTGCTGAGATCAATCTGCTGCAAGGATTGATAGCTACAAGAAAGACTGTTTGCTTGAGCATTTGGACTACATGGTAGATACTTTGCCCAAATAGAGATAATAGAACATTAGTTCTCACCTGAAGGAAGAATAAAAAGAGCCCCACCCTGTCAACCACCTCTTGTTACCACACAAGGCTGGGGTGTTGTCCATTGAAGTGAAGCACAGTGATTTATCAGTTGAGAAAGGATAGTAGGGCAAAGGTGACCGCTATCATTTTCAACTGTGTGATGTGTAAGAGAGCGATTCTTTGAACCTCCAGAGCCTTGACAATTCAAGGTTCTATGTACATTGTACAAACTTTGTTGCCTTACATTTGCGATAGCAATATGTGATATGGTGGGCATCATGACATGTATACTCTTCAATATGTGTCATATACAATATCTGGCTATTAATGAGTATTTACCAAGGTTTTAGTACTAAATGCCGAAGCTACTTACTGCTCATTCTGTTAAGAACTGGAGTCTCCATGATGAGCTCCTGGAGGTATATTTTATTCCACTCTTCAATGTTTTGTTCATGTTGTTCCTTTGCATGTAGTTCTTCATATGCTTTTTTGTCCAAATGATGAATATAGAAGTGGTGTACATCTTTCTCTTCATAGTTTAATTGTGACATTATCTGTAAAAGAAGCTGCAAGTTTACATTTCACAACAAACTGTTGTCTTTGGAATGTTAAAGCTAGTTCATGTAAGATATATGTCCAGAACTTAATTACAAGATGTCCGATTTTCATTTTATAAACCATAATGGTTGTCCAGTGGTTCCAGTCACTACTTTTAAACTTCTCAATACTTCACTAGTTGGGGCGAATTTTTACTGAAGGTCTTGTAAACGTTTATGTAAGATCTTCAAGCTGACAGTGGACATTAGACTTTGATCTCCACTTGACTTATAATAGCCTGGATGTGTCAAAATATCAATAACTGAAGTGTGATGTACACTTCCAAAAAATGTATATCAAGTACAAGAGGTTATCCAAATATATGTGGACTCTCTTCACAGAGTGAAATGTTTGAACTGCTAGTGTCATCCTTAGCAAATAATCATATTGCATATAAACTCAAACATACATTTTATACTTGATACCATATGAAGCACAACGCGACAAAACCGGGCGTATGGCATAATGACATAACATTGGGAAATCCACTATTAAAATGATGTCACTTTTACCGAGTATTTTACTACGGCTTGGACTATCGTATTTCATGCTGAATGCTGCTGCCTTGTCAGAAGCAATTACAAACAAGAATGGAGGAGAAACTAGAGGTAAAATTTATTAGTTATATTGTGATTACATAATCTTTGTATTTTACACATATGAGCAGAATCAGATTGAATACAAAGATCTACACATGGGTGAATAAAATTTTGACAGTAAAACAGTTTATACAGGTTTACAGAATAATTATGATGCTTTTTGTCATTCTATCCCAAGTAACCATGTTGAAAATAGAATGTCAACAATTATTTTTTATAAAATCTAGTTTAGATTTTGATGTTCGACAATTAAATCAATTTAAATCAAATAGTTATATTTACTCACTAGAAAAAAGCATGTTCAAAGATATTTCAAACCTGATATACTTTTTGCATATAAAGTAGATAGGTGTCACGTGAACATGTCTATTTATAACTACGCAGGCTAGGTTATTGATTATTATAAAATTATGCACTTTGGGTATACAGAGAGCTTAGTGTTGTTGGTTTGTGGAACGCAATTCGGTTTACATTTATGTATTGACAGGCTTGTTGGTTCGCTGCCAACCACGGCCCCAAATTTTATTTTCTTACTTTTCTTCCAACATAGATGTATGCCTTTTATCTCATTTGATACAAGCCCTGTTTTTAACAAATTAAATGTAACATATTTCTTTCTTGGTAACTGTTTGTTGGGCTTACATAAAAGTGAAACAAAAAACAATAACAATAAAGGTTGTTTGCACACATTTAATATGTAATGACTATTCATGATAAGGCAAAATTAATGTAACACTAAATTACCACTTTAAATTAAATAGCGGAAACCAGTTCGCTGTTTCATACAATTACAGTGCAGGGTCTTAGTTGTATTTAGTCGAGGAACTTACCAGAGACATATCAAGCAATATGTTTATTAAAAATTTATAATGCCCTAAAATTGTTTGTCTGATACCGCTATATTTTATTTAAAAAAAGGAAGAAAACTGTATAACGAAATAATTAATTAACGCTTACATTAATTCAAGCAAATGACTAAATGATAACAAAATAGATCTACTATGCTTGTTTATAGTTATAATGCAACTATGTAAACATGTGATGACTTAATTTTCAGTATATTGTATGTTGTTACTTTTAGGATAAAACAAAAACCGGTATCTATTTGGATACTTAATATGGCGGACAATGACAGGACAAATCAGCATGATCAAGTACCACATTCAAGTACCAGGGACTTGTTTTAATTCTTTCCTTTGACTGATATATTCAGGTTCAGTTTATTGTCACTTATGACATTCCATTTAATGTATTCACAAGCATCAGTTTTAGTTTATTGTCACTTATGACATTTCATTTAATGTATTCACAAGCAAATAATAGACGCCTGTTGCCGAGCTCATAGAGTCACAGACCGTTCAACCATTGAGTTTGAGTTCCGGTCGAAGCAAAAACATTTATATCTGGAGGTGTTCATTTCAACCTACAGTCCACCAAACGATATACCCTTGTATCTTCCTCCACCAGTAAAAACTGGATATTGCGAATACAACACTAATTAAATTGGTGCGAGGTATCTGCACCAAACGAAAAAACAACAACAAAAAAACAACAACATAGGGGATGCCCGTGGTCTAATGGTCTAAAGGTTAGAATCGATGACTTGCTATTCCTCTGACTCTATAATCCGTCACCGCGTGGGTGTGAGTACCGGTCGGGGTAAAAACTTTCATGTGGTCAGGTTTCCAGCTAATCTGCGATGCGCTACTGGTTCAACCCAGACTTGTGCCATAATTTTTCTCCACCTGTAACAGCTGGACGTCGCTATAATGACAACAATTGTGTCACTGCACTGCATTTAACAAAACATACAAAACAAAAGGAAATAGGCATACATGTAGAGTTAAAGCTAATAATCATATATAAATATGCACGTAAATATGTAAAAAAAGAGTCTATTTCTTATTTCAGGCCACAGACGTTATCTTGTGGAGTCCGGTTTTGCCCACCTCAAAATTAAGTACCAAGAAAATGACTTCAAGACTGTTAAGGAGCTAGTTGACACTGTGAAGCAATCCTCACAGGTCAACTCGCCTGTTTTGTATCCCAGGTATAACTGGTGAGATTGGAAGGGTTTCCAACACTTCAAGGTCTTGCCATAAATACAGCATGGCAATGTTTTATGCCGTAAACAATATAAATCAGTGTCAGCATTTAATCATATATAGATTATATTTGAAACAATTGGGTTTATATAAAAGAGCTACTCGTAGCCAAAAGGTTAGATTTACAAACTCATAATGCCTCAACCTGTCACTGCATGGGTTATCGTCCCGGTAAGGGAGAAACCTGTGAGAATGCCTGCTATGCGCCAGTAGTTTCACTTCACAAACTTTTATCTGCGATTTCGTCCACCAAAATTGTTTGGCGGCAAAACACGCAAAACAAAATCATTGATATAATCAGATATGTATTTGTGGCGAGACTTAGACATTAACATAATATTGATTAAAATTGCATTTTCAGACAATGTAAACACTTCAATTTCATGTCTTCAAAAAGCTGGCATTATTATCTTGTGGACCACTCCACATGATATTTTAAATGTTATCAATACACACACCTATTTCTGCAGTTAAATAACAACGTAATTTTAACCATATTAGCTTAAATCTGAATTTAGTTGAGTAAGTTACTCATCTCGATATTATTATCAATGATTTGACGTCAAATTTAAGAAAATTACCTTTAGTATGGGTCATTAAAATTCTTATTACTTCATTAATACAAAATCAATTTAGAAAAATTCTTTTGAACCTGTAATCAGAAATGATAGGCGAATCATGTTTCATTAAAAACGAAAAATTGAAAATTTTGACAATAAGCCCAGTTTTCACGCGTTGTGCGTCATATATATTTTTCCCAAGACTCTAATGTATTTATTGATTTAACCAGTGAACTATGTACAAAAGCAACATCATTTTGGATATAAAATTTTGAATAGTTTAACATAATGAACTTAATAGTTACTCAGATTTTAAATGTGACCATTAAATCCTGTCCAAAATAATAATAAAGCATTTAACAGCAGCGATTACTGATGCCATGGTTGGTTTAAAAAAACCTAAAATTGTAATTTCATAATTTTGATAAGGGTCCCATTACTAACAAAATTTTGAGCAGATTTAAACCAAATGATAGCAAACTCAATATTTTGATAAACAATTATTAAGATCCTTAGATTTACTACACATGAATTTAAAAGTTACAACAACAAGCATTTGATAGTATTGCGGGCAATACAGTAGTCCCCTACCGGTCCCTCAAAAAGCTCTTTAATTATCATACGCTTCTGTTTGTTGCCATTTATAATTAATTTGAGGTTGAAGTCTGTATTTGTATAATTATGGCTTAAAAATGAAGTAATAAACAAGGAAATCTGCAGTAAATGGGGTTCACATAATTTTTTTTAATTCACCTGGCCTGAATAATTGTTAACTTATCATGACATTTATTTATGGCCTCTATTTAAGGTATGAGCACCTTAATGCACTATCATTTAAGGTAAGTGCACCTAAATGCGCTATCCAAAACTTCACGATTTTGCTGCAAGGTCATGCTGTGACCTTGACCTTCAAGGTAGCGACCCAAATGTTGTGCGTGACACGTCATCTCAACGTGGTGATCATTTCTGTGAAATAGTTGTAAAATCCGACTTCAAATAACAAAGTTATGGGCCGGACACGATTTTGCTGCAAGTTCATGCTGTGACCTTGACATTCAAGGTATCAACCCAAATGTTGTTCAGGACACGTCATCTCAATATGGTGATCATTTCTGTGAAATAGTTGTAAAATCTGACTTCAAATAACAAAGTTATGGGGCGGACACAATTTTGCTGCAGGGTCATGCTGTGACCTTGACCTTCAAGGTAGCGACCCAAATCTTGCTCGCGACACGTCATCTCAATATGGTGATCATTTCTGTGAAATAGTTTTAAAATCCGACTTCAAATAAAGAAGTAATGGGCCGGACACGTTTTTGTTTCAAGGTCATGCTGTGACCTTGACCTTCAAGGTAGCGACCCAAATTGTACACATTGTTACCTATTAACATACCAAGTTTCATGCGCCTAGCTTTAATAGATTTTAAGTTATCAAAGGATCCAGATTTTTAGCGGACAGACAGACAGACTGACGGACGGAGGGTAAACCTAAAGTCCCCTCCGGTGTAAACACCGGTAGGGGACTTATAACTGAATCACCAATCAGTTTTAGTATAATATTCCATTTTCGCTTGAAAGAGATTGTACATATTGCTTTATTTCTAACAAAACAGATGAAGAGAAATTTTCAAACATGGAGTATTCATTACGATTGACTGGGTGCCATTCACAGATGCAACACATAATTGATCGATTTTTGGACATAATTTATAATAAAAGAATATGAACTTAGCAACTTTAAAAGTCTGTGTATATGACCTGATTTAGGTACATAATAGGTTTTAAGAAAAGTTCTCATGGTAAAAAATGTGTATGGAGGCAAAATTTAATCATGGGTGAAAAATGTCAAAAGCACAGATATTTTACACAAGTCTGAAATATAATTCAATGTGATCTTTAAAAATGATGTCGTTAAACAATAGATATAAAAGTAAAACATAGTTTAATCTCCAAATATCAACAATTATTATTTAAAATAATTTATCACATGCATTCCCTTGTTTTTCACTCAATACACTTACCACGTGTTTTGTTGTAATACAGCTTTTTGATTGATGAAGTCACTATTTCCCCAAGTATTGTGTAAAAATTTCATAAAATCATATCTTGATGACTAAAGTTATGTGATAAAAAAGTATCTGTCACTCGTTGTTATTTTATTCAAACACTTATAAACCTCCTACAGGAAAAATGATAGTGAGCTTGCCATAGGCTCACTTACTAGTTACTTTTCCTGAACTTGTTAAAAAATGTTTGTATTAAATGACAACTGGTATGTCCTTATATCTTTGCATATCCTATGGACACCGCCATTATTTGACTTTGCCTGTCATACTTTTACAGTACAACACAAAAATAGACTGTGGTAGATTACACTACAGTTAACACTGTTGTCACAAAAAGCTTGTACATATTGAGCAGATCATGCCTTTTTGAGAAAGGTGGGAGCCTAGACATATTTTCTATGTTTTACCAATAGAAAAATCAAATCTGTTAATAACATTTAAACATGATTTTATCATTAAAATAAACGTGTACTGATATAAACACTTTACTTTTTTGTGTTTTTTCGAAAATAACAATCACATCTTGTTTGACTCCCATTCAGTATTAACTTGTGCCCTGTTTTAGATTACTGTTCTTTAAAAGGCCGGCTTGGAAAGTAGACAAATTTCGATTACTGGCAAACATACCTGAATGTTTTTGTTTTTATATTACACATGCTGTTATGTTAAATTTTCAGTATTCCTGTATTCTTTGTTTACTATTTGTTTCACATTACAAGGTTTACCTGTTTAGCAGCCATATCAAAATTGCGGGCAGCAAAGACAGCTGTCATAAGACGTAACAATTTGTACAAAGATTCTTTCCCAAGCAGCAGGCTTACAGACTGATACAGACATGAGTTGTAGTCTCCTGTCGACACAAACGCTGTAAAACCCTTTGGTGTATTGCTGAAAACAAAACATACATTTCATAGATAACATAAAAAAAGCTTTGTGATCTGGATAAGAAAAGGTATAATGTCATAGAAAACAAAAGGGGTCATGACGGCCCTAAGTCGCTCACCTGAGGACACAGGCTTTGAGTAGGCTCTTCTCTAGCGTCAAGTAATTAAGAATTATTTACATTTGAAATATTTGGTGAAGATTGGACCATTAGGGTGGCCACTTGGCATATAACATTTTCTAGAAATTTACCTAGTAACCTACCGAATCCACATGACTTACTTCAAAACATATCAAAGATTTCATACTGGCAAACATTCTGGCCATGTTAAGTGAAGATTGGGCTATAAATTTGGTCTCTAGTGTGTTCACAAGCTTTTGCTGAGATTTGGCCTAGTGACCTACCTTTTGACACCATGTAACCCAATATAATACTCATCTAAGATTTTATGCAGACAAACGTTCTGATCAAGTTCGGTGAAGATTGGGCTATAAATGTGGCCTCTAGTGTGTTCAAAAGCAATTTTCTTAAGATTTAACCTAGCGACCTACTTTTTTGACCCTACGTGACCAAAGAACGAACTCATCCAAGATTTTATGCAGACATAAATTTTGACAAAGTTTAACAAAGACTGGGCCATAAATGTGGCCTCTACTGTGCTCACAAGCTTTTGACCTAGAGACCCACATTTTTTGAAGCAAACACTGTGCTCAGGTGAGCTAAAAACACACTTTAAATGGCCTTGGACATTTATTCTGGTTATAAGAAAGGACATAACATAATAGGAAAATTAGAGAATTACTACACATTTAAAATGTGAAATACAACCAGACAAATCTTCTTTCTTCACACAAGTTGCATTTCGCTGCACAAACCATTTTAACCGCTTTCTATAGGTTTTCTGGGTCAAAATTTGTGACAGTCATGGAGTATCCTCAGCCATAACCAGTTAGTTCTAGGGACTGATGGATTGTTTTGTAACAGTTCTGTGCTGTTTTACTGCAGATATTAGGAAATATTCACCATCTTAAAGGTGTTTGCAAAACTCCATTATTTTGACTCTGCAAAGGGTCTTAATCAAAACATGACAGTAAATTAATTGGCTGTAAATGACTGCCTAGCCTAGTCTGCTTCAATACACATACAAAACAGGTATGATTATCTTATTGAAATATTAGTGTATTCAAATATTGACAACTATATTCTGAATTGTTTAAAAATGGTATCCATATTTTACATGATAATGACACCATGTGTCAATATCCTTCAGGTATTTTAATATACTATTCAATTATCTATATATTATCTTTCATTGATACATGGTCACTTGTTTACAGACAATCATGTGTATCAAAATGATTTTTTTGACGGTGAATAAGCAATCATTACTGATTTCGTTTAGTAATTTTTAAGCATACCATATGTATCTATCAATTGTTTTGTACTCATAACGTAAAATACACTGCATAATCAACAAAACTGCACTAAATTGTATTCACCATCAATGTTTCTTCATATGACAATTTCATGTTTGAAAGTTTTCGACTTAGGGCTCACACCCCTGCGGTATGAAGACGTAACAAAAGAAACAATAGAAAATAAATAACTGGCCTGATGACAATTATTTTATATTTAAATGAATTATGCAGAGAGTACCGGTTATAACCAAACTATTTTACAATACATGTTAGTACATCAGGTATGAAAGTAAAGTCATTGATTTTGGATTGTAAAAATGTTACTGGTTCAGACTTTCAAAAACGTTTTTAATTTAGGGACATTGTACATGCTACAATGTTTTTTTGTAAGTTGAATAAGAACTCTAAGGGATTAAATTGCTTATTTTGTAAAACAATGCACAACAATCTAACAAAGAGCCAATAGAAATCTTAATTTAGATAACAAAAAGTATATTTGTTTAGCATAAAGCCTGATAATACTCCAATGATTGTTGAAACATTGCAGTAAAGTTAGCAAGAATTTATTTCTCTTTTCTTTCCCAATACAATGATCTATGGGAAAACAGAGCCACAAAGTGTAATCAAGCTGCATTTTATGGCCAAAGGAAAGTACATGTGTGTGTTTGCCTGTTAAGGTGTAATTGTTAAAGAAATTAAACCTATTATAAAAACAAAATCAAATTAATATTGCTCAAGGTTTAGAGCTTCAATTTTTTGGTTCAGAGTCAATTTCATATATCCATTAAAAAGATTCAACTTCTGTCTAGATACTATTCATAATTCATTTGCTACATTCTTGAAACAAAACTATTTCTGAAGGAGCAAGTCCCCTGACTACCCTACAATCTATGTGAAAGTCAGTCTTTATCCTGGCTTAGTTGAAAACTTCTTGATCTAGCCTGTGACAGCAAGGGATATTGCATTGCAGTACAGTATATGCTTAAAAAGAAGACACAAGTACATTTAACTGAGCATATGTACTATCAATGCATGTTAAATGGTTAAGCAGGGAAAGCTTCCAACAAAGATAAAATGTTAACAATAGTAAAAATGTGCTCTGAGAACAGTAAGATGTCATGTTTATGATATTGGCATGCTCCCGGACAAGTATGATGATGCATTGCAAACAGCTGTATTTACCCTTTACTTGACATTTAGAAGCTATGTTTTTCTTTTAGTGAGGTAACAAGTACACGTGCATTGCTATGTACAATTTAGTTTACATATACATGTATATCTAGTTTTCTTCTAATTTGAAATGACTGAATAATTTTTTAACAAGCCTCGTCGTAGTTCCGTTCTGTTTTTGATGAACCTGGCTAGTTTTTGAAATTCTGTCAAAAACAGCTTTACAATGCATGCAATTTCGGTTCACAATGCTGACGCTGCATTTTGTTTTGATTAGATACACCTAAAATGTGTGACGAGATACAAAAAATTGCGACGTAGTACACACCTTTAACACTAATGTTTTTATGGCAAAACGTGGAATTCATTTAGTTTGTATATGTATATAATTAAATGTATGCATCTCAAGTGCTTTAAAATGATATGGAAACTAGGGTGTTTTATGTAAATTAACTTTCACATATGTTATAATAAAATTGTAATTTTTAAACACTTTTTTTGTTGTCAAAAGAAGTTTCAGAAAAGCTATGAAAATTGGTATAAAAAGAGAGTAAACCCTACCTGTTCCCTTTGTTTTACATAATAAAGTTTTAAATAAGTGTATGTTAAGTCAAATGTTGGTTGTGTAAATGATAATGAAATTTGTACATTTAATCTTTAACATGTATGCTTTGTTATGACTGACCAAGCTGTGGTATACCTGTAAATCTGTTGGGTGCTTAAAGGGAGTTTATTTGTTGGGTGAAATTCAATACCTTCTCTGACAATTCAACACTTACCAGTACTCTTTTGTAGGGCTGTCTGGCTTACATGGTACAACTTTTCTATCTGGTAACATTTCTTTCGGAAAATCTTTTTCATGAATCAAATTGCAACAACAGTGAAATGTATTCCAACTATGTCCCTCTTCTCGTAATTTTCTAAAGACTTCCAGGCTTATATCCACCTTCTCCTCCTGCAAGTACAACAATCATACAATGACCATTGTATTCAATGACAGCAAACAAAAATAAGATGAAGAAATGTTGTTGTTAACAGTTATCATAATTTCTAAGATGATTTTTTTCAAATGGTGTTTGTACCACTGCCATGTTTTCTTTTACTGTCAATTAAACAGGCACTTTTTTCACTATATCATACAGGTAAGGGTTTAAAGGAGCAATAGTTTCCTACCCTAAACTGTTAAAGTTTTGACAAGAGCCACATAATTTAATTACTTTGGTGACATTTCCTGTAGATAATGTCACTATAATCACTATAATCACCAACAACAGAAGTTGTTTGTAAATTACTGGAAACGTCTATAGAAAGTGACTATTGTAATAATTGTACTGCCAGATTGTAAACCCTTTAAATCATTAACTACAAAATAATAGTCATCAAACAAAATTTAAGGACATCAAACATTTTATGACCGTTTTATTGTTACCCTGGCTTTGGTTTAAAGTTATATCTGCGATATTGTCTTTTTTTGTCCTATTCTCAATATTCATATAGAATGAAAAGACCCCAGCAGCCATGTTTTTTGTTGATTAAATTTCTTTCAACAATTTTAATAAAAGGTTAACCACATGTATCCAAAGGATTCATGGCGCTAGCTTTTCTAGCTTCTGACAAGCAGAATTTCAAAGTTCAACTTTAAAGCCATATACGCATCAGAGCATTAGACCATGTTGTCTAAAGGATAAAAATCTATTAACAATCTAGATAAAGGTCAACACAAGGAATACACATACCAAATGCTCATTTGCTAAATTAGGAAGGGTCTGTTTATAACATTGGGTTGAAATCCAACCATTATGTAAATTTTTTACTTTGATTTTTTTTATATCCCCTGTCATGTAGTGTAAATAATTAAATTGAATAATATTTGATTTCTTTTCTCTTTGAAATAGTAAAAACTTTTGGAAATTTTAGATTAGTTTGCCGAATGGCCTAAAGTGATGCCCTTCATGGTTAAATGTGTGCACATCTCAACTCCCAACTATGGTATATTTGCCAACAACCCATGGATGGTAAAAATTATCTCATAACTATATAACTATATATATGGAAAATGCCTATGCTTTCAGTATTCTAACTGATCAAAATTCTATATATGCCCTATCTGGACTAAGAAGAGATATCATTACAAGAAACGGATGTATAATGCCAGACAGGTGGTGCTCACAAAGTTCATGGTGAACATTTGCTCAGGTGAGCTAAAAATTAAAAGGGTTCATGATGGTTTAAAATCGCTTACCCAAGGACCTACATTTACACCTCTAGTGACCTATATTTTGTCACATGTCACTCATTCTTTAATCACAGTTAAAATCAGGCAGTTATACAAATGTGTTAGGCAATCTTACCGGGCTTCCGGCACGCTGTAATTTGCCATTCAAGTCATCTAAGGTTCTTATGCAAGGTTCTGTAAAGTTTTCAAGAATTTACATCAGTATACTCTTACAAATGAGATCATTTTGTGTTTAATATAAATTGATTAAAGTCTATATATCTGATGAGATTCCTTAATTGTTATAAAGATTCTAAGATGAACAAGAAATTAATGCATTTACACATTCATATATATATAACAGAAACAGAAATGGTAAAATACGTGTACAAATACTACAAAAGAAAATGGAGCCCACAATGATTTATAAAGCAAAACAGCAAAGAAGACATTTTGATCAGCAAGCCTTATATAGATATGTTCAATAGACTAGTTTGATGCTAATTACCCCAGAAATGGTGTCCAGAGTTAGTTAACATCTCCAAACTTGTTAAGACAGTACACTGCAGTGTTTAAGTGTTATACTATTTATCAAATGCTACATATAAAGCTGATGATGTTACAACCATAAATGCCTTTGCTCTTTCTCTAAACTGGAAAAGAACAAAAACTATTTAACATTTACAGTGCTGTTAAAAAGAAATGGGGAATACTTCTCTTTAAGTTGTTATCCACATTCAGACATCTCCATTCATTTATTTTTTGGTCATAACCAAAGTTTTGTACTGATCTTGGTAAAAATACAAAAAATCTATAAAGCTGCACATTTATACCCCCACACATTTATACTTTCAGTCATTTATCTACATGCACTTTATTTTACAACAGTATCACCTTACAGTCAGCCATCAGTTACTTTAAATATAAAACACAGGTAATATTTGAAGCTGTTTAAAATGCATTTGTTTCACTTTACTTAAAGACCCTTGTAATAACCCAAAACAAGCTTTAAATTATGGAGTATGGATAAGAGATAAATGAATTATAGATGTAACAAATGACTACAGAATTGAATAGTTAAATTTGTTGAAACCAATTGTAAGCAAATATTCATGTCTCATCTTTTATTTAAAGGATTATTTAAATAATTATTTATTTATAATGTAGTACCTTGTGTATAGTTAGTTAGTTACCGCACCAAAAGGTAAAGGTCTGTTTTGGCGCTACTTGTTACTTTGTCAACTTTTTTATGACTTCAAAATATAACATTTCTGTTACGAGACATGCCTTTGTGACACCCAACAAATTGATATAATGACCGTGACAGTATAAACACAATTGTTGTCTGTGTGTGACTTGAGCTGTGTTTGTTGCCTGGGAAAGTAGGCAATGACCACAAGGGGCTGAAAACAACCATGAGAGATGAGAATGCATTCGAATGTTGTATGCAAAATGGCTGGAAGAAGGTTCGCTATTTAATAAAAATTCTGCAAGTAACATTAGATGCATTCTTCTCTTTATTATGCCAATCTTGAATGCTTAAATTTAAGGCTGGACTAAGTGAATCAGTTACATTGTATATATATATATTGTATTTATAATCTCATATGTCATGTATATGATTTGCAAATAACTTATAGGTGAGTAGACAGTAAACATTAATGATGGCTTTATGACTGGGCAATGTCAATTAAGTGACAATGGGTTGGCCAATTAATGACAAATTCAAGCTACATGTACCTGTTATTGATGCAAAATACATGGCAAAGTGGTTTTTTAAAAAAAATCCAAAACACAGCATTTTTACAAAAAATACTTTTATTAATTTGGTATATTCATAGCATATTTTTAGAAACCTCAAACTAATGTACAAAACATAATGTCAATTTAACCTATTTAAAACAAAACTACTGTCAGCTTCAAAAAATAAACACAAATGGGATGCTCAGCAGGGAAAGATTTGGTGTTCTCTTTCCAGCAGTATAGTAGATTAAATCAATCACGATTATGTTTTTCTTCCATAAAGTATCTGTCCATGTCCGCTGGCATCTTTATGGACTTGTTGCTTATTGTAGTTTTTCTTTACTTTTTATGCAACCAATGACAAAACTGTTGAAGAAATAGTATGCCATTGCACGCAGTGTTTGATTATCAAGCGTAACATTATTTTTGCACTCATGACATCGTATTGGGTCAATGAAAATGTAGGGATTGTAGTACAATTAAATCAACATTTTGCAACGCTTTAATGTCGTTAACTAAGTAAAAATACTCACATGATATATACAAAAATACCTTATGCCAATCAAGTGAACTACCGTGTATTACTTAACATGATGAAAATATTTACTTAAAATATAAAAGACCAGCTGTAGCATCATGTATTCTAAACTGTATTTCGTTATATGTATCTGCAATTTAATGATACATTTTTAAATGTCGACAATACGACATGTACAACATGCAGACAAATCATAGCAAAATTACCTTTACAATGATACGTGTTGATAACTAGGCTTTAATCGCCACAGCTCCATGGCTATTTTGGTCGGGTTTGTTCCAACAAATGTGTGTAAGAGGGCACTTCAATTTCATGGTTTCTGAAGATGTGCTTTTTCTAGCTAGCTATTTGCGTGTTCAGCATTTACTCATTCTATTCGGAAATGGATAACTTCCACTGACATTTGGACTTGACTAATATGTTTCTGCTTTCTTCTTGCAATTATTTTGTTTTCTGGTTTGTTCACATTTTTTCAAAGTTTTTTTTTTTGTTCTATGTGCATTCCTTTTATTTCTCATATGAACAGAGTGTACATTGTTAAACAGCTCATATTGACGCTTCCTTTTTTCCCCTGTTGCTTTCTCTTTTCTTCCCTTTTAAGTTTATACAACTGCATCCACTAGATGGTGTTATTGCCTGTAGAAAGAAAATACTTCAGGATTAATATTTTGTAATGTTACACGAAATCAGCAGAACTTTCCAGAAACATCCACAGTATGTCTTGCTCAATTACTGTTGTTTGTTTCTGCTAGCCTGACAGACCCTTGTTATTTATATCAATTATCAGGAATTTATGAGTCACATTGGTTGCTTTTGACTGAGTTATTTAATTTCATTTAGGTTGTTAAATATTAAATGAAATTATGTTTCGATTCAAGTTATCTGCAGATTAATAAAAATTGTTGCTGTAAAACATGCATATCTTTCTTCGATGAAGTGAATGAAAAAAACTATTATTATTATTCGCTCATTAGTGATATAATTTAACCAGATAAAAGATCACTGATGGAAGGCAATTTCTTTTTAATTACCTGTGTATTTACGCCTGACACAACTGTTTGCCACAACCCATGCATGGAAATGATGACACTCGATTGGCGAATCTGAAAATAAAGAAACAAAACAAAAGAAAAACATCAAACAACTGAATTGCAATAGACAGACAAAATGTTACAATCATTTCACAAAAATTATATGCATTTAACTAAAACCAACAACTTTTATAAAAATTATATTACTAAAATGAAATTCAAACAAATAACAAAACAGACTTTTTTACATTATCTGACGCCGCCCAAATTAAGTTAATTCACATTATTGCTAGACATAAATTTGTACTTGTACTATTTTAATTATAACTGTATATACCATAAACTATATAATAATGTAAAGTTAAAGTTAAAAAAAATACAAGATCAATACTGGTTTGTTTCTTATATTAATAAACACTACTTTTCGTACTTCCACTGGAAAAAATGTCAATTTTAGAAATAGTGCAAATTTTAGGGGTTTTCACAAATTGGCCAGACACAGATATTCTAAAACTGTAATTTCAGTAAAGCGATAATGTAATTTATATTTATATGTAAATATAGAAGAGAAAAATTACAATTTCTTCATGTGTAAATGAAAACTTACCCATTTCCCATGTATTTGTAAAAATCGTTGCAAATTGGTGCTCCATTAAATTGCACGAAAATGTGACAAATTTCTTTGTCTTACAAAATATTCTGAATTGTTTTCCGGAATTTTGAAATATATTCCGTTGATGAGGTAATCAACAGGTGTGACATCAATCAGCAGAGGGTCATATGTCACATGTACTATGTAACTGGTGACATTTCAATAATAAACAGTCAGCTAATCCTCTGATAATATGTCATTGGATATGTACCGCAAGGATCACAGGTGGCATGCTTTACTTTCATAATACTGATAATGTGTTAAACATTGCTGTCTAATAGTAAATCTTTAAATAATGTTAAACATTTCCAGCAACAAGTTTAAACTAACGTATAAAACAAGCAGACCCTGGAAATAATTATGTGTTTAAATTGTTACTGGTAGTTTGCTCACTAAAATACTTGATTTTGGTAAAGGAAAACTCTTGATGTTGAAAGGATTGAATATACATGAAGATGAGCATATGGATAATGTACCTCTGAAGTGATGGTTTAAATCATTTTATAAAGAAAAGGCATTGGGAAGGATTCCTGGATTCTCATCTCATTCTTGTCACAGCAATTTTATGATACAAAATCAACAAAATCGCAACTATGAATTTCACTATGTATTTAACTTCAGCAGCAGAGCGGAGTAAAGTAAGTGACGTCAAATAGCTGCCTACAAGCAGTCGTTGGCAAATACAAATTAAAGGAATAATGCATAAGTGGTGGAACATTTCAGCAAAATTGTTTAAATGAAAGGAATTTTTAAGGCGATGTTAAATCTTCATTATAGGGGCCTTTTAATGTTTTAAACAAGTACATGTATGTCATTTGAGCGCATTTTACTTAGTGCCATGGATAACCTCTTCATACTCCAGCATTTCATTAGTGCCTTTACATGAACTCTAAGGGAATACACTTTTTTCGATGTGTTCAAGTAATTTTTGTAAATCATTACATGAAAGTTTGAATGGACAGTATTTAAGTTCAGAGTTGTAATCACAGTTTTTCATGTTTAACAATTTTTGCAAACCTTTTGCTTAGCTCTCATATCATTTCATTGTCAGATCATGTTCTTCTCATATATACCTGATATTTCAGAAGCTACTGGAATGCCAAACTTTACTTCTGGTTCATGATTATGTCGCTCAGTTCTACTGATATTGCCATCTGATTTGGAAGATCGATCTGGAAAGAAACAAGTATTAATCTCAGAAAAAGATTGCTTTCAACATTCCAGATATCTATAAGCCATTACATGTCTTTTGATAATTACCATAGGCGATCACACCCTGGAGGTGGTGGACAAATTCACATACCTCGGCACCACCATCTCCAGCAACCTATCCCTGAATGCAGAGCTCAAATTGAGGATAGGCAAAGCAGCAACCGCCATGGCCCGCCTATCGAAGCAGGATCGCATCTCCAACACAGATGTTTTGGCCAAGGCAGGCATGTCAAGCATGTTCGCCACCCTCTCCCAGAGGCGCCTACACGTATGCAGGATGGACGATAGCCACATCCCAAAGGACATCCTGGCGAGGTCGCCACTGGAACACGGCCAATCAGACGACCAGCCCTGCGCTACAAGGATGTCTGCAAGAGGGATCTAAAGTCATGCAACATCAACCCAGCAGATCTCGAAAGAGCAACCTCCGATCGCCCTAGCTGGCATGCAAATGTCAAAACCAGCATCAAGCAGGCTGAGGAGAAGAGAGAGATCCAGCGTGAGAAAAGGAAGAGCCGCAAACAGCAGAGAACCCAGCCTACCACTGCTGCCCGACAGTAACTAACAAGGACCACACTTGCAGCTAGTGCGGCAGAAGCTGCAGCTTCTGCATTGGCTTATTCAGCCAGTCACCGCTGCTGCCCCACAACTAAATAAATACTCAGGTGCAGACTCCATTGTCTCTAGAGAGAGAAGGATGCCAACAACAACAACAATGCTACAATAACATCAAACATTCAATCTGTTCCTTTTGATGAAAATAACAGCAGCTTTTACAATATGAAAACATGATAAAATGCTATGAGTATTGCAAAATACATGTGTATAACAAAATTTGAAAACGCACAAACTAAAAGTATTCACATGCCAGTCAAATGGAAAAGTTGCCCACACAAATACAAATGAGATGAGACATTACATAAAATAAAGCAAACAGTTAAGAACAGTCTGTCAGCAAAAGGACTAACTAGGATGCTTAAACCTGTTTACAAATTTCTAACCTAGTACTTTCTGGGAGTGTTTCTCAAATACATGCAGTGAAAAGAAAACAAATCAGACTGTTTATTGTATTTTCCTCTAGCATCAGAGAAAAAGTTCAAACTAGTTATTCAGTATGCATCAATCTGATGAACTAGACCCAAATCATCTTGGCTCCTACAATTACATATGCTGGGGTGCGATTGGTCAGAATTAAAAAGAGGGGAAAATTTTCGGCAAGGCCCCTTGCGAGGGATGACGGGGCGAAGCTCCCGAAAAAAAGATTTACGAAAGTGGTCTCAAATTCTTTCTGAGACCCCTTCTTCAAAATCCTTAAACCATATTGTATCTTTCTCTTTATTAAAACATGGGCAGTTCAACATACAAATATCATAGCTTTTTATCCATCCTTATTTACTTACCACTAATAAAATGTGTGCTATGGGATTGGGATTTGCTGGCATTTTTGTCGATACTGGGCAGCGACATTTCTATCATTATAGCACACGGGCACTTATGAGGTCCATTATAATGACACAAATGAGCTTTCCCCTTATCCCCGAGCATTAGGAGGGAAGCCACTACTACCAACTACCAAGTCTTTGGTTTGACCTGGCCGGGGTTTGAACCATTGACCTCCTCATCGGCAAGCCGACGCTCTACCACTTGAGCTTTTGTGGCTGCTCTGTGTGCTATGAGAAAAATAAATTTTTCAACATATATATATATATATATATATATATATATATATATATATATATATATATATATATATATATATATATATATATATATATATATATATATATATATATATATATATATATCTTTTTTCAAAATTTCAATAGAATTGACTATTAACATAGTTAATGAGATCTAACACAAAGCCTAGACTTATAAATACCACATAACGTAAGAAATAGTTTTATATCTATACATGAGTGAATTTGTCAAGTTATAAATAAAAAATAAATTAATAAGAATATTTCTCTTAACAATTTCGCATATTTACGTAGAAATTAATATTTGTGGCAAGCAATGATTGACAAAGTTTTTTTGTTTTCTTGGTTTTCGCAATATGCCTTTTAGGGTAAATATTAAGCTTAATAATGTCAAATATAATAAGAATTCAAACAGAGTAAAATCTATCTTTTGTTTTCTAAAACTCTTTAAATACCTTAAAGCTGTTCACTGTAAGTAGAGTTGGGAACATAGGAGATGACAAGAATAAGAAGACAGGGATTACATAAAAGTGTGGTTATATATTTAACAGTGTCATATGAGCAACAAAAAATACTAGTCCATAAGTAAAACAAGAGGGTCATGATGGCCCTTAATCCCTCACTTGAGGACACAGGCTTTTAGTAGGCTCATATCTGGCATCAAGTACTTAAGAGTTATTTACTTTAGAAATCTTTGGTGAAGATAGGACCATTAGTGTGGCCATTGGGTTGATAACATTTTCTAGAATTTCACCTAGTAACATGACCCACTTCAAAACATATGTAAGATTTCATACTTGCAAACATTCTGGCCAAGTTTGGTGAAGTTTGGGCCACCAATGTGGCCTGTAAGTGTTTTCACAAGGCTTTTCTAAAATTTGACTAAGTGACCTACCCCCATGTGACCCAATAATATACTCATCCAAGATTTCATGCAGACAAACAATCTTATCAAGTTTGGTGAAGATTGGGCTATGAATGTGGGCTCTTGTGTGTTCGCAAGCTTTTGACCCAGTGACCTACTTATTGACCCCCCTGTGATCTAGGTATGAACTCATCTAAGATTTCTTGCAGGCAAACATTCTGAACAAGTTTGGTGAGGAGTGGCCTATAAATGTGACCTTTAGTGGGTTCACAAGCTTTTCATATGATTTGACCTAGTGACCTACTTTTTGAAGCCATGTGACCCAGTTACAAACTCCTCCAAGATTAAAAGCAGACAAACATTCTGACCAAGTTTGGTGTAGATTGGGCAATAAATGTGGTCTCTAGTGTGTTCACAAGTTTTTCCTAAAATTTGACCTAGTGACCTATTTTTTGACCCCAGGTGACCCAATAATGAACTAATCCAAGATTTCATGCAGACAAACATTCTGACCAAGTTTGATGAAGATTGGATAAAAATTGTGGCATCTAGTGTGTTCACATGCTATAATGTTGACGACGGACGACTGACGACGGACGTCCGATGAAGTGGTGACAGAAAAGCTCACCTTGAGCACGTTGTGCTCAGGTGAGCTGAACAAATATCCCCATTTCTCTAAACAATCCAGCATATTTACATGGATACGTATTATGTGAAGTCACAATACATATGACTGACAAGAGAGCAAAGGCCAAGCAACAAAGAAGTTTTGGGGATTTCGGAAATTCTTAAGTCCCCAAAAGTTTCATTTCATATAGAATGTAACAGCCAATGAAATTGCACATCACAAATCGTTCATCTTGGTAAGTTAAATCGTGTTTTTGTCTATACTAATTGGTGTTCCTTGCTTGTCGCCTCTGATGAACTTCAACCGATTCCGCAGTGACCGCTTCCCCGCTACCACCCTCCCCACCCCCTTAAAATTTTCTCCTCGAATTTACGCGAATTGCAGAAATGGTCCTTTGCCAAATCCTGGAATTCCGCGGAATAATCACACCCCTGCATACGGATGAACTCCTGCCTGTTGTGACTCGAACCATTAACACCTCAAAGTAAACTTTAACTGAGCCCATGGCTTCCCAAAATTTATATGAAAATCTAATTAGCAAAATGTCAGACCTGGGTCATAGTGTTCTTAAAACCAATAGACGCCTCTCAAATCTACCATCTGTTGCTAAGGTACTTGAGAAATGGACATAAAAGAACATCTTGTATCTTTCATCCCATATCCCAGTACAAGTTTGGCTTTGCCTTGTGTAGCAGCCCCACACATCCATTAGTAGTGACCATTTTATTTGTTATTAAATCCTTTTTTATTTTGAAGGATTAATATCCCACAATCAATTGTTCAATTATCTGAAAATCACAGACACATACATAAACTGAAGGTTTAACAGTATGTCTCTTCCACATCCTTCAAATGGCTGTTGCATAAAATTATCATAGAGAAAATTGCAGCCTAAATGTGTAATATTATTTTATCAATGATTAATAATAATTTAGATAAGACAAGTTATTTAGCTAAAATAAGAAGTGCTACATCTTATGATCTTAAAATATACTTTAAACCTACCTAAATTGTCCAAGTTGAGATGATTTAATTGTTGGTAATCAGCTTCAGTTACAGGAGTTGGATGTTTATCTAAAACAAAACAGTAGACTAATATTTCCGAGAAGCAAACAGCATAATATGATTGTGCTCTAAAATGTTGGTTTTCAGCCCTAACCTTCTTTAGAATACTTACAGCTGCTTTTGCTGTTAAAAGCATGCCACAGACAACTTACATGATACTGCGCTCAGTCACACAAACGCAGCTAGAAAGCTATACCACTACCATTGTTATAAGGCCCTGGGAATCGAGCAAAGCTTCTAAAAGCTAAACAGCTTCCTGTTTTACAAAATGGACTGGTAGAGTTCTTTACTCTATTTTTGTATTTGTGAACTCTTCTTAAATAAAGTTTAAATTGCATAAGAGACCGTTGTTACTTCAGAAACTCAATCTGTTCTTTTGATGAAAGTAATGACAAAGATAGACTGAATTAAAAAAATTCCCAGTATCAAAAAACAAGATCAATGTATTTTTTCTGTCTTGATCAACCAAACCTTGTGAGCTAGATCCATTATCAATGTGGCTCCAAATAAGATGAACTCTTGCCTATTCTACCCAGAATCATCAATGGCTCATTAAATACATCAACTGATGATCAATGCCATCAAAAAGGTCATGTTTTTTCAAAAACATTTGGATGTTAAAGTACCTAATAACTACAGGCCTGTCCCGAATCTACCATTTGATTCAAAGGTTCCACAAACAAGAGGGTCATGACCTGAGGACACAGGCTTTTAGTTACAACAAGGTTGGACTATAGCAATACACTGTTGGAGGCATTCCAAACATTTCTATACTGCATATCAACATACAGCTTCTCAGCTAAAATCACTCCAGTGTTCAACATGGCTAGTTTCCAGACTACATCAAGAGCATGATAGTTACCTGCATAAAACCTATGCTATAATATAAGTAGTAGATAACCTACTTATTAAAGATAACTGAAAGTTAAACCTTTGTTAAAGACTTTCATCCAGTAATTACACTACATCCTTAACATATGTGTGTTTTATGTATTTTTTATGTTTAATATTTTACCTTGCAGTTTTATTGAATATTACAAATAAGAAATAAGTTTCATTACTACATCTGTCTTTAAACTTAACATGTTTGTTTTATAGGTAGGTTTCGTTTAATTAGCTTTTTACCAAGATGATTAAATTGTTATTTTCTTAATTTTTTATTGTGCATAGGTAAAAAGATGTATGTCTAAGGCTTATATTGCACTTCTCATTTTTTTTAAAAAAGAGTGCTATATAAATTTGGCATTATTTTCTTTTTTTTACTGTTTTTCTATTGATCTATTTTCAAAATGTTTGTATTACAAAACCGATTTCATAAACCTTGTCCAAGTATTCCAAAATTTTACTAGTTCTGAAGATCAACATTGTTCTCGTCGTGTTTTTTTTCAAGCTAAGAAAAATCCAAGGAATGGTGAAAAAAGCTAAAATGAATAAAAACATTTAACTAACTATTTCTTCCTAACAAGCATTATTGGACAACTTACTAACAAGCATCATTGTACAACTTACACTTTGAACGGTCTTTGTCACTATCACTCTTTTCTTCTGAACCCTTTCCATCTTTTGTTTTCTCCCATTCTTTTCCATGAGAACAATAATTCTTCTGCAAAGACAAAAATGGTTACAAGAGTGAACCTAATGTAAAAAGAAAAAAAATCTAAAAAATAAAATAAACATCAAGTTGCCCTGAGTCACTTTTATTATGAATGGATTTGCCCCAAAGGAATATTGATGATATAATGTCTATGACCACAGTAACTAGAAACTTATACACCTGCATATTGCTAGGTCACAGTAAAAAGCATGGCATCAATGTGAAGAGCTGTTATTGTTATTTTTAGCAAAGCAGACGTTTTCTTAATAAAGAAAAAAAAGGACAAAAAGATTTTCGACCATCCACTAGTCACAAAACTATGAATCTTTACTGGACCGGTCAAATCAGTAATAAAAACATAATTAACATCACTGACATTTTTAACACATTCACATTTATTGTCCATTGCTATGCCATTAATGATCCTTTCAATGTCATTACTATGCTCAATTATTTTATTAAAATGGAATTAAATGTAAACCAACCATGTTAAAGTGCATAAATATGTTTTGTATTATGGTAAAGCTTGGATGAAAGAATTTAAACTGGAATGCAAATCTACAAGTTTTATGACTAACTACCTGTAATTAATACAATTTTGGGACAGCACCCGTTTTCACTGTTCCTCGCAACTGACCCTTCCTCAGAAGGACCTAATGCCTACCTTAGCAACAGGATTGCACTGTTGCGAAGTTAGACAATGGCCAATATGGTGGTGTTTACACTGATATGTATACAAGTAATATGTATTTTGCTACTGGTATATTACTGCTGAAACATGTACAATCTGAGTAATATATATAAATAATGAAAGGACAATTTTTGCATGGTATTCAAGAGGATATTTGATATAAATCTTCCGTAAAGTTAAACTTTGTGGTTCTTGTTTAAAAAAGACTGGAAATATGTGTATAAACAATGAAATACAGGTACATCTTAAATCAAAAAGTAAACAAGAGGACCATGATGGCCTTATATCGATCACCTGTGTGCTACAGACATTAGGACTAGCAAGGCATATCAACTAAACAGACCAGAATGATGCATATGAAGAATTTTGACAATCAGTTTAAATTATTTCACTTCATGGCCTTATATAGAAAATGGCCACGCTCCACTTATTGCCATGTTTCATTACTGACCAAATTCTTCGTATAATCTTAATACGGGGCCACCAGTGGAACATGTATACCATATTTCTTGTGGTTTTTCTTTAAAGCCATATTTGGAAAAAGGCCACACCCCGGGTGACCATGTTTTTTTTAACAATCTTAAACAGAGCCATCCAAGAAACATGTTTACCTGACTTCAAGGCTCAAGCTATTGTAGCTTTTGACAATACCATTTTCTAAGTTTTCCTATAGAGCCAATTATGGAAAATGGCTATGCCTCTGGTGGCCATGTTTTTTATGGATCAAAATTCAATAGACAATTGTTTCATTCCTATTGCCTGCTTAAGTTTCTGAGAATTTGAGCCAGTGGTTGCAAAAGAGATTTTGTTCCAAGAATGTTGTGCGCAACACCGGATGGTGGGCAATAACAATAGCTCCTCCTGTGCATAAGCTCAGGTAAGCTAAAGTAAAAGGTTACATTAAGCATTGAAAAAAATGCATTCCTAAAACCAGAAGCACCCATAATCCTAAAACTATGACCTGATTAAGTATTTAATGGCTTTAAACAGATCGTGACTGTCACCCAATTGGGCATCATATTCCAATGGATAGAAGTCTGGAAGATTCTTTCAGTAGACAATATAGGAAGAATACAGGGTTCAATGTTTAAATGTAATAACCTGTACATGTGTCAAAATATCATCATAAGTGTCATGATCCAACTTACTTATCAGCATATTCTGATATTTGAGAAAAGGCAGTGAACTTAATGGAGTGTGACCTTTTATGTAGTTATAAACATTTTCTTTCATTATTTATAACTTTTACTAACAATAGTTGATGCTATGGTGTGTGTTTTAATTGGTGTTTATTTTAAGCATTATCTAAAACAACATTTCTTTACTTTTATCTTAAATGTTTTGTTTATATATCCCATTAGCCTTACATAATATACATTTAATCTGAAGTAACTTCATAATCATAAAATATTTCATGACATATTTTCTAGGTGTATACGAGCAAAAGTGCTGACACAAAGACAAACATAATTTGCACATGCAGATCATGGTGACAGATAGCCCAAAACAAACAAGACACATCAGGCTGTTCAGGCATGTTTACAGCCAAGACTGCTTCTGCAAACAGAAATAAAGAATGCACTAATTTGTCATCCAATTATACCTGAATAAAAAAAATCTTATTTGGCAAATTATTTCTAAAATTGTAATTTTCACTGAGGTCACAGCAGTATTGTTGTGTTGTTGTATTAAAGGTGTCAATCAGATATTAGGTGTAGCAGAAAAACAACAACCTTATAATGTTTAATGTAATGAAGCAATTAAATATTGCAGTAATTATATATATATATATATATATATATTTGTACATTTGTACCAAGGAAAAATGAATAAAAGTAAATACCATTCCAACTGTGGTAAATGTTGGGGTTTAGATTTTAGTTAAATTTATAATAAAAAAACCCACTGCAAGCTAAGATAACATCATGTTTCCTTGCGATTATCTAAATTCAAACACAGAACAAACATCAACTAATAAAATAGCGATTTGTAGCAAAAGTAAATATTCAATTGCATATATATATATTTGAGATAGATGGGGGTGTTTTGTCTGCCCTAAAAAATGGTCAGTGAATGCTTTGTCCACCTAGAAAAAATTATCAGTGTGTTTCAGCTAGTTTGGTTTGAGTGATTTTAAAGAAACAACATTACAAAATTTAAAACTTTGTATTTACCTACAGTTTGTAAAATCAAACAGACACCCGCCTTAAAAAATAGCTTCAATTTTTTAAGAAAAGTTGAAAAAATGTTGCATGATAAATTACATCCAATGAATTAGAAGACAGGATGTAAAGAAAAAAAATTACATTATTGTAAACACAGTCTATCTGTTAAATGTTTAATAATTTTAACATATCATGTTGTGAACTAAATTTGATGTCTTAAGCATATTTATTTTCGGCATTACTAAAAACAACAACAAAAACAATAATGACAAACTTCTTTAGAAGCAACCTCCTACTTTTAACAATTAAATGGAAAGTATCTTTAAACAAGTGAAATATCAAGTTAGTTTTAAAAACAGCTTAGCTTAGGAGAACGTCGAATTTTGGTAACATGAGAAAAACTCTATGGCAAAAACTACAGGTGTTGATTATTAGGTGGAATGACCATGTGGTTAACACAAGAAGCCTATCAATCAGTGGACCATATTATGCCATTTATACAAGTCAACTGTATGTCTTTAAAAATAATGCAATATTATTATGTACAAGAACAATATGCGTTATTATTTGTTCATACATTTTGCTATATATTTATTCATAGCGGTATATTTGTGACATTTTCAATATGAATTGAATTAGCTATTAAGAAGAAAATAACAGTAAAATATAAATAAAGGTTTATGCATTTTTCCTGGTAGGAAATGCAATAGCACATCTTAAAGTATATATAAAATATTTACCTCCATGCATCTGGAACTCCATTCTATGGACTCCAGATCACAAGGCTAGTGCTTTGGCCATTACGCTATAGGACCCACAGAATGTTACAGAAGTAAAACATAATAAATCTAAATGAATGACTGTGTGAAAAGTGTTTTGTGTCTATAAATGATAATTGGAAGTAAGCAAGTGTCTTAACTAATTATTTTATCTATAACACACAATTAAAATTTCCACTGGAATGCCAGACAGTCCAGCTTGCCATAGAAGTTCCTGACACTTTCATCCCCATTAAAGAAACCCTGTAAAGTTGCAGTCTAAGTTCTTCTCCAAGTGGTCTGGGTGAGGTGACAGAAACACCCTTATAGGTCTATGGTCTTGTCAATGGTGGCATTGTGTAAGTCGACTTCAGCAGTCAGCAACAGCATAAGAAATGTTCTGTCGCAGGTTCTTGTAAAGACATTTATCTACGATTGCAGTGAAAATCACCTTATATGTAGATTGTTTCTAAGATGGGAGGACGGCACAAACTACTGTTGTATGTTTAGTATCTACATGTACAAATGGTTGGTAAACTGTTGTGGCACAGTTGAGTGCATACCATCTACAAACCATAAATTGGTATCTGCATCATAAAGAAGTCCAATGTCACTGGCAAACACAATGACTGTCTGTTTTACTGTGACTGTAAATAAGAAATGACATACCACCTGATTGAATGAATTTTAAAGGTGGTATCCGACAGTTTGGACCAAAAATATTTTCTTTAAACAATATAGTAAACCTTTTTATCAGAATAGATCTCGCAAAATGTTGTTTATTGATGTCCTACACCTGTCTGAAAAGTGAACCATAATGCCACAATCGTCATTACAAACACGTATTTCCTATCTGAGTCAGGCTGCACAGTTATATATTTTTAAACCAAGAGAACCATGTGACCACTAACATTTTAGTTCATCTACATCATTCACTGTGAGGTTGTTGTCTATTTTTAGCAGGAATTCCTATTATTCATATTTACTGATATTGTTACATACATAAGATGTAGGCAAACTGTCGGCTCACACCTTTAAGGGCTATGGGATATCTTTGACAGATGTTGGATCTAATGGAGTGTTCCTTTTCTTTGATGCCAAACCATCTGCTTTAAACTTACCTTATTACCCTGTTTGCACATATCTTGACCTCACATAGGGCATGCTTGTCTGTAATTATCTGTTCTAGCTGTCCAAGACTCGCTACAACGTTTGTCTTTAGTTTCACAATGACCTTCTTGGCTTAAGTATACAGAGTGTAGGACAAAACACCCTTGAAGAAACACCATCTGCCTTTTTTGTCAAAGTGGAAAACACAAAACCCATGTATTTTTCTAGGTAGAAAAAAAACATCTTAGATACTTTTTTCTTGGTGAACAAAACCTCTTTCATATTTTTTAAGTAGAAACAAACCACCCCAAGATTAGTTTTCAAAGGCAGAGAAAACACACCTTCCAATTGCAATTGGGTAATTTTGCTGCAAATCAATGTTTTATTAAATCATATTTTGTTCCAAATTCATAAAGTAAAAAATCGTAAGGAAAAGCTGATGCTAATTAAGCTTGCACTGGGTTGTCTTATCATTAAATTAACTAAAATCTAAACCCAACATATGCCATATATTTAATTTTCTACGAAAGAACAGAACAGAGTTTATACAATTATAACTGCAATCGCCAATGTTTAACAAATTAATTTTCATATGTTGTTTGTTCTACTACACAGAGTATCAGCTTGGCAACTTTACTAACAAACTGTTTATAAAGTTCATAATTTTAAATGGTATAAAAATAACAACTATGGCACTGTCTTACTCAGTGAAAATTATAGTTTTATGGGTAACTGGTCATTTGAGGGCTTTTTGATATAGGTATAAATGCTGTGTTTAGTGTTGTTAAGTTTTGAAATATTTATACATATTTAATTCTATGATTGTAAATATCTATTGATATACATTATTACGATAAATATGCAAAACAATGATCATCTGTTCCACTATAAACAAGGATACTACCTATTGTTATTAATAATTATATATGAAACAAGTTTTAGTCCTAATGTGAGAGGCAAAATACATATAGGAGATTTTGTCATTCATTGTATATTTCAGATAGAAGATTATCATGATGAAAAAGTTTGATAATGAGTCTTTTTACATGGGACTTGTCCATCACAACTCCCCATAAATTATAATAAATAAGTTTTAGTGTCATTGTTTCTAGATTGATCTATCTGTTCAGGTAGAAATATTGATAGATTTTAGGGTGATTAGATCATTTGATCAAACATCTTGTAAATTCCAAACATTATGGCAAAATATGCTTCATTTCTTCCAGTTATCAGCTGTGTTAAGCAAATTTTGTATAAAACACAATTTTAGACTATCCTTAAGGCAGCACTTTTTTTTATTTAGTTTTCTAGAGTCTAGACAGGGATTCAAACTTAGTATAATAAAACAAACAAAACTTTATGAAAATGTGGTATATGGTACTACAGACAATAAGCTGTTCTTTACAATTAGTGGGAAAGACAAGTAAATTAATTAAATCAAATTTCGATACCACATCAGTGTGAAATAACAGATTGATAGAAGTTAATTAGAGCCTTACAGAGACATATTTTGTCCTGGTGTATTCACATAGCACCTATCGATAAATATCACTGTATTGTGAGCCAATAAAACATAATATTTATTGTTTCATTGTATAAGTAAAAAGAATGAATAAATCTTTAAATTTACTATTTTGTCATAGACTGATAAAATAGACACAGAAAAGGTATGTGCATCCTTAAGCTGTTACCAGTGTATATAGACAGACTAACCTGCACTCATTCATCTGGGATGAAGTATATTATGTTGTTAGCAAGGCAGGTGCAATATACATTGGAATGATCTGTGTTGAGTCATGACGCTGAAAATCTACAAACTATGCATTGGTTTGAGCTAATTTTTGTATCAAACTAAAGCTGAACTGTTTAAGAATAATCTTGTTTAATTACTTTAGTAGTTTACTTACATTCTCTGAACAATAATGCTCCTCTCTATGTATTACTTGCATAACAACATTAAACTTACCAAAGAAGAAAACAACATAAGATCTACTTACATATATCACCACTTGCTTTCCAATATACTGACTGTTTGTATCTGTAAAAAGGAATAATGAAAATAGTAAACAAACTGTTAATTGTACAACCTTAGTTCCAGATACAGGTGAACTTGGATTCCGCGGTTTAAGCTGCCCCAAGGAAGGTTTTGAAATAACTAGAATTACCGTATGTCAAATGACACAGAAAAGATTTGACAATTTTTTGTATCAAGTAAAGAGTGTGAAAGTTTACAGCCTTTCCAGAAATTGGAAATACTGAATAGAGGTGTGATTAAATAAAATGTATTTTATATTTATCTAACAAAACACTAAGCTTTTGTTTAACACTCTTAAAATATCTTCATATTTAAACTGACATTCATATCTCACTCACAAAAGTTACATGTATTTTGTATCAACCATGTTTGTAGACATCTTTATAAATCTTTTATTCAGACAAATTTTCTTGCCAAGTCCTGTGAATATTTGGCAAAGAAAATCAGATCTCACATGACATATTTAAACTCAACCAGTCCTTTATATAGACTATTCTATTCTAATGGTTATTGGGACAAACATATGGTATATAAAGTAGGAAAGATCTTTTACTACATGTTGAACTAATGCTATGAGTCCATGTGGCCCAGTTTTAATTAAAATAATAATCAGCTAATTTTTTTTTGAAGATCAAGGCAATAAAATAAATTAACAAAAGATGTCAGTGTTAGAATTACAGCAAAGTAACTTCTGTAGTTTTCATTTTTTTATTGCAATAATTTACCAAGTGACCTATGTTATGACCCCAAATGTCAAAGTTTCAAATTGAATATTGCTTTCTTGAAGAAAAATTTAACTAATTAAAGTATTTTGCTTTTAAGGGTTTTATTCTTTATTTCACAAAGGGATCTTATTTTTTACAACTGTGAAGTTTAGAAATCACAAATAGAAAAAAATGGATCCACAATATGGCTGCAAGCATAAAAGTTTTTTTCCAAACTAACAGAGCAAACAGATCAACAGTGTGATTCCAGTATACACACCAAACTTTGTAGGGGTATAGTAATGGGATAATATGTAAATTGTGTTCCTCATTCATTGACATTTATGTCTATCATAGATAGTTTGTTGTGAATACTGAACATAAAATTCATATGAACTGAGGACATAGGCTTTTAGCAGGCACACATCTGGCATCAAGTAATTAATAGTTATTTACTTTAGAAATCTTTGCTTAAGATTGGACCATTAGTGTGGCCACAGGGCTGATAACAATTTCTAGAATTTTATGTAGTGACCTTCTGAATTCACATGACCCACGTCAAAACAAAACAAAACAAAGTATTTCATACTGGCAAACATTCAGGCCAAGTTTAGTGAGTATTGGGCCATGAATGTTCCCTGGAAGTGTTTTCACAAGGTTTTTCTAATTTCTAAAAATTTGACCTAGTGACCTGTATTTTGACCCCCCCCCCCCCCCCGACAAACTGACCTAAGATTTTTTGCAGGCAAATATTCTGGCCATGTTTAGTGAAGATTGGGCAATTAGGGTGGTCTCTAGTGTATTCACAATGTTTTCTAAGGTTTGACCTAGTGACCTACTTTTTGAACAACATGACCCAATAACGAACTCATCCAATATTTCATGCAGACAAATGTTTTGCATAAGTCTAGTGAAGATTGGGCTATAAATGTGGCCTCTAGTGTGTTCACAAGCTTTATCTAAGATTTAACCTTGTGACCCACCTTTTGACCCACTTGTGAACTCATCTAGGATTTCATGCAGACAAACATTCCATCCAAGCTTGGTGACAATTGGGCTATAAATGTGGTCGCTAGTGTGTTCACAAGCTCTTTTTTTAAAGATTTGACCTAGTGACCAACCTTTTGACCCCACATGACCCAGTTGTGAACTCTAACAGGATTCTCTAACATTCCAACCAAGCTTGGTGAAAATTATGCTAAAAATGGGGCCTCTAGTTTGTTCACAAGCTTTTTCCTAAGTTTTGACCAAGTGACCAACTTTTTGACCTCACATGACCCAGTTATGAACTCATCCGAGATACCATGCAGAGGAACATTCTTATCAAGTTTGGTGAAGATTGGACCATACATGGGGCCACTAGTGTGTTCACAAGCTTTTTAAAAGATTTGACATAGTGACCTACTTTTTGACCCCACGTGACCCAGTTACGCAAAATCGTACAGTATGTTTTGCAGTGACCTTCTTTTTGACCCAAAGTGATCTAATAACGAACTCATATGCTATATGCAGATAAACATTCTGACCAAGTTTAACAAAGATTGGGCCAAAATTGAGGCCTCTAGTGTGTTCACAAGTTTTTTTCAAAGATTTGACCTAGTGACCTACTTTTTGACCCCACGTGAGGACCACATAGAAATGTATTGTATGCAGGAATTATCATTATTTTTAAAATCTTTTTTCAACTCATTCAGCATAACTTCTAATTCAAGATGTTACAACGTAGTAAATATTGTTTCATAATTGAAATTAAAAATACAATTATCAAAATATTTTGTTGCCATTGCAAAGAAAAATATATTAAGAATTTTCTTTAAACTATACTGGGACTGAGAATAGTACACGTGTGCATTTACAGCCCCGAACCTTGAGTACAAGTGTAAACTAAAACATAATAAATGGGGTCTCAATAGCTTTATTTTATATATCTTATTTATTTATCCATAAAAATACATTAAAATATATAAAGTTTAACAAAGGCTTTATGCAATGTCTACTGACATTGTTTATGCCTGAATGGCTGCATCTGTAATGAAGACACAATAAATATATATAATCAATTTTATAGCTAATTTTAGAAAAAAACAGATACTTTTGTAAAAATACATGCTTTGTGAGTCACCAGAGCATCATTATCAGCTGTCAATGCAAGGATCTTCTATAATTATAAAACAAATGTACTTTAACAAGCGGGTAGAGTATCAGCAAATGTACTACACATTTCTACTAGTGCCACTAGTGCCAGACAACACTGTGGACACATCACATTTTTTATATAGTGACAAGATCGTTACAAAGCAACAGGTTATTTAATTACTACAAAATGGATATTAACTACATTCAGTACTCTCCTACAACATAAAATATGAGTTAAATTCAGTTAACAGCTTTCAAAATCACTTATTGTCAGAGTGCAGCAAGTTTCAAAACAAAATAACATTAATGATGTGTGAGCTTTTTGGTATGTAACTCATTAGTATTCTTACTGAAAGAATAACATCACTTGCTTACATGAAAGAAAAGAGCTTTATATGTTGACTTGAGCAAGGATATTTAATAAACATTAATTTTTAATGAGGGGTCCAATGTTCTATAGTATTAAAATGTTTAGGACAGTGCCTAAAAAGCTGTTCTATACTATACTATAGAATACAACATTTCTAACTTGCAGTGACAGTAATGTACTGATGATATTATATATTAAAAACACTATTGCTTACAACAGTTATACAATGCATGGCATGGGTTGATAAAAAAAACTGTGTTCATCATCAGTTTTGAAACTACACCTGACACATCATGTAATATAAACAAGTGGTACTTTTTTGTGATGGTTATCATAAGCTTTAATAAGCTCTACAGAAACACTTTCAATTGTAGAATGATATTGGTTTGTCAGAATCACTGAATCATTTCTAGGAGATGTAGAACAGGCCTGCGTCCCCCATTGTATCTCCCAACACAAACTAAAAACCAAAAAAGATTGTTTTATCCTTGGATTATTATTTTTCATTTTGCATCATTTTTCTAGAGAAGATGTTTGTCTTTTCATAAGATGTTGCCAGCAAATCTGGTCCCCGTGTCCAGAGTTAATAGACAGAGTAGTGAAGGTAGTCATAGTGTCATGTCATTCTCAGGCTTCCCCGTCTATACTCTCTGACTACCTGAAGGTGCTGTACACATATTTTTTCATTTTCTTAGAGAAGTTAATAAGACACATAACTTAAATAACAAAGATATATCGCTACATGTTTTCCAGCATTAATCTGCTTACCACTCCTAATATACCGTGCATATATGGTGTATTATCCCATCTTTGGACCATTTTGATTTTGTGTAAATTATGAAACCCTTAACAAATTCATTATACACCATCTACATGTCACCCAACAAGCATTCCAAAATTACCATTTATGATCGTTTTAAGTGGCCTTTTTTCTTGATGATCATCAGTATTGTCATCACGACTGCCAACTAGAGGATCTGTAAAAGTCAACAGTATATCAAATCATCAGATAACAGTACCACCTATCAGAGGCATACGCTTCAGACTTGTCACTGTTACCAAAAATGTAGTTTATGTTAGAAATCTTACAGCACCGTGGACTTAATGGCAACTATCTCCTGTTCATCTTAGATATATGTAGATGCTGGCATTTGCTTTAAGGCATGCTCAACATGTGAATATCACATGTGAATATAACAGATAGAACATGAAAATGCAAAGCGAAGATAGTTTCATAGCTTTTACATGTACTTTAGTTATTTAAAATAAACTAAATACTTTAATAACCAGTAAATATTCCCCTTTTTTATGTAAAACTGACATATTCCCAATGTAGATGCTTTATGTTTGTTGTATTTTCATTACATTGTCATAATAAAAAAAAACACATACAGAAAGTGCAATGTTTGAGCTCCTTAAACCTGGTTTTAGTAACCAAGTCCTTCCATTTGATTTTAAGGATGCTAAGACTAGAGCGGTATCTGTTCAGTTTTGTATCGTGGTTTTAAGTCTCAACTCAGTGTTTCAATGTCATTAAACTATAATGTTCATGCAATTTCAAATTGTAATTTATGTTGAAATTCTCATAAGTTCTTGTCATATTTTAACTAATAGTAATGATTTCATAGCATGGCTACACGTAGGTGCCAGTATATGGAGAAATAGAAGTTAGTATATTAGAAAAGTGACCCTTGGAGGTGTGACATTGCCCAGTAAATGAAGAACCTAACAGCAGGTTTGATACACCACTTTATCCATTAAACATGTCTGAATAATGTAACTCAAATGCACACCCTAACAAACAAAACAACAGACTCCAATCTTAAAGACACATGAATCACAGAACATTACCTTCTGCTTGGTTAGGTTGATCAGCGTGTTCAAGGTGTATTTCTTCCGATAAAAGTGGAGATGACTTAGCTCTGTCTCCACTGTCATCTGTGGTGTTTGTAAAGAGTAAAACAACATAATATTAAAGTAATCCTTCATCGATATGTGTACTTAACTATTATACATTAAACGTTTTACTAGCTGCTACTAACTAGAAATCTTGTTTTTGAAACATTGTACTCCTCCACAAGAGAGCCTAAGGCTACATAAAACTTGGTGGATTTACCATAAAAGCCAATTTTTTGTAAAGGCAAGCAATACAGACCATATTTTAGGTGTTTGCTGATGCCCCACTCAAGTCTTTAAACAAACAGATCTCATGCATTACAAGTAGCAACTCCAAGTGTATATATTCAGGGTTTGAACTTCCTCAAGAGCTAGACCAGTCAATTCATAAAAGGCCTTTTTGACCTTATTGGTTTAGCATGCCCTTGTTGTTTTTATGTGAAAGTAAAACCTCTTCCAGAACATTTGATTGAGTTGCAGACAAGAGATGGATTTTCTTCACCTTGAATGCTTACTTGATTTTTTCTAGAACCTGTCCCTTTCCAGCTATCAGCCACCTTGACTTCTTCTGACTCAAATATCCAAACTCACTTTCTTTTCTAAATTTCTAAGCACCACCTTGTTTGAATGTGAGTTTTTCAGATGGCAAGTTCAAGTCATTCCTTAAGCTTCTATTTACTGGCCTTCTCAGCTTTCTCTTTCTTACCTTGTCAGCAATAACAATGACTCTGGTATCAATAATTCAGCATAGCATATGATTTTCCTTCCTGGTGATAAAAAGGCTTCTTAATATCCATCTGTATGATGTCATTCGCCTTTTATTCTCTAAAATCAATGTCCAAGCCTTATTCTTTAGAGGTGGTGATATGGACTGCAGAAGTGGAGAACGCATACAATTCCTTCCATCCATATAGGATGCAAATGATAATAGCAGCATCTGCCCCACTCGTAATGTCAATCATGCCTCCTAGATAGCAGAAACTACTTGCCAAACATTGTGCAATCCCAGTCAACTCTTTGTTGTTGCCCAATGTGATTGGTGTCACTGCTTGACCCATACATGCTTTGCAAATACATTGAATACCATAACAGTGATATTTGCTGCATCATTTATAGGTCCATTATTTGCAGCTTGAACAAATGAAAGAGATGGTACAGCATGACTGCACAGGGGTATTCACTAGTAGAATTGACTACCTACACAAAAAAGGGACAATACATTTAAGTGCTTATTTACTGTGTTGATATATTAATCAAATGGCTAATTAGCGACAGGTTTGAAAAGTTCACTGGCCTGTCACAAGTTCACAAAACTATTACCCCATGCTTTCGACAGGTATATCAGATGTCCTTATGTAATGTTTTAATCTGTGTGTAGATGATGGTCAAATAAAAGACAATTGTTATTTAGCTTCTATGGACTTATAAAGAAGAAAGATGCTTATTTACCTATTCATATATCTTTTGCAATGTCAATACTAGAAATACAAGTAAGACCATATCAGCCCCAATTTCCACTTTATACCATATATTTTACACATGAAATGTCAACAAAAATGAATGCGTGCATCCACATTTAGCTGACACTTATGAGAAAATTTAAAAATACAGTACTTAAACAAAGAAAATAAATTTCATTCCAAGAAAAGATGTCTATTTTGTGCATTTTCTTGACATAAAAAGCAACAATATGAGAGCCTTAAGTGTGCATTAAAAGCACAAATCTACTTACATATACAATGTATACATCAAATTCCAACAATAGGTCATTTGCAATTAATAATAACAATTAAAGTGTCAGTTTATAAAGTAAGAATTCATTGCTTATAATGTAACATCCACCGCTAACAATTGTCTAACTCATCCAACCTCGGCCTAGCCATCACAAACAAGGCTAAAATGCTTGTGTGTCAAATAGCTGAGGGAAGGTCAAGTAGTCCTGGTGAGACCTTACAGAGGCTAATATGAGTTGTTTGACTGTGTTTTAACTGTTAGTTCTTTGCTGCAGATGCATCAATGTTATCCATCCATAGGTGCCGTCTTACCTCTGGTTCAATGTCATCAGAATGTGGTCATCTGCATAGATAATCTCCCATGGGAGACCCTCTCATGTTAATCTAGATATGAAGTCTATTACAGTGGCAAATAGTAAAGATCCCTTATGGACTTCAACCATAACAGAGAAGCTTTTGTTCAAGACAGACATTGGTCTTACTGCAGTGTTTGGATCAGCATACAATGTTATAGACCACAGATTTGCCAAAAGAATTCTGATAATGCCACAGGGAACTCTTGCACTGTCACATCAGGTCTAGGGACTTTATTGGTGCACTTCCAATGATACAATCCCAGATTTCCTTCATCATGAGCTTGTCCATAGTTATACGAAACATTCTGTTCTTCCCGAAACATAATCTGTCTATTTCTGTTAATTTTTCCAACTAGTCTCCATGTAACATCCTGAAATTCCTTTGTCCTTTGTTTAGCAATTCTAAAGAAAGAATGTTGTCCATGTTCAAAGTTAAGTTCTATAGACAGTAACTCACATTTGCTTCGTTTTGAAACCTACACAGCTTTTCTGGTTATTTTCTTTGCAAATTCAAAGGCATGATGACTTCCACCATGATGTTTCCATTTAGTGCTGGATTCCACATTTTATTTTTGCTTAACTATCTCTGCCATTCTATCAGTTCACCACCAAGCTATTTTGTTATTCCTTTCTTCTTCTTCTTGGCCTTCCACACACACCTTCAGCTGTATCCAGTCATGTTTTTTTTATAAATAATCCCATCTTCCTTCTAGACTTGTCTCAGTGATAACTGTTTCTTTATCTTCTATTACAGTGAACAAAAAGTCGAATGCTTTTATTGCATTTTGATATTTTGTTTTATTTTGTTTATTTACAGACAACATTTAGGGAGACAATGTAATCAAAGCTACAGTTTACAAGCATTTTAGTCATTTTTTTCACTTATACTAATAGGTAATGCAATTGTTCTTAAAGGACACCTATCATCAGAAAGTCAAGTTTTTAACAGTTCCCAAAACCCATAAAATGAAAAGATTTTGTAATGAAATAAAATCAATATTGAAAACAAATAATGACTCTGCCAAAATTTCAGCTGCCCTTTTATAATGGGTTCCACTATTGATAATAAATAAATATTTTAAGTATAAAATTACAAGCAATGGACATTACAAATAATTAAATGATGCAGAGAAGTGGGTCATGATAATACTCCATTTTTTTTAATCAAAAAGCGAGGCTGTAAAAGATAAAAACAGTGAGGTTTAAATCAAAAGCCTCGAGTCAAAAGGACAAGCACATAACCACTTGACTTCCCAGACTGATGCAACATTTCTGCCATTCATAAATAGTTTTCCTTTAGTCAATCAGAAAATTTCAACCATTTTTGTCATCAAAAACTGTAACCAGATTTTGAAAATTAAAAGATACAAGACAAATATTTAGAAAGTTTAAAAGTGATCAAGCATGATGTTTAATTGAGTAATTATGGAAGTATAAGTTTTTCTTTCAATTCTTCTTTTGTGGTTAGTTAGGCAGACAGGACATTTAAAGGGCATCATTTGTGGATTCTTTCTCAGTCCTGTTAGAAACAGCTGCTTAAAGCAAGCCGTTTTTTTAAATTAATCACAGCGACCAATTATGATCATTATAGCCACGTTTATCTATTTTTGGTGGAGGAAGAACCCAAACAAATGTTAAGGTAGAACCACTGGGGCACCGCAGGTCAGCTAGAAGACCATCCCACATTAAGTCCTTCACCCAAAATAGGATGCAAGTGGTAACAGGTTAAGTGGTCAGAGGAATTACAAGTCGGAGACTCTACCACGACGCCACGGGTTTCCCCCCATAAGCTGTAGCAGCATGCTGAAAATTTTGTTTTATTTGACTTTTGGTATCGATTTCTTGATATGATTTATTTAAAATGATGTGATATGTTCTTTAAATGAAGCACATTGTCGCAGGTTTGATCCACCAACTTCTGCCTGTCTTTAAAATTGCTCTCTGCTTATGATGGTATCATATACTGATACTGATATGTCAGTGGACCGTAAACTTATCGCATAAACAATAAATGCTCATCTAAAAGAAGTCATGACAATAAAAAACAACTTTACCTGTTATTGTGTTGGGTTGATCATTATCAGAATGTACTTCATGTAAAGAGTGATCAACTGAAGATTGTCTACCATGTGGAAAGCCTGAAGGAACAACATGACATAAACCTAATGTTTATTTCATATTGAAATTTGAACAATGAGTAATTAATCATTTGACATTAACATTTTTCCCTGACTTGTTTTCAACACAAAGCATTAGGATGACCTGTTTTAGGAACAATGCTGTAGGGATACACATTTTAATAGTAAGCCTAAAATGTGTCATCTGTATTTAAATGTTCTGATTACATCATAAATATATAATTATAAATAAAACATTACATAAGGTACTGTGTATAAAATTACAAACTGTTTGTACCTTTCTGTAGGAAACAAAACATTTGCCATCTGAAAAGGGTAACAAAAGGGTAACAATTTACAAAAGGGGGCACATGTCTTTGCTAGATTAGATGGGTACAAATGTATAAACAATATACACATATGTAGTAAGTGTATTTATAAAGGGATGGTAACACTTAATACCTGATGTAAATGTGGTGGAAAAATATAAAAAAATGCTTTCGAAATGCTTTAGTCATCCCACAACCTGTATATTGGCTGTCATTTTAGTCAAAAGATAATGTGTTTTGATGATATTTTACATTAATGTACCTTTATTGTTTAAAAAAACAGGCATTTTAATTATCTTAACCTGTCCCAGGATCCAATGTCATACAAAAGTGATAGAAGTCTAATGTGATGGGAACAAAAATGGCATAGACAGTGAAACTTATCAAAATGATAGTTTTCCCAAATAAATGATCCTTTTATTGATTTTTCTGAGGTATATATGGTCAAGCAAGCATTATTCTCCATGGTTACACCTTATTGTAATAGTTAAGTTAAATGTGGATAGATTCCATGACAACAGTATTTTCCATTTTTGTACTATCTTTTTTGAACAGGTCAGCATCATGTTCTAAAAAACAATCTCACAACATAACTGTGAGTTCTTTTATAGCTCTTTTCATGTATGGCTATGGGGGTCAATAATAACTGAGTCATGGTGCATGTTTCCAAATTTACAGTAGAATAGAACAAACGTATTTAGTGGCATCTAGCCAAAAGAGTCCTGCAAAATGACAAAAGGCAATACTGACGTTACAACATAAAGAATGCGAGAAGATGGCAGCACAGTTTGTGATGTTTACATATCAATGTGTTTATAGAGGTTGCTAAGCACAAATGTTTATTAGATGATAACAGTTCTCGATAAACAAAACAGAATTCGTTACAGACCCTGTTTACTTATTGGACATGACTACTTGTCCAATGCTTAAAAAGAGTTCACATTTTTGAGTAGTGAAGTGATTATTTAAGGCATTGTTTATTTAGAAAAATTGAATTAAAATCACATACAAAACTGCGTCATTGGTAACAGGTATGATGCAACAATGTCATTTTCTTGTATGACGTCATTAAATTATCCTTATTATTTATCGACGCTTGTGCTGTTTTATTTCAAACTACTCTCTCATTTGACTCCATGAAGACAAGCTAGTGGTTATCAATCTGAGGCCTTTAAAACAATTAGTTAAATAATTGAGAGTAATGAAAATGCAACCTTAACAATAAGTGACTTAGTAAAGACTATGTCAGAAATATGTGGTGACTTACTATTCAGCTTAACATATAAAACGAAAAATCCTAGATCATTTTAGAGAGTCAGTAATTGTGGGCAGCATGGGTGGAAAAAATGATGTTGTGTGCTTGAGACATAGCATGTATTAAATTGTACATTATTTCTATGCAAGTTCAATTGATATGTCTGAAGCGGAAAATAAAAATTAAAAAAAAACTGCTGCAAAACTGAATTAGACATCAATGAGATAGTCCTAAAAAACAACTACCCTTCCTTCAATGATATTTCATCAACAGATTTAAACCTCGACATCTTACCAAACAGTCTGAAAGCTTTCATTGGAAATTTGCTTATTTGCTTTCTGAAATGAAAACAGCAGCAATTGGACAATGCATTCTGCAATCATGTCATCTACTTCAGTTAGGACTTGGGCTTCAGTTACATCACCATTTTGGCTCCCATTTCTCAATGCCACATTGAACATTTTAGTGAAGGGTATGTCTGGCAAGGAGATAGACAAATTCAACCTTCATTGCAAGAAGTAACCACGAGCGACAAATTACATGTCAAAGTGTTAGGTGTGGGCGGTCATATTGATACCCTGCTACTTTTTCAATGACAGATTGCAGCTGTGTATAGATTTCTTGATGAAATACTAGAGATTTTCCACTACTTTCCACTATGATCTTGTTGGTGTGCCAGCTCCACTGTCTAATTGTACTTTCTTACGAAGAGAACACAGAAAGCAGCAATTGCTGATGCTTTGTGGAAAGAAGGGGTTAATGTGCATGCATTGCATTCAAAACAACAAAAAAGCATTATTGTTGACAGGGGAACTATCATTCCCTGGTTAAAAGACAGAGCATACAGTGAACTCTGTGAAAATTATTCTCAGCGACTTTGTCGGCACTTTCTTTCTGACAAAAACATAACATCCACCACAACTGCCAATGTTTTTGATGTTACTCACCTGGACCAAGTAGAAAAGATATCACTCATATCATTCGCAAGTCCAAAGGCTGAGTCAGTGCAAAGGTTAAATTTACTTCTGAGACATAATGTACAATAAATAAAGACATTTCCCTATGCAGCATTTTGAATAAGCAAAACTAACTTCATACTCATCCTTGGTGAGCACCTGGCAAATTGTTTTGCAGTGTATCAAGTAGAAGGGGATGCTTATCTTTTGATTGTTTAGACTGCTGTTGACATGATCAAATCCAGGGCAGTTAACGTTTTTGATGAAGGCACAGCTCTACTAGTGCTGTTATTACATTACTTCAGCCATGACATGCACAATATTATATTTCAACCTGTTTCTAATAAGACTGCCATCATAGAAAAGGTTTGGGACAGAAACGTGTAAAGAGGAAACAGGTAGATAACTACAGTGATACAACATCTAGAAACTCTGGCAATGGAAAAAACTCAGTCCTGAAGTTGTTTAATAAGATTTACAATAATGCCAACAGTGTGCCAATTTTCTACCACGAGAATAACAATCCGATAAAAAAGAGATTGGTGAAAAACTGTACGATGGTCAGTCCCAGACCAGTCTGAATGTACGCCGAGTTCACAAATTTATGACTAAGGTAGTATCCTGTACATCTTTAATACACGTAAACTCACTATCACTAACATCAGATGCTGCTTCTTTCCTTGTCTGTGAATATACTATCAGTCGAAATTATGGACAGGTGACATTTTAAACCCACCTTTGGTTGGTGTAATGTGCAGAAAAAAATGGTGCCAGTAAAAACATCACTATGCGCCTGCACTTGAAAAGCTTCTGCAGATGATACATTGCAAGTGCAAAACAAGCAGTGACACTAAAAGGTGCAGATGATGGACACCTGGATTAGACTGTTCAAGTGCTAGCGGTGATGGTAAAGGGTCCACATGATGGACACATGGATTAGACCGTTCAAGTGCTAGCGGTGATGGTAATAGAAGCAGATGATGGACACATGAATAAGACTGTTCAAGTGCTAGCGGTGATGGTAATGGAAGCACATGATGGACACATGGATTAGGCTGTTCAAGTGCTAGCGGTGATGGTAATGGAAGCACATGATGGACACATGGATTAGACTGTTCAAGTGCTAGTGGTGATGGTAATGGAAGCACATGATGGACACATGGATTAGACTGTTCAAGTGCTAGCGGTGATGGTAATGGAAGCACATGATGGACACATGGATTAGGCTGTTCAAGTGCTAGCGGTGATGGTAATGGAAGCACATGATGGACACATGGATTAGACTGTTCAAGTGCTAGTGGTAATGATAAAGGGAGCACATGATGGACACATGGATTAGACTGTTCAAGTGCAAACGGTGATGGTAAAGGGTGCACATGATGGACACGTGGATTAGACCGTTTAGGTGCTAGCAGGGATGGAAAAGGGTGCAGATGATGGACACATGGATTAGACCGTTTAGATGCTAGCAGTGACAATAAAGGGTGTACATGATGGACACATGGATTAGACTGTTCAAGTGCTAGCAGTGACACTAAAGGGAGCACATGATGGACACATGGATTAGACTGTTCAAGTGCTAGCAGTGACACTAAAGGGAGCACATGATGGACACATGGATTAGACCGTTCAAGTGCTGGCAGTGACACTAAAGAGAGCACATGATGGACACATGGATTAGACTGTTCAAGTGCTAGCAGTGACACTAAAGGGAGCACATGATGGACACATGGATTAGACCGTTCAAGTGCTAGCAGTGACACTAAAGGGAGCACATGATGGACACATGGATTAGACTGTTCAAGTGCTAGCAGTGACACTAAAGGGAGCACATGATGGACACATGGATTAGACCGTTCAAGTGCTGGCAGTGACACTAAAGGGAGCACATGATGGACACATGGATTAGACTGTTCAAGTGCTGGCAGTGACACTAAAGGGTGCACATGATGGACACATGGATTAGACCGTTCAAGTGCTGGCAGTGACACTAAAGGGAGCACATGATGGACACATGGATTAGACCGTTCAAGTGCTGGCAGTGTCACTAAAGGGAGCACATAATGGACACATGGATTAGACCGTTCAAGTGCTGGCAGTGACACTAAAGGGTGCACATGATGGACACATGGATTAGACCGTTCAAGTGCTGGCAGTGACACTAAGGGAGCACATGATGGACACATGGATTAGACCGTTCAAGTGGTGGCAGTGACACTAAAGGGTGCACATGATGGACACATGGATTAGACCGTTTAGGTGCTAGCAGTGACACTAAAGGGAGCACATGATGGACACATGGATTAGACCGTTCAAGTGGTGGCAGTGACACTAAAGGGAGCACATGATGGACACATGGATTAGACCGTTTAGGTGCTAGCAGTGACACTAAAGGGAGCACATGATGGACACATGGATTAGACCGTTCAAGTGCTGGCAGTGACACTAAAGGGAGCACATGATGGACACATGGATTAGACCGTTTAGGTGCTAACAGTGACACTAAAGGGTGCACATGATGGACACATGGATAAGACTGTTCAAGTGCTGGCAGTGACACTAAAGGGAGCACATGATGGACACATGGATTAGACTGTTTAGGTGCTAGCAGTGACACTAAAGGGTGCACATGATGGACACATGGATTAGACTGTTCAAGTGCTGGCAGTGACACTAAAGGGAGCACATGATGGACACATGGATTAGACCGTTAAGGTGCAACAGTGACACTAATAGGGAGCACATGATGGACACATGGATTAGATTGTTCAAGTGCTAGCGGTGATGGTAAAGAGTGCTCATGCTGGACACATGGATTAGACCGTTTAGGTGCTAGCAGCGATGGTAAAGGGTGCAGATGATGGACACATGGATTAGACTGTTCAAGTGCTATCGGTGACACTAAAGGGAGCAGATGCTGGAAACATGGTTTGACTGTTCAAGTGCTAGCGGCGATGGTAAAGGGAGCACATGATGGACACATGGATTAGACTGTTCAAGTGCTAGCGGTGATGGTAAAGGGAGCACATCATGGACACATGGATTAGACTGTTCAAGTGCTAGCGGTGACACTAAAGGGAGCAGATGCTGGAAACATGGTTTGACTGTTCAAGTGCTAGCAGTGATGGTAAAGGGAGCACATGATGGACACATGGATTAGACTGTTCAAGTGCTAGCAGTGATGGTAAAGGGAGCACATGATGGAAACATGGATTAGACTGTTCAAGTGCTAGCGGTGATGGTAAAGGGTGTACATGCTGGACACATGGATTAGACTGTTTAAGTGCTAGCGGTGATGGTAAAGGGAGCACATGATGGACACATGGATTAGACTGTTCAAGTGCTAGCAGTGATGGTAAAGGGAGCACATGATGGAAACATGGATTAGACTGTTCAAGTGCTAGCGGTGATGGTAAAGGGTGCACATGATGGACACATGGATTAGACTGTTCAAGTGCTAGCAGTGATGGTAAAGGGAGCACATGATGGAAACATGGATTAGACTGTTCAAGTGCTAGCGGTGATGGTAAAGGGTGTACATGCTGGACACATGGATTAGACTGTTCAAGTGCTAGTGGTGATGATAAAGGGAGCACATGATGGACACATGGATAAGACTGTTCCAGTGCTAGCGGTGATGGTAAAGGGAGCACATGATGGACACATGGATTAGACTGTTCCAGTGCTAGCGGTGATGGTAAAGGGAGCACATGATGGACACATGGATTAGACTGTTCAAGTGCTAGTGGTGATGATAAAGGGAGCACATGATGGACACATGGATTAGACTGTTCAAGTGCTAGTGGTGATGATAAAAGGAGCACATGATGGACACATGGATTAGACTGTTCCAGTGCTAGCGGTGATGGTAAAGGGAGCACATGATGGACACATGGATTAGACTGTTCAAGTGCTAGTGATGATGATAAAGGGAGCACATGATGGACACATGGATTAGACTGTTCAAGTGCTAGCAGTAGTGGTAAAGACGTTCCGTGTTCAAACTCGCTAACACTAGTAGAAATGCAGGAGCTAGATGAAGATATTTGAATTAGAATACGAGTTTTGTTATGAATACTCCAATATTCCTTAATCTGCAGCTATTTTTACTTTTGTACTATTGTCACAAACATAATGGAAGTTTGAATTTTCAATGAACTGATTTGCTATTTAATGTCATACATATAGTACAAACTTTTAACTAACAGAAATCTGTCTTTAAGGTAAATTTGGATTGTTGAAAAAGAAAGTAACCATTTAATAATGTAGCAGTAAAGAATTTGCAAAATGATATTTTATACAAGTTATTCAAAGTGGGTGGATAAATCTTCATGCTATTTTGATCCAAAGTTGTGAAAAATCAGGCTAAAATCAACATGCTTATGATAATAATTGCCAGTTTATGTACATTATTGATGAAATAATTAGCTTATTGTATAAAATATTGATTTGAAATTAAGAAATTACATTGGTTATATAAATCCAGTATTTTTAGCTTTTGAAAAATGCTTCCATTACTTGAATGGCCTTTTAATGAAACTGCAACAAAGGGGGGCTTTTAGACAAAAGTGATATATATATGATGACTTACCAAAAAAACAATAAAATAAATTCTGTTGCAATTATGTCAAGGTATGCCATCTATGACTAACCTTATATTATATTCTATCAAAATAATAATTCCAAGTTGGTATTTAGTGGCTTCACTAAAATATCATAGTTAAAAGTGTAATTAAAAACTAAATTTCACCAAAAATATCTTTTTTATTGTACCCTGCAATAAATTCATTTTAAAGGAGACATTTTAATTGTATCTTACCTTTCAGATTTTGCCAGCATTGACGAATACGATCTGTAGGAAAAATAATATTAATTATTATTTCATCAAACAAGAATAAAATAATAATATTATCAAATGAACTCATAACATTGCATTAACAGAGTTTAACTGTATGCCTTATAACATAATTAAAACAGTATTTTGTATCTGGGTCTGCAGTACTTTCTCAATTCAATTATAATTAGTGTTTGGTATTATTTGGGATCAGGCTACAAATAATCAATGATAATCATCAACAAACTGTGAAAATGGACTGAAAAAACAACATCAACAAGTTAACTCTAAGATAAAGTGCTTCCTTTGCTATGATAGATCACAGTGAACATGTGACATGATACCACACCCAGTCACAATGTGACATCATACCACACCCAGTCACAATGTGACATCATACCACACCCAGTCACAATGGGACATCATACCATGCCCTGACACGCTGTGACATGATACCACACCCAGTCAAAATGTGACATCATACCATGTCCTGTCATGATGTGACATGATACCACACCCAGTCACAATGTGACATGATACCACACCCAGTCACAATGTGACATCATACCATGTCCTGTCATGATGTGACATCATACCACACCCAGTCACAATGTGACATCATACCATGCTCTGTCACAATGTGACATGATACCACAACCAGTCACAATGTGACATCATACCATGCCCTGTCATGCTGTGACATGATACCACAACCAGTCACAATGTGACATCATACCATGTCCTGTCATGATGTGACATCATACCACACCCAGTCACAATGTGACATGATACCACACCTAGTCACAATGTGACATACCACACCCAGTCACAATGTGACATCATACCACACCCAGTCACAATGTGACATGATACCATGTCCTGTCATGATGTGACGTATTACCACACCCAGTCACAATGTGACATCATACCATGCTCTGTCACAATGTGACATGATACCACAACCAGTCACAATGTGACATGATACCACACCCTGTCATAATGTGACATCATACCATGCCCTGTCACGCTGTGACATGATACCACACCCAGTCACAATGTGACATCATACCATGCCCTGTCATGATGTGACATGATACCACACCCAGTCACAATGTGACATCATACCACACTCAGTCACAATGTGACATCATACCATGCCCTGTCACAATGTGACATGATACCACACCCAGTCACAATGTGACATCATACCACACCCAGTCACAATGTGACATCATACCATGTCCTGTCATGATGTGACATGATACCACACCCAGTCACAATGTGACATCATACCACACCCAGTCACAATGTGACATCATACCATGTCCTGTCATGATGTGACATATTACCACACCCAGTCACAATATGACATCATACCATGCTCTGTCACAATGTGACATGATACCACAACCAGTCACAATGTGACATGATACCACACCCTGTCATAATGTGACATCATACCATGCCCTGTCACGCTGTGACATGATACCACACCCAGTCACAATGTGACATCATACCATGCCCTGTCATGATGTGACATGATACCACACCCAGTCACAATGTGACATCATACCACACTCAGTCACAATGTGACATCATACCATGCCCTGTCACAATGTGACATGATACCACACCCAGTCACAATGTGACATCATACCACACCCAGTCACAATGTGACATCATACCATGTCCTGTCATGATGTGACATGATACCACACCCAGTCACAATGTGACATCATACCACACCCAGTCACAATGTGACATCATACCATGTCCTGTCATGATGTGACATATTACCACACCCAGTCACAATATGACATCATACCATGTCCTGTCATGATGTGACATGATACCACACCCAGTCACAATTTGACATCATACCATGCCATGTCACGCTGTGACATGATACCATGCCCTGTCACAATGTGACATCATACCATGTCCTGTCATGATGTGACATGATACCACACCCAGTCACAAGACCATAGCCATAATAGCATATGGGTCAGCCTGGAAAACTATACTTGAAACACTGCAATGATTACAAAATTGAGCTACTAAAATAAAATACTAGGGGTACCCCAATACTCACATACAGAACTCCTACATGCATAGATAGGAGACCATTCTATAACACATTAGTTAGAAATATGCAGCTTAAAGTATGGGCCCACTCAATTAGACTAGACACTTACTATGTACAAATATAGAGATTATTAAAATGATATGAAATTTGCCAAGCCAACTAAAACAACCACATGAACGGATAATTACATTAGCTGATAAAATGGAATGAA